>JAVUPR010000207.1:9810000-10197500 GCA_036785695.1 Gentiana straminea
GAGTTCGCTTTGGAAAGAAAGGAATTTGATGTTGGACAAGAAGGTAGATATTGTACCTGAAGTAAAGCTAAAAGGCAATTGATTTCGAACGGAATGAATATCAATTTCAATGTACATGGCTCGGAGGGTCGATCCTGAAATTTTTGGGGCCTTAGAAAACTTTGTCGGATCGGTCTTTTTTAGTTCGAAGTTTTCTTTTTCTCGAGACGAAGCATAAGATAATA
The DNA here is from genome assembly GCA_036785695.1 of Gentiana straminea. Classification (NCBI taxonomy): domain Eukaryota; kingdom Viridiplantae; phylum Streptophyta; class Magnoliopsida; order Gentianales; family Gentianaceae; genus Gentiana; species Gentiana straminea. Next base: position 9,810,225 of record JAVUPR010000207.1, read on the forward strand.
AAATAAGATAAAATATAATGAACAATAAAATTACATTTCATATTCATGTGTATCCACAAAACATATTTATAAAATATTACTTCAACATCGCGTTTCTAACATATTTAGATATAGAATTGAAATTCATTGATGTCACAAAACATACCTACAAAGCAGTATTTCTGCGGGCTTTTTTTTAAGCACATTCATGATTCATACAAGGAATGGCAGGCCTTGGGCTGTTGGGCATGACATATGACTGGCCTGTTTTATTTCTTTTTTTCATGTGACTGTCAGGCCTAGGGCATAAATATGGGTTGGGCCCGTAATAAATTTATTTTTTTAAATAAATAGAAAGTTTTTGGGGGTGGGGGGGGGGGGTGTTTGATAGGCAACCAGGGGCCGGCCTTGATGGTTCGTTGGTGAAACTTAAGTTTCTGAGCAAAGACATCGAGTTTATGTGTTATCACAATACGTAACCGGAGTAGATTCAACAGTCAACACAATGTTCACACAACTTTGATAGCAACCAAATTACTCCCTCCGTCCCAATTTGTTTGAGACTTTTTTGTTGTGTTTGTTTTGTCAAGAGTTTTTTTTTTTTTACATCACATCACCAATCATTTCTTACAATTCTCTCACCAATCAAATTTTCAACTACAAGTAAAAAAATATTAAAACAAACACAACATTTGAAACTCTTAAAATTTAAGGGAACATCATTTATTGCATTATCTAGTCTTTAAAAACATGATTAATTATAGTTATATCCCTTTTATATTGTCTTTTCATCTACTTAATAAATGCTGATATCTGAGCATTTTAGATATTTAACAAGCAACTTTAAGTTTAAATGTGAGTTATGTGACTTATTTAATTCGGGACATCCATAAATAGAATAAGTCACAGACAAATTGCGACGGATGAAGTACATTTTATAATTTGTTTTACAACTTGGAAAGATATCAATATGAATAATGATATGTGCACTACAACTCTTGTGTAGTGCACAAACCACTACACAAGTGGTAGCCATGGATTAAAGTGATGAATTATTTTTTATGATGGGTCCCAACAGAATATGTGGTGTTGATTGTGTTGTGTAAGATGTTGTGGTTGAAAGTGTAGTGGATGTATCACTACTGTATCAATATTTCGGGACCTGTAGCAATCAGTTTAAAAGAAATTTCGCAGATGGGATAATTAAGGGGGGATGGATCCCCTAAGGTACACAAAATGCGGTGCATAGTGCGGTGCAAATTCTCACCCGCACATTCTTTTTTTTTTTTTTTTTTTTTTTTTTTTTTTTTTTTTTTTTTTTCCTTTTGGTTTGTTTGAGGTTTAGTTTAGTTAAAGTTTGTTTATCCGCAAACACCACACTTCAAAATCTCAGCGCAAGGTGCCTTTTTATTTATTTATTTTTATTTTTTCCTTCCCTTATTGTATTGTTGTTATTTGTATTGTTTACTAACCTTGTTATTTGTTTTATATTTTATTTCTATCAATCAAATCTTATAAAATACGGATACAAATACGGAAATATCGTATTACACGACATGAATACGGTAATATAACTAAATGTAAAACTGAAATACATGACACGTCAAATGATGATAAACAATTACTTTTATGAATTGTGATAAATTTATAAAGATAGAGTACTTTTAAAATTATAATTCAGGTTGAAAATCATTATTCATCGCAATTCGTATACAAATTATCCTTTTAATAAACATATGCAACTTATCTCGTCGTTAAACATTTTTTCGGAAAAAAATTTGACATTATAAAATAAAAATATTGTGTTCATGTAGACATCGTGTCGAAGTTTCATATATAAAAATATTGATTAGTATAATTATGTAAGTCAACTGACACATGTCAAAGCGTATCGTGTCAAAAACGTGTCGGACACTGCATACGACACTCAAATTAAGTGATATTTACACTGAATTATGTTTGATAATTGCGTCATACAACCACTTAAACATTATGTGTGTCTGATTTTTCTTAGCAAAAATGATGCGAATATGACTTAATGAATATTTTTATGTTTCTTATATATTTTGTTTATATGTGTGTGTGTGTGTATATATATATAACATTTAAGTAAATAAAACATCTAATTATTAATATTTCTTTGAATTTCATGCATACTTGATAGCATTAGTATTAGATTTATAATTTGTTTTATTTTAAATTTTTTATTATATATTCATATAGAGAAATCTTTATCGCCTGACTGACTAACCGGTATCACCGAACCAACCAACCGGTCGTGTCGTTCGTGTATAAAGTTTTGATACAAATGAAAGAAAAAGAAGAAAAAAAAATGGGTCCAACAATCTAACAAAAACTAGGTGTCCGGGGTATGCGTCCGCCCCTTTTGTTGATGTGTCGTGTCTTTAAATTTTAAAATTAAGATGTGCCGTTATGTCACACGTTTGTATTTTTATAGGTTTTGATACATAATAAAAATAAAAGTTAAAAAAAAGTATAAAAAAAATAATAAATACAACAATCTTATAACTTGCGCCAATGAGGGGAAAAAAAAAAAAAAAAAAAAAAAAAAAAAAAAAAGGAAACATGCGGCTGAAATGATGCACCGGATGATGTACCTGAGGATAGGTCCATCCCATAATTAAGGCTACCTTAATTCGATGGAACGCCATCGAGAAGTTCAATCACCCTTTGTATGTTAAAACTGGTATTAGATATAAAAAATAAAAATTGTGACTTGAATCAGATCAGAATTATTATCATTTTCGAATATAACTTAGATAAGAATGATCTGCCGTGTGAAAAGATGTTTTTTTTTTCTTTTTGTTTTTTTTACACATCACACGAAGTAGTGGATAAATCCCTGATATTCTTCGATTGGACACTTGATAATTACAAGAGGATTTTCCTTTCAAGAGAATGTCAACTAAAGATGCTTCTATCATCTTGCAATATTGCATACACCACCTTTGAATTCCAACTATAAATATCAAGCTAGCAAACATGATATCACATCACCATCCCATACATCATTCTTCTTAATTAATTAGCTAATTTTCTCTTTTTTTATAACAAAACCCTTTTTCGATTTTGGTCGATTTATAATTAAGTTTTCATTACTTTTTTAATTAATGGATCAAGTGAAGAAATTGGCATCAAAGAAAGCAGTGGTTATATTCAGCAAGAGTTCATGTTGCATGTCCCATGCAATAAAGAGGCTTTTTTACGATCAAGGAGTTAGCCCTATGGTTTATGAGATTGATGAAAACCCTAATGGGGAAGAAATGGAATGGGCACTTATTAATCAGTTGGGTTGCGATCCGGCGGTTCCGGCGGTGTTCATTGGCGGCAAACTCGCTGGTTGTGCAAGTGACGTCATGACACTTCATATGAATGGGTCACTAAAGAAGATGCTCAAAGATGCTGGTGCTATGTGGCTTTAGAAATTCGGTTCTGAGTCAAAAACCGACTTTTTAAAGGTCATCAAGTCAACCTTTAGAAATTCGGTTCTAGGTCAAACCGATTTTTCGAACATAGGTTCTTACAATATACCTATAGGAATCTGTCCGCTTTTTTTATCTCTTTAATGTAGTGCAGATGTACCGGTAGAAGTAGAGTGGTGCAAATAAAGATTCCTATATCGAAAGCTCAATAAGTGCAATATGTTATATTGTACAATTTTGATAGAGAAACGATATTGTCACAATTGTTATATCATAACAATTGACACATAACAGAAAGGTACAATTATAATAGCAACTATATTTTGCTATAATTATTACTCCATCCGTTTTTTTAACTGTCGCATTTGATGTTATTTTTTGGATAAATCTGGTCTCTTTTTGACTTAAGGTTAGTCATTTTTTGAATGATTCTGATCTTCACATGTGACAGATTAAAAAAAAGGGAGGGAGTATAAAATAGTGGTATATATGGTAGGTATGGTATGCATTATAATAATGATTCATGTGTACTTAAACAAGTAGTAAAAAGTGGTGTTACACAATTAGTGTAAAGTGATGATATACTTATTGCATGAAAAAAATTGAGGGGAAAAGAACTTTTATTCAACAGGCTGTCAAACATGCGGAGCGTACATCATCCGGAGATTGGGACCCCAACAAACTACACCCTGAATAGATAAATAATGTATAGTTAGAAAATGCGTCGGGACATTTCCCATGAACCTAACAAAGGAAAACCACAAAGAAACAAAGTGAGAACCCGGTAAGACAATCCTGCCGTAGGCATCCTAGTGGTGAAAGATCCTCTTGCACATGTGTCAGCAACTGAATACATGTCAAGCAATCGCTCTCCACATCCAAATGGGTCAAGCCCATCCGATGCCCATCCATAAGTGCCAAAAGTATCGCTCGCATCTTCAGTACCGCCACCTCAATACCCGGGTCCAGGTGGAAGGAATACGCCGCAAGGATGGTCCCTTGAGTGTTTCGAATAATTAGCCTTGCCCCTGATGCCGATGCAAACGACGACGCATCTACATTACATTTCACCTCCCCTGGCACCGGGGCCACCCATTGAACCGGATGAGGGGTCTCCGCCCGAGAGATCCTAGCACCGCCACATGCCTCCCTAAATTCTTGCACCGCCGTATGTGCTGAGCTCCAAAGCCGCAAAACATAGATCAGCTGGTCATCAAAAACAGTTGCACAACACGCCTTCCACACATGCCACATCACCCATACAAGCTCCGCAACCTCGTCCTGCGACAGCCCGTGGCTAAGCTGACTTAAGAAATCACGGAAATCTGTAGCTCGTACACCTCGAACCAAATTCCCACATCTGAGCCGACTCATCCACCCGCCCACATGCCAGACACCTATTCTCCCCGAGACCCCTCCTCGCCAAATTCCATCCAACGTGGAGGCAATCCTGCAAACAACGTCATAAAAAGTGCAAGATATATACGTGGCTGAACTGGTAGACTCTGGCATTGTTTTCATACACCCCCCGACCCAGACGAGGATGAGGTCCCCACGTCTAACTGCCCCCCATGGTGTAGAGAAACAACAAGATGGTGCCCAGACTTTGACTGTATAGATACCATTCCGATCATAGTGCCATATCCGTTTGTCGCCGTGCTGCCCAGGTGCCACCGGGGTATTCAATATCACATCACATTCCCAAGTATGAAACCACTCCCTCACCAGAGGGGCATTCCAGGTTCGGGTCCCTGGAATCAATAAATCCGCTACCTTCATGTCCTATAGGCAGGTGTTACTGGCGAAGGGAATGCGGAAAGTCGGCCCCGAAGTCATCAAAGAAAACCATAACGGAGGCCCTATCGTCAACCCTCCATCGTAACCCCTGCAGGAGGAGATCCCAAGTATGAAACCACTCCCTCACCTGACGCTTGTTTCGGCCTGTCAAATAGGGAAGCCCCAAGTACTTCCTCGAACCATCACAAAACGGTATTTGCAAAGCATCAGAGACCTGCTCCCGAGTTAGCGTCGCCGTCGGAGCCTGCCCACTAAAATACAAACTGGACTTATGATAGTTTATACCCTGACCGGAGATCACACCACACCGCGCAAAGAGATCCATAGGTTCAATACCGCATCATCCGCCAGTACGAAAAATAGTAAATTGTCGTCCGCAAACAACAAATGAGAGACTCCACCCTCACAGGCAGACCAAATCGGATATCACGAAGCAACCCCTGACTATTGTACCGATTAATGAGCGCAGTCAGGCCCTCCGTACAAATAAACGGCGACAGTGGATCACCCTGCCAAATGCCCTGAGTAGAAGTTGTGACACGAGACGGCCGCCCATTAATATGTATGATGTACCGCACTGAGGTAACACACCGGCGAATAATGTAAATGAAGATGTCATGGAACCCTATCCGAGCCATCACTGGCCACAGATACTGCCATTCCACCCTGTCAAAGGCCTTATTCATATCCAGTTTCAGAGCCGCATGATTGTCGCACCCCGTTAGCCCTGCCTTTAGTGAGTGAAAAGCCTCAAATCCTATCATGGCATCCGTTATTAGTCTACCCGAGACAAATGCACTATGATTTGCCGACACCACACCATCAATAACCCGCTTGAGCCTGTTGACCACTACCCGAGAAATCAACTTGTAGACCAAATTACACAGGGAGATGGGCCTAAGGTCCGTCATAACTGTAGGCGAGGGAACCTTAGGGATCAAGGTAATATAGGTCTCATTTACACGCCCTAAATTTGCCCCATTGTTCAACACGTCCACCACCGTTCCCAACAATATCTGCCCCAACGATATGCCAGTACTTCTCCAAGAAGACAACATGCATCCCATCTGACCTAGGAGATTTCCTCCCCGGAAGATGTTTCAGTGCAATAAGGACCTCTCATTCCGTATACGGCGCAACTAAACCCTGACTTTGTATCTCCGATATACCCGAAAATTGTAACTCGTCTAAGTCAACCTCAGCCTCATTTGACGCATAAATATGACTAAAGTAACCCACCACAATACATTCCAACTCACCCGACTCCCGTCCCGGGAAGCCCTGTCCGTCATACAAGAGGTGAGTAGATATTCGTGCTCGTCGGGAGGTGGCTTTATGGTTGAAATCAGCTGTGTTCTTGTCCATTGCCAGCAACCAGACATTGCGCCCCCATTGGCGCCAGTAATCCTCATCTAACGTGTGCCAGTAATCAATCTCCTTGAGGATAGCCTGTTCCACCGCAACCGAATAATCCATTGAGTCCCTCAGAAGCCGCAGCTCTGTCTCTTTCTTATTGAGCTGCATCCGAATAGTCCCGTGCTTCGTCTTACTCCAAGCTCGGAGTTCGCTCCGCATATCCACAACATGCGAGATTAACTCATCCGGACCCGTTATAGCCCAGGCTAGCCACATATCCGAGAACTTCCCCTCAAACTCCAAGTCCATAACCCAGAAAGTGTAATACCTCGAGATCGGCTTCAACTTGACCTCCCCTTTGCAGAACGGGTTAACATATGTGATCAAAAGTGGTACATGGTCAAATCGAGAGCTCGAGAGATGGTACACAACATGCCGCGGGAATAACTGTCGCCAATCAAAATTTGCCACCCCACAATCCAGACACGCCCTAGTGGGTCGGCCCACTCAATGCCCACTGCACCACGTGTATGGTACCCCATTGTATCCCAAATCCATCAAACTACAGTCCGTCAGCGCCCTCTGAAACCCAATATATGTCTGAGAGGCCACTTGTGCGGCCCATCCTGCTCTGTCAGCCGCAGAATCTCATAAAGTCCCCTGCCACCAACCAGGGGAGGTCCCTAGCTGAGTGCAACCGATGCAATATTGCCGCCTCTCCTCGGTCTCCGGATTACCATAGAACCCCGTAAAATTCCATTCCCATAGGTTCCCATCACATACCACCACATCAATGAACCATTGGTTATAATTCAAAATAGTCAAGTCACAATCAACTCGCCAGAGGAGCGCCAAACCCCCACTCGTACCCACGCTACTAACTACCAAGGCATTAGGAAACTGTAAAGCGCAACGAACATATTCATCTGTGGCCTCCGTTTCTCACCAATCCGCCCTTTGTTTCTCACCAATCCGCACACCCGTCTGTTTCTTTCCGAGTAGATATGAATGCTTATCTTACGGGCTATCTTTGTTCCGGTGGTGGCTCTCGGTGGCACGATGGTGGAACAGCAACTTTCCGGCGGCGGTTCACTTGGAAGAGAGTTTTTTTGCGGAAATATCTATATATATTTTATTTTATTTTAGCTATGTATCTGTTATGTTGTTGTGTTGTTGAATAATGGATTGTTATGGCGTCCTCTGTGTAAGCAACCTTAACACTTATCGTTGATGAATATTTTATTCACTTCTGCTCAGAACGCCTCTTCTAATCCATTATTTGACTTTGTTCTTTGTTGTGTTTTAGGTTTGGTCGATCTATGTTGTTTTAGTTCTTGTTGTAGTCCACCAAGTGGTGGCTTTGTCCAGCTCATTCCGGTTGTATTTCCGGCGTTAGTCCGGTTTTTTCAATAAACTTTCGTTTGTGGAAAAAAAAAACAGAATTCAAGAAATTCTCATCAGCGATTTAATTTTTTTTGTTTTCGAAATTCATCAGCAATTTAAGGTAATAAGAATCAGTCAATTAAACTCCAAAACCCGTCTTGCATTATTCAACATAAGAAAGAGAAATAAAAGTGAAAGAAAGAGTTAAGGGAGAAGAAGAAGGAAATCTCCAATTATTTCATCTTCTATTACTTGGATTCATAGATTGACAAGGGCTACATTTTGATACTAGATCACTTCAATCGGGTAAGAAGATTAAAACCGCACTTTCTAGTTCTTGAGTTGTTTTTGTAGTATTCTTGAGAAATAGATGTTTAGATGGCGTTAGTTACATTAGAATCATGTTTTGATCGTAGGATTTGGAGAAGAATCATAGATTTCTTGAGTTCTTTCAAGTTTGGAAACCTTGAGCTTAGCTTTCTTCAAGAATTTGAGGTGGGGAGCTGTTCAATTGAATCTATTGTTGTGTTAATGTAACGTCTCCAGACCCCGGGTCTGGTAGCGCTAAATGAGTCATAAATGATCCTGTCGACTGCTTAGACCGTCGTCATCGCCTGTTCTAAAAGGGCTAACTGAGTTGACAAGACATTTATATCTCACAGTTATATGGGGTGATGATGACGGTCAAATTATACCCGTAAATGTCATCAACATTGTCCTTAAATCGAGATTAGTAATATATATTTTATATTAAATCACATGTTTATAATGATTATTTGATATTGTGTAATTTAAAAGATATATTTGGTATTTATCCGTTTTTATTATTTAAATATGATTTGCTTTGGGATAAATGTTTATTTTGTAGATTGAGATAATTTTGGAGGATAATTGCAAATGGACAAATTAAATTACAAGATAAATCGAAGCAAATTTGGAGTGCATTGAAGTTAGAAAACGGATAAGCGCGAAAAGAGGAGTAAGGCATGACAAGAGCCAGCGAGCCAATCCGAAGACTGAGGACTCGCTGGGGGCGACTGGAGCACTCGCTGGGGGCGAGTCCTGTTTCAGTGGGAGATCGGCCGGGAGTTATCTCTAATTGTGTTGATATTTTGAAATATATCTTTAAATCAGCTGGAACCCCTATAAATAGAGCTGCACGAAATTCATTTAAACCACACTCTAGATGCTCTAGAAACACAATATTACAATACTTTTAGTGTATCAATATAGTTCTTCTTATTTTATATTATGTTTCATCATCACGGAGGCGATGGATTCATCGATTAGAGATTGCATTGAAGGATCGGAGGACCCTCCGTCTACGAGGGTAATGCCTATCCAAATATGTCGTTTTTATTCGTAGATCTATTTTATTTCGTTATGGAGTAGTCGTTTGTGTATTGATTTCGTGATGTAGTTAATTACCAAACCCATATTCATGTAGATCTAAGCCGTACGAAGGCGTTTTACGAGAAAATTCTAGAGTCACCGGTCTAGATCTACCATGGTCTATATGGTTAGATCTAGCCATCAAGATTCTAGTAATTTTCTGTGAACGACTTCGGCTACGTCGTGCTTTCTGTTTTTCGTATACACATGTAATAGATCCGGCCAATTTGTTACATCGTTCTCGTAAATTCATATGATATATTGTGAAAATTGTCATGTTACTAGGACAGTAGTTAGCCGATCGTTTAGGAGGTGTGCCAACCCATCCACGGTGGTTGCCTAGACGAGGTGACGATTTTAGATCGGCATCCCTAGTTTGGTATAGCATGCTTGTTATATGATGTTCTATCCTGTCCAAGGAAGGATTCGTAATTAAGCATAGGGATCTTCTATCCGTTCACGAATTAGACCCAGTTTAGGGGATGACTCCCGTAGCCAAAATATAATCAACCTTAATGTCTTTTCTGTCTCGGTTTAGATATACATATATGGGGGAGTAATTATTACTAGCGTAATCAATACCGTTTGTTATAGTCTTATAAAACCATAAAAATAAGTGTTTAGTGTCTTGTGTCGTATTGTTAGTCTTTGCGTTTTCTATCGTGTCAACCTTTATTTCTACGTTATAGTTGGTCGTAGACCGCCCTTTAATCTATTTTAGTTTAATAACGTTGTACTTGTTTAAGCCGAGTCTCTGTGGGATCGACCTCGACTCTATCTAGCTATACTACGATTGAACCTAGTTCTCTTGCTAGTTGGTTATTTAGGTATCGAGTATTTTATTACTTGGACCGTGCATCAGGTGAGCAGGCTATTATTTTACAGATGTGGACTTTATATTCTCTCCCCCCCCCCCTTATAAGGGACCAGCGTCCTCTACAGGACTTGTCCCAGTCTCGTCCCTACCAGAGGAGTCTATATGTGACCCTCATCGTCTCTCACGGTGTGGCACTTAGGTCCGTCTGATAGTCGGCTCTGAATATCATTCTGTAACGTCCTTAGACCCCGGGTCTGGTAGCGCTAAATGAGTTATAAATGATCCAATCAACTGCTTGAACCGTCGTCATCGCTTGGTCTAAAAGGACTAACCCGAGTCGACAAGACATTTATGTCTCACGCTTATATGGGGGTGAGCAAGCTATTACTTTACAGATGTGGGATTTTACAGTTAATTCACGCTTTTGACGTTGTAAAATGTTGTGTATTGGTATGGTAGTGTTTGGGGTATGTTTTTAGCATGATTTTGGTGATGATTTAAGGTTTGCATGTGTTGGAATCACCTTGGAATCGAGCTTAGAAAGTTGTAGATTTTCTGGGCTCAAAACCCCTTAGGCGCACGCCTATGATGTTGTAAAGGCAGGCCTAACAAAACAGAAGGTTGGACAGGAAGCGGGCTCTTAGGCTCACGCCTATCACTCAGACAGGGCCGAAATGTGCTTTGTTCCGTGTAACGAGCATGTCTTAGTGTTGAAGCCTTTTGTGGTGTGATGTAAAATAAAATGCTTATGTTTTAATGGCTTTTGGCTGTGCACCGTGACTCACGGGAGCATTGGAACACATCTCATTTTGCCTTACGTGATGTTGACTTTGATAGTTAATGTCTTCATTGTTATGTGGCAAAATTAGGGGTTCGTTTGCTGGTGGATTTGGCTCAGCACTTTGTGGAGACCCTCTGTGGGGAAAAGCCCGGGATCATCGGAAACCTTATACCTTAGCCTTGTGGGCATTGGTTTAGAATCCGGTAGTTCTGTGACATGTGCTAAGTAGTGTAACTTAGAATGGTCTAGAGTTTAGAAGTCCCTGGAAAGCCTTTTATGTGCAATGAACTAATTATGCGGTTAGCTTAAACGGATAACTACATACTTGCGAGTGTAAAAGATAAAGCATTACAGTCTTTGGTGAGGCACGTTTTAATATCGTAGTCGGGAGTCAGACTCCTTTTTAGGGGTTGAATGTGTCGTGGTTGGGGATGTTTAACGAACAAGCTTATGTTCGACTCATTAGTATTTGTGATCGTTCGTTTGTTTAGCTTAACGAACCAAGTTTGAACAAGATTATAAACTTGTTTCCAAAACAAAAGATCACGAAATTACTCGCGAACGTTCGAGTATGTTCATGAACCTATTTATATAGATAAATCAATGTACAAACTAGCTCTAACTCATAAGATTATAAAACATCAATGAATCTAATAGATACTCTAGTAATTTTATAAAGTATTTATAGAGTAGTCTTAATGTTTTTGTATCTATAATGTTTGAATATTGCTTTGTAATTTGTTATTTATTCATTTGAACTTAATATTTTATACATTAACTAGCCATACTCGAGCTGAGAGACAAAAAATACGAGTAGCGAGTCAAACTCGAACACGAGTTCAAACAAAACTTCTTTATGAATGAGCTAATTTGAACCTAATTTTATGTTTTTTTATTAAACAAACTCGTGATCTTAACGAACAAAGCTTGAACGTATTTTTTCGGTTATTAAACGAACGTACACGAACAAGCTCATGACCTAAACAAACCAAGCTTGAGCAATTGATATTCTGTTCAGCTTGGCTCGTTATTAGCTACACATCATGCAAAGCATCCTTCGACTTTTATGCAACTCATTCCTTTGTGTTGTTGGACTAGTACAGTGTGAGACCTTGAATATACGTGATTTGATGTTATTGTCTCGTTGTTGCTTGCCATTGATGACTGTACATTTTCCATTCTTCTACTTTTTACTAAGTACGTTTGTGCTTATCCCCTCATTATATTGTTTCCACCCGAGAAGGTGATGCAGGTTCTGTGGTTGATTACGAATACTTCAAAGAGAGACCTCAGGATACTTCGGAAGTGCTTTCGTTGATGTTCTCATTTTCAATCATGTAATAGTTTAAGCTTTTGGTTAGTTTTTGAATCTTGTGAGGTTCTGACTTGTGAATTATGGTTGAACACTCAGATTTTAAATTTTGTAATAGACTCAATATTTCGCTTTCATATTCTATCCCTAGCTATATACATTTTTCCGAGCTGTTTCCACAATTTCACTTGATATCACACTCATTCATTCGTATAACTCATAAATCAATGTTGCACTTTACATGAAGTATTATTATTTTCCTTAAAAATCATAAACTACATGAGAACTTTTATTGTACATCAAGTGAAATCATTATTCTCGTCCATTTTTTCATCGTTCGCTTATTCTCATCTATCACACTTCAGAAAGAATCCGACTTCACATATGTCGAATTTTGAGCTTAAATTCAACTCTAAAAAGATCAAAATCACTGTGATGCCTCAAAAGCAGTCTCGATATGGCGTCAATAACAATATCGTCATACGTTCATTCAGTATAATATTACTATATAAGAGCTGTACCATAAACACCCACACTTTTAGTGCCAAAACCACCTGGTTCCACATTCCATTTAAAGTAATTCCAGAAGAATAGAAACACAAACAGAAATAGGTACAAGATGCTCCCTGCACTTGTCGAGCATTTTTGCTGCATCACATCCAACACTTGTGACGCAATTTTTATTTTATTTTTTCACTAATTTTTTTCAGTACTTCTACATGTTAAGTGAAAGTATTTTACCATTTCACTACCGTCGATTGCACCTAATTAAAGCTGATTTATGTAAATATTTAAGTGGTGAGTGATGGTTTAATTACAATAACACCTCAAAACATATGCAGCTTTAAATATTCAAAATTGTATCAATATGTGAGCATGCAATGTAATGTTTTCAAGAACTCAACTATATAAGACAATTCGCATTATTTTTCACCGTTATTGTAATAAATAAATAAAAACTAGTCATTCAGACTTCATTTTTTATAAGTAACCTACATCGAATGACGGATCAAAGAATTTATGTTTAAATGGACTAATAGAATATATTTATAAGATGGGGTAGGTTGGATTAAGATGACTACACATAATGTAATGCATTGAATAAGTTTTCAAAATTCACACTCAAAATGTGCTAAAGTTATTCAGCATTATATGAACCCAGAATTCATGAGTGTCTAACACTATTTGTATAGCAAGAGTAGTAGATTCCCATGCACAAAAACGAATTAGCATCTACTTAACCACAATGTCATTTTCTAACCAAAGTTGTCATAATTTTTTAGCATTTAGCATCTATCTTAAAGAATCCCCCCCATCTCTTTTAAATACCTCCCACGTAATCCTTCATTTCTTGCACAAAACCCAGATTGAAATATTGATTATCTAGTGAACATCTCTATATTAATTCTTTTTTGGGGGGGGTTTTAATAATGGATCGTATAGCAAAGGTGGTGTCACAAAAAGCATTAGTGATTTTCACTAAGAGTTCATGTTGCATGTGTCATGCAATAAAGAGGCTGTTTTATGAGCAAGGTGTGAGCCCTTTAATATATGAGATTGATAAAGATTCAAAAGGGAAAGAAATGGAGAGGGCACTTATAAGGTTAGGTTGTAGCCCTTCTGTCCCTGTGGTTTTCATCGGCGGGAAGTTGATCGGGTCGGTGGATACGGTTATGACGCTCCATCTTAATGGTTCACTTAAAAGGAAGCTCAAAGATGCTGGTGCTTTATGGCTCTAATTGGGCAGGCTAACTACTGTACATTTCTCTAACAGTAGACTTCATACTCTCCTGTAACCAATATAACACAATAAATGTCACATTCTAACGTGTGGACTATTCATGATGTGAGAGTCGGGCACATCTTCTAAATATATAATTGTCATATCATGTCGTGACTATTACTGTGTCACATTAGTCGTTCTAATAATCCCAAACGATCAATACCTGTATCAATTTCAAGGGCTGGTTTTTGCTTCATCGTTTACACCCTGCATACTTTCTTCATGAAGCTAGCAAAAATGCAAAGCAAGGAACCCCACATAATATGCTGAAATGCATGAAAACATTGCATATAAACAAGACCTAAAGAGAGGTTATATCATTTAGGCACGTAGGACAACTGATGTGGAATAACTAAATAGCAAGCAAATCTTCATTCAATGATCGGGTCAAAATATCATGTGTTTTACTGATTAGGTAGGACATAGGTAATATACAACACCTATGATTCAGTAGCCAAAAATTAGCTTATAATAGCTACACAAACAGGGCCATATACAGCTCACCTGTTTGGACAGCGAGTTGAAGACCCTCCTCCCTACTTGGATCAAAATATAGAAATCCAAAAATACGAGTCGTTACTTCCACTCGAGCATCATTTCTTCTTTCCCTACAAGACACCAAGTATATATTAAAATTAGAATCGAAATGGAATCAATATCAACAATCGAAATTATAGAATGGACAGTTACGCACCGAATTCACATAATCATCCATGGACAACTGCTTGCGTTTCTTGAAGTTATTAGGACTAGGACTTTCAATAGGTTGTCTCTCCGTCGCACGCTTAGATGGTGTCGATGTCTGTCGATAAAAGACGGTCGTTAAGATCTGTGGCACCACAAATATCACAACACCACGCTAAAAATCCTTTTTTAACTGATTATATGGTTTGTATTCAACTTTTAAAAGGCCGATTTATAGTGTGGTGTCGGGTAGGTGTAATAAACCATACTTCACAAATGCTATTGAGAATTGAGGAGGGCAGGAAAAAGGAAACAAACCTTAGCAAGTTTCTTCTCTTTACGAGCTTGCCTCTCTTGTTCATCAAATTCCTGATTCTCCTTTTCAACCAGCCGAATAAGTGTATCACATCTCCTAGCAAGTTCTTGTGAGGTACGAGACTTCACAAACCAATCAAAACGAAACATTGGGGATGTCCGGAATGCTGCTTTCAGCTCATCCCAGTTTCCATACCCAAGCTTGTGAACCGTACATATCTAAGAGAAAAAAAAGAGTGAAATTCACATCTGCAGATGCATTCAGAAGATAAACGTAACATAGTTGGCACATAATTAGTCTTACCATGAAACGGTCGCATTCTTCATTGTACAACTTCCCCTTATTCTGACCATACTGGACCTTCAACTCTAGCCATGGGTTTTTGTAGCGATCTAATTTCTTCCCTAGTGCTTTCATGATCTCATCTTTACGTGATATTCTTGCCTCTCCTCTTTCAATATTCTTCATGATCCTATCATAATCTGCAAAAGGCACTTGTTAAAAATATGGTATTGCCCAGAATCCCTAAGCATAGATATAGGTGTACATACTATATACTGACCATTCAATTCCTTGTATCTCTCCTTAAAAACTTTTGCGTATCTTTCAACTTCTGCTACTGTTTTTCCTTCCATTTCTGAGGCAATGTTTTTTATATCATTGCGCCCATACTTCTCACATGCCCTGATGAAGCTGTTAAAGTCTCTTCTGCTCCATGTTGAGAATCCCTAAAGCCAAATATTCCGTTTCAGTAATTTGCTGACAATGGCATTTCAAAAGGCACAAATAATACATTAAGACAGAGAAACAGTTCAAATGATGTTGTCAATAATCGGCACCTCTTCCAACAACTTCTCCTTCTCATCTTGTTCTTCAGCAGTCAAAGGCGGCTCCCCAAGATCTGTATCAAGAGTTCAGTGTTAATATCTTGAAATGGCATGTTCAACTGATAACAATGTCTAGGAAGAGGTCAGTTTACCTTCAGATTCATCCACGTCTATTGTATCTTTTACTTGATTCCTTTGGTGTGCTTGCTGTAAAAGATGGCAACTATAAACTAAACATGCTACCAAAATGAATCTCTTAAACAGAACAATAATTCAAGCTACTCCCCACCATAAGATATCGGACTTCCTTCTCGTAGAGCTCGGTGAGCCGATTCGTATTGAAGAACTGAAAATCATGCCTTGAAAAGAAAAAGGAACACATGAACTAAGATCACAAAATGCTTCGAAAGCAGGAACAGACAAGAAAACAAAAAATCCATAAATGATTAAGCAAAAATAAGACTTACAGCTGAGGCATGCGAGGAATGCGCGGGTCTTTGGGTTTTGCAGGACCATTTTGACGCAAAGTCTGCTTGAAGTACTCTGCTTCTGAGTAACTAATAGGGGAAAAAATGTTTACCAATAAATAATAAGAAAATAGTGAAGGTCAAAAATCATGAAGATTAAGCCAAAAATGAAGACCAGGAAGTCAAAAGCAAAAAGGGAAAACGTACTTGCGCTTGCGCTCTCTCTTTGGTGGCTCAACCCAATTCTCACTAACAATTTTCTTGAAATCAAACTTGTTATCTTCCTAAAGAAGAAAGAAAAAGTTCGCAACTTGAGAAATAAGCACTTCATAGAACAATCTTAACTAAAACTTCTATGCCCACAAGAATTTCTACCTTTTCGTCGTCAAACTCATAAAAATCCGCAGCTGCATAAGAGCATACGTTCAAAATTTCAGTCTGACATTACAACAAAAAATAACCCCAGACCCAAAAAGAATTATATAAGACAGGATTTCTGGAACTACATACAGTCGTCCATTTTAAACTTTATAGCATCTTCAGTAAATTTCTTCATCTTAGCATCAAGCTCTGCTGTTGCTTCTTCTCCCTTTGCAATAATCCGATCAACATCTTCATCTGTGATAGTACTATCTTTGGAACTGAAAACCATCTCCGCTCCATACCTCACCATTTGCAGCAACTCGTCCTTGTTAACAGCTGCAAGCGAAATCATCATATAAGTCAACACATTTGACATTTATATCTTTTAATGGGCCTCTCGATGATCCAATAAACTCTTACTCTTTTGTTCAGCTAATCGTCCCTGTTGGATTACTAAAGCATCAAGTGCAAGCTTCTTGTAAGCCCTCTCAATAACTTTCTCCTCAATGGTATACTGTCCACATAAAACATAACAATGACAACAAAGCATCAGTAGATATAAGAAAATCAAGCAGTCTCATCTATCATTGCGAAGGGTTAAATAAACAAATAAACAAATAAACAAACAAAACAAAACAAAAAAAATTGCTCAACCTCAGTGCAGAATCGGAACACTTGCACTTCTTTCTTCTGTCCAATTCTATGAGCTCGATCCTGGGCCTGCAGATCAACTTGCGGGTTCCTGCAAAGTAACAGACCCGTAACTATAAAAGTTAACATACATAGTAAATAGAAAACTTGATAACACTCACCAGTCACTATCATAGAGAATGACTACATCTGCAGTGGCAAGATTGATACCAAGACCGCCGGCTCTTGTAGATAGTAAAAAGACAAATTTTTCGCTTCCTGGCTTGTTGTAGGCTTCAATAGATGCATCACGATCATCTCCACCAGTATTCCCATCTATTCTACAGTACTTGTATCCACGGTACATCAAATAGTCTTCAAGAATATCCAGCAACCTTGTCATCTGTATTGAATGATGTAAACGCATATTATGTGCTTTCCCCCATATTTAGCAATGGAAAGGTTTATATAAACTATAAAGGTTAGAGGCAAAAGATAAAGGTATTTCCTGCCCAGAAAAAATTTAAGATGCTGAAAACGAAATCCATAGGAAGGGAGAAAACATGAAAGATTCATCAGGATATATGGTCATCAAAAGAAACAGTTTTCAGGTAAGATGCAGACTGAAGTAAAATAAAACATATGAACAAACAAACCTGAGAAAATATTAGAACCCTCGAATCACGCTCTTTTAACTTTGGCAACAGCTTATCAAGAAGGACCATTTTACCTGCGTATGATTCAGGAGCAAAAAATTGAAGTTATGTTTTGCAAGAATTAAATCTATTAAGTGCAAATAAGCTCTATCCGGGAATCACTAGAAATACCACTGTGTTGTTTTAATATTTACAGAATTCTTCGCTATTTTTTCATGGGCAGGAAGAGAATTTACCAGCATTTTCTACGAGATGATCCCCGGTAAAGTATGGAGGACCAGGTTCTGCACCTTGGAAAAGATATGGGTGATTACAGCATTTACGCAACTGCATAGCAATATTCAGAAGGCGCTTGCGCTCCCCGCCGGCATTAACAACATCAAGATCCTTCTGCAAAAGCGCCTTATAATACTGCTTCTGCATCTGGGACATACCCACCTTAAGTATTGTCTCCTTCTTAGGCGGCAAACCTTTCTCAACATCTGATTTCAATCTTCTAAGAAGGAATGGTCTAAGGACCTGAAATACAATGAAAAGGTAATCATGTCATCATGAATGAAGAGAAAATTCTGCTACTTAAAGCAGATTTTCAAAGCAGTAATTGAAGTACGAAAGAAGAGGCTTAAGTTTTACATAATTCTTACTGTAATCAAAGAGAAAAGTTTCCCAACAGGCAGGGATTATTGCAGATAAAAACCAGGTGACATTCTTATATTTTTTAAATAAACATTTTAACTTGAATACATGACAAATAAAATTTAACAAAAGCATGTCTTAGATGGAATATGAAATCATTTAAGTATAAAAGGCAGTTGCATTCTAGGTGAATGGCAAAGGTTGAAAATAAATTCTTTAGGAATTATACAATAGCATAGAGGAGTGTAAAATTCAAGAACCCAATCAAATCCCCACCTTGTGAAGTTGCTGGACAACCTCCTGCTGGTCGTTTTCACCAGAAATTTGAAACCATTCATCAAATGTTTCAGCTGAGCTAAAGATCTCAGGCAGCAAAAAGTTCAGGAGAGACCAAAGTTCATGTAGGTTATTCTGCAAAGAGGCATTATTGTTATACGACTCGACATATACAGAGGGGAACGGCTAAATCTGAAACAAGTTGCAATTATTACAAATTATCCAACATGTGGACTCATTCATGGCGGTTAAACCAATCACCTGAAGTGGTGTGCCTGTGATAAGAAGGCGATAATTTGTGTTGAAAAGTCGCATGGTTTTCGAAAGGAGAGAATTTTCATTCTTGATCCTGTGAGCTTCATCAATTATTATATAGCGCCAGCTAAAGCGACGTAAAGTAGTCTTCTCTTTGATGGCCATTTCGAAACTTGTTACACAGACGTCAAACTTGCCAGCAACTAATAACTCTTCACGGATGTATTTCTGCAAGATTGTCAAATTTAGGCACAATCACACACATTGACAAAAGGAAAAGAAGAATCAGGTTTCACCATCTCACCCGTTCATCAGGATTTCCAAGAAACTTCACAGCACGAATAACAGGGCAAAATCTTCGAATTTCATTCATCCAGTTACCAAGTGTTGATTTTGGAGCAACAACCATGTGTGGACCAGTTATTCCTCGGTATTCATGAAGATACCCTAGCAGTGAGATCGTTTGCAATGTTTTGCCCAGCCCCTAGAAGGGAAGGGAGAGAGGGGAGGGGAGACAGAGAGAAAGAGAGGCATTAGCATTTGAGTTTCTAGACACGCCAAACAGATACTTAAATGCTTGATCATGCTTACCATTTCATCAGCAAGTATTCCATTTATGCCGTTCTCGTAAAGTCTAATGAGCCAGTTTAAACCAGCAAGTTGGTAATCTCTCATTTTTCCCTGAATACCTATTATATAAGAACATCAACTCCTGATCATTTATCATGACATAGATATTTCAAAGATTTATTCATGATGCAAACAGTGAAAAGGCTAAAAAAATATATCTAGGAGTTAATTTGTACCAAAAGAATTCATAATATGTTTAGCATAGTTCTTCTAAACAAGGCAATAAAGCTAATGAAAAATGATCAAGAACTAATTATGATAGTGGTGATTTTAGGTTAAACAACGCATCCGGTCTTATAAAATCACCAAGAACTCATAACACTTAAATTGACTCATAGTATGCAGTATATTCCAAATTACTCAGTAGGTGAGATCACTGTAAAACAAGTGTAATAAGAATCTTGTGCCCAGTCATTAATCGTAAAAGTGAAGATAATTACAAGAAGGCTGTGCAACAAGTCTAGTGTTTCCAGTGCTAGAAAGACCATCTTCCTCCTCTTTAAGATATACTTCGTCTTCTTCTTCTTCAGTAACCTTAGAACCATGTCTCCCCCTGTAAATGATTAAAACAGCCAATGTTAGTCCGCAGATCGTTTCTTTGGATTGACTCTTAAAAATGAAGTACAAACATATAAAAAAAACCATTCCGAATACTATAGATGAAACATAATAGAATTCAAATTACTCCAGGACAACAATGTACACAACACCATTCAATATCTGACACAAGCGTATGCAGCTAAAACTAGATGACAGCAAGCAGCATGATCAGATACAACCTCCAGAAAACAAGGGCTAACCTGTAGCCACAGAGATCTTACACCACCCTAAGGGAAATGGCTAGAATCCCCCTCCCCACCACAAATTGATAATAGTCAAAAATATAACATGTAAACAAAAGGCAATCACATATGGGAAAACGACACATCTTGCACTGTGGAAGGTTGCAAGGTTTCTCATGCCGCAAATGGAGATTTCTTGTTTTGCACATGTCAAACACCACCCCATGACCCCAGACCGCACGTCAAATGATAAACACTACAAATCTAATAAAACACTTATTTTGTTATATAAACATACCTCCCTTTAGTCTTCTTTTGAGAAGTAGACTGATCAGCTTTAGCAAAATGAGCAAAGAGCTCAGTTTGCTGAAGTAGATATTTCAGCCGGCCATTTCCTTTATTGTTCTGCAAATGAGAAACTGACATCAGCAAATTCTCAAAGAGACAAACTAGTTTAAAACCAATTGCTACTCATTAAACTTGCAACACCAACCATCTCTGCATCAATGGTAGCATTCTGAGCATCCAATATTTCCTGAATCTTCTGTTTCTTCAACTTTTCCATTTCCTTTAGCCTTTTCTTCTCACGTTTTGCAACATCATTGCCAGCTGTATTATCACCCTGCTCAATAGACATAAACGAAACTAAAACACCTCAAAACCTTTCTCGAAAGCATACAAAATTACACAAAAGAACCAACAAACTCGTTCCTGTTCCTGCACTTCCAACTCAATGCATGCACCAAGGAGCTAAGAAGGAAAAGTACTCCGCCATATTGAGCTAAATCAAGTGCTTCATAATTTGTCCAAAACACACTTCAAATCCAAGAAGAAACACTATGCTAAATATGCTGACATACACTTTCTCATCGATATATACACACACACTGACATACAACCATACACGATACGTACAACAAGAAAACAAACTGCATTACAATTACAAAAGAACAAAATCAGTACGGATGACAATTAGAAGTAATTTATTCAAAATTAACAAAGAAAAAATGGAAATCGGTTTACCTCATCGTCATCTTCCTGCAATTCATCTTCATTGCCTCCGACGTCATTTTCCTCGTCGTCCGAATCATCAGCACTCTTCGCGACAGCTTCAAGCTCCTCCTCATCTTCTTCCTCGACCTGATCATTAACATCACCTCGATCCATCACCTCTTCTTCCGACGAATTGGACGTCGTTCCCGATTCCGATGACTCCTTCGCACGTCTCGCCATTGATCAAGGGTTTCCTCTTTGTGGCTACTCTCTCTTTCGCCTCTGGAAGCAAAAATAAAAAAAGGTCGAGTGCACAAAATAAAAGTAAAATAGAGCGACAAGCATTGATTTTTTTTTTTTTTTTTGAGGGGACAAGCATTGATTTTAAATTGGAAAACATTTGTTTTTTATTTTATTTTATTCCGAATTGGTGGGAAATCGGATGATTTTGGGAGGATCGTTCCCGCCACGTGTGGAGTTGGAAATTCTGGTTTTCCCGCCTATGGGCCTTTTGACGGTTACATTCTCCCTCCAAAAAATTGGGCCATAGAAAAAGTTTTGAGAAACCTAAGTCTGTGCAGGGTCCAGATATTTGGGCCCACTTAAGGAGTGCATGACAATTTTTTAGGGTGGTGTTATTGGCACCCCACCTAATCTACTGCCGGCACCCATGTATGTTTAAAATATCAATATATAGAACAACACTATTCACCATACCTAAATATTTTTAGGTATAGTCCATCTATTGTAGATCATATTTGTACAGAGCTTTTTTTTGTTTCTATTTTATTTTAGATATAGGACACCTAAAGGGCACTTGTAGTAGATGTTTTTTTAGGTGTTCTATATCTAAAATAAATATTTTAATGTTATAGATAAATGGATAGAAATACCGGTGTGGAGTGTTTTGAATTGAGATGTTGTATAATAGAAATATGTATTATTTTATATTATTTTGGTGGTATAAATTAGACCATCTGGTACAAGTGCCCTCACATCTTTCTTTTTCTCTACCTATATCTACTTCGGACACCACACATTTTACTTCTCATATCACTACATCCAAATTAGTTTTACTTTTGTCAATTTTATAAATTACAATTGCACCCCTCACCCTAATCCTCCTTCATCTTCCTTATTTCACCCTTGCCCGCTGCTACCACCCCCAACGGCAATAAACACCTCCTGCCTCGCCCTTTGCACAACCACCCGCAGCCATCTTTCTCCTCTTAGAGCCACCAGTTCTCACCACTCCAACATAAAAAACTATTCTATAGCAAGAGATCTGCCTTTAGGCAAAAAATAGAAGTTGTTGGATATGGGCGGTAGAAGAGTTGAAGTTGTCGGAGACGGAGACAATGGCGTACAACAGCGGCAGTATAGTAATTGCAAAAGTCAGCAAGGCATTGGCTCCGTTTTCTATTTTAATGCATTTTCTCAAACCTTTTCCTTCTTCATGTAACAGAGAGGAAGAACGAGATGATAAGATTTTATGGGTGTTTGTGAAAGGGCCGGCGATGGCTGCCGGAAGAGCCGAGCATTAATTGACGGACGTGAGAGACTAGTTTTTTTTATTAAATTGGGTTTGGGGTTAATTTGTATAAGTTAAAAAGTGAATGTATTAATATTGTAAAAAAAAAAAAAAAAAAAAAAAAAGGTAAACCCTACCCCCGAGGTCCCCACTCCCCCTGTCCCACGGGATGAGTGGAGATGTAAATCAAGATCCCCAGTAGCTCAAAGTCAATGGGCTTACCTTTTAACAGGAGGGAATAATTCGCCCCTTGTGGGAATCGAACCTCTAACCTCCCGCTAGGCTGCAATTACGCACACACTCCCCTTGCCAACTGGGTTATGTCCTGGGGACAATGTATTATATTGTAATTATATATTGGTGTGGATATAGCCGTAGAAATGTGGTGTAAAAAATCTCATTTAAAGATGTAGTGCCTTAGAGCACATACAATAACCTCTTTTTTGTCATAGGGAAATATTATTTTTGGAGAAATGATATTGTCTCTTTAATTGTAAGGCTACAATAACATTATTTTTGACAATGAAATCACTTTGGCCGTGGATAGGATTGTGGGTCTGCCCACTCAATATTCACATCTTTTGTCTGGGAATCTGGACCAAAATGAATAGAATGCTTTTTATTTATTTACTTTTTACTGAAAGAATTTTTGTATACCAATCAAATCATCAGCAAATAATATTTAATGAATATATAAATAAAATTATTTTGAGACTATTGTGGAACAAATGAGGAATATGCATGTGACTTTAGTGCCATGTAGGATTTTTTGGTCTTTTCGAGATAAAGTGACTTTGTGAAAAGGCAAACTATTGTATGTGCTCTTAGTAGTTTTTCTAGTCTTGGTGTGGTGCCACATGATTTGTGGTGTCAAAGTAAATTGGGTGGGGTGTCAATAACAATCTCCATTTTTTAGATCAGTTCTAAAGGCACAAGATAATTATTTCGGCATCATATTTTACATGTGAACGTGACGCCGTAAGTAAAATATGGGGTGGCTTTAGAATTATATTTTTTTTTATTAAAAGAAGAACTTTATTCATTCAATTGGGGAGCAAAACCGTGATACAGTTGTATCAGGGGGGAAAAAACAAACTGCTAATTTACATCTTCAAGGACGTTTCCCTCAAAAAAAAAACATCTTCGAGGACGTTCCAGGCAAGTCTAAGTTCTGCGAAATGCCTTACAGCTTTGGAAATAAAAATATGAGATGGAGGGTGATCACCAGTGGCCTCATTAAGGATTTTATTGTGCCAATACCATATACCATTGCAAACTTCCTTGAAAATACATTTCCAAGAGCCATCATGAGCTCGGTACAAGTGTCTATTTTTTGAAGAGAATGTTGAATCCAAGTCTTCAGGAGGTGTATGGATGAAAAGTCACTCCACTCCTTATTGGAGAGCGATTGTTGGCCCACCATCCGTGGCCACCAACAGTGTCTCAGTGCATGCAAGGTTGTTTATGTTTCGTGATTACACACACGACAAAGAGAGGAGGAAATAATTTGTCTTTGACGGAGAATGTCATCAACTGGTAAAGCATTGTGTGCTAGTTGACAACGATTTTTTTTGCTCTTGTTGGACCTTTAAGTTTCCAAATGATCTCCCTATTGGGTGAATCGCTTATGCTTGCAAGGGCTCCCATAAGATCGTCATAACCACTATTAACTGAATATTTTCTATCACCATAAAGTTTCCAAATGATGGTATCATCTGTGACTTTTAGGCCGTCTTTGAAAGATTTCCCGGCCACGCAAATACTTCTCCAAGTGTAAGATGAATTTTGTTTCGGCTCATCGAAGGGGCTTCCATACTTGCTTATGAAAACTTTCACCCATAAAGAGGAGTCGCCGTGTAGAAGCTGTCAGATTAGCTTCCGATGAGAGTTATATTCATTTCCTCCATGTGTTTGAAGTCAACCCCCCCCCCCCCCCCCCACACACACACTCTCTCTTTTGGTTGGGCGTGGCATTTCTTCAATGTTTTGTTTTATCGATAAATGCATTTTTTCATAATTCGTCAAAATTTTTATAATTATATCATGAATATATTATCTTAGGACATTTACCTCGTTTGTAATGATTATGTTAAAAATATGTGAAAAGCTATTCATGTATCAGAGACCTCATTCGGTGGCCATTGACATACTCTGTCTAAACAAGTATGTTGTGATCGACTTCTTCCAAAAGAACCTTTTAACCCTCATTTAGACACACGAAGCCTCATAATAGGTTCAGGCCAAAGATGACCTCAACTGGAAGCCTCATGGCAATCATGAAACTAAACCACATGTCCGCCATCACATATTGTTGGATGAGTACATATAGCATATAGGCCTTAATGCCTCGAGGCCTCAAGGTTTTCAAACCATAAGGCCGTTACTCTTTCTATTATAAGTGTGTCCCACTGATATGTTTTACGTGATTATTGCGGTATTCATCATGACATGACTGGAATCCACCAATCGATGCAACTTGTTCAACGCATAATATATATGCAACAACCCTCAATTTACAATGTTCACACGCTCTAACTGCAAACTACTGCAACTTTATCTTTCAACAGATACGTAAGCAGTCACCGGAGGTGTTGCAACTCTCACGCATAAAACCCCATTCCACATCTTGACCATTTTGTAGGTACAATATGCCACTTAGTCCAACAATAACTATCTGGTAATATTAAGATATCATCAATGCTAAATAATGACTAATTCTGGAGCTACATGATTCAACTATAACCATGTGGTGATATCCAGATATATCATCAATGTCAATAATGATTAACTATGGAGTAATTGAAATGGCTTAATTGAAATGAATCTACCATTATTTTTAAAACACTAGTAGAACCTTTGAGAAAAATGAATAACACCAACATTTGTAAAAAAAATAAAAATAAATACATCATTGATTAAGTGAGTTATACCATGCGGAGGAGTGAGATGTGTTCTTACACATCCACATCATCCTCCTCCTCCTCCTTTACATAGTAAAAAAGTATAAAGATGAAACGAACACATTTCAATCATCCATTTGTATCTCATCAACTACCGTCGTATGATAACTCATCTCGATTTTTGCAGCAATAGATCCAATTTGAGGAAAATTTATCCTGGACTCCTACAGGGAATCGTCTACGCGCAAAGATCTGACCACATAATTTCCACACACGGGACATCGTGTATTCCACCTCGAACCGCGTGGTTCGAATCCGTCACGCAGGCAGCTTCCTACTTAAGGAGAGCCCCTACAAGAGAACGACCCCTAATTTGATAGATACCGGCCATAAAAGTAAGGTATGTATTATTGCGGGTCATGTGATCCAATACACATGGAATTTCGTGAGCAAGAATTTCCCAAAAGAAATGGCCTCTCTGTTTGTTTTGTTATTGGCAAAAGAAAGCAAATGTAATCGCCAATAACACGGCTCTTGTCGCCCCAAACCCTCCAATCAGATCTTATCCTTTCTATCTCTCTCCTCTTACTCATCACTATCCCCCACACAACAACTTGTTTTAATCACCACTAACATTTGACTTAAATGGTTACCATATATTAACATTATTTCTATCTTTGGTTGGGAAAAGAATGGGGATTGATGCCCCGCGATGGAGGTTGCTTGCTTTAAATGCTTTCTTCCATTAAAAAATGAGATAAAAAAAATATATATGGGGTCAGAGCCAACTTGACATGAAACGAAGTTTCAAGGCTTCTGGCCACATTTCTATTTCTTTCATCAATTTGTGATTGTGGGATTAATTCTCTCTCTTTTTCTCCCATCCTTCCATTTTCTTGTGAATTCTTTCATCAAGCATAGTGATGAAGATGGAAGGCCCAACAGATGATCGTCTTGATTTTGGGAAGATGGGTTATGGGTAAATTTGGCTATCTCCTTGTCTATCTTTGTACTTGTAGCAAACTTTCATGAATCATGATGCATACATTATTTCTTTGGGCAGTTAAGCTATTTGTCTGATATTTTAGATATGCTATGCACATTCCCATTCAAGTTTCTGCTTGCTTTTTTCTTGGATGAATTGTTTTGAACCCTTTGATTGAAAATAAATGATAATATGCAATGCAAGTTT
This sequence comes from Gentiana straminea, assembly GCA_036785695.1. NCBI lineage: Eukaryota > Viridiplantae > Streptophyta > Magnoliopsida > Gentianales > Gentianaceae > Gentiana > Gentiana straminea. The sequence continues at coordinate 9,837,406 of JAVUPR010000207.1, forward strand.
ATTTCTTCCGACTGTTTGATTCATTGACGGGTGCTTGATGCTTCCCTTTTTGCTAGATTTAGATTGTTACCCTTTGTTATTTTGTGTTAAAGTTCCAATCTTTTAACATGGGTTGGCTAAATTTGTTATTGTCTATTAATATTATATGTTGGTGATGTTACTCTCATATGCTTTTGCTTGATACCATCTCTGCATAATTGCCATTTCTGTCTTTTCTTTTTCTTTTTTCTGTTTTTTTGATGTATGTGTGGTTGGGGGTGGGGGGTGGGAAGGGGTTATTATGTCTGGCTAAGTCTTGTATTGATCTCTGATTTTGGATTTTGGTGTAGATGCCAGCACTATAGGAGGAGGTGCAGGATTAGAACTCCCTGCTGCAATGAGGTGTTCAGTTGTCGGCATTGTCACAATGAGGCCGCGGTAGCTACAAATATACATCCCCCCCCCCCCCCACACACACACACACACATACACACACTTATATCTGCAGTTTACCTCTGTATAAAATCTATCTACTTTCAACCTGAAGGCTCAGATATATTGTAATTGGACTTTGTCTGAATGTTTTCGGTTTTACCTATGTTTGAATGATCAGAACCAGCTGCGGAATATTTGTGATCGTCACGAATTGGACAGATACAGTGTGGAGCAAGTACGTTTATGCTCTGTCTTTTATCCACGTGGTACAGTATCTTCAACTTTTAGTAAGCTTTGATGATGTGAATTTTCCTCTGCATTTCAGGTTATCTGTGCTGTTTGTGATACCGAGCAGCCGGTGCGTTTCTGTTGAGTATAACCATATTTCTGTATTCCCTGTATTCTTGAGGCTCTAAATCATTGTCTTTGTCCTTCAGGTTAATCATGTTTGTACAAACTGTGGAGTCAGGATGGGAGAATATTTTTGTGATATTTGCAAGTTCTATGATGATGATGTAATCTTTTTCCGGGTTTATTTTAATTTTTTATTCTTTTCTTCTTTAATGGTCTTGGAATGATGACAGAATGGATAATTTTTTTTCTCCCCATGTTTTGATGAAATCTTGCTTGACAGATAGACAAAAGCCATTTTCATTGTGATGATTGCGGCATCTGCAGGTTGGTGAGCAGAGAATTAGGCTCTTCCACTTGTAGATATCCCGAGAAGTTTTATGGTACAAAGGTTGTAAGAAGGTTGTACTAAATGGATACATCATGTCCATTCATTTGTAATCTCTTTCACACACTCCTATGTGAAAGATGGTAAAAATTGACGGACATGATGCATCCACTTGGTACAACCTTCTTACAACGGTTGTATCATAGAACTTCTCGGGACATCTCTCGTATTTTAACCAACAAAAATTGAATTGAGTACTTTTCTGATTGTGTGTTTCTTGCTTCTTTGATAGAATCGGGGGCCGGGAGAACTTCTTTCACTGCAAGAAATGTGGTATGCTACTTTTCTTTCATCGCAATAATCTGGGAAGGTTTAGGTCTAATCTGATTTAGTCTTTTCACCTTCTCCAGTTGTATATCGTTTTTATACCACCCCTTTACGATACATATGTAGCTGTATTGCGTTGACTTTTTCGGTACTTATAACAATGAGATATCTTACATTGTTGATAACGTCGTAAATTGCAGCTTCTTGCTATTCAGTTGACCTTCAGAACAATCACCTGTGTGTAGAGAATTCCATGAGGCATCACTGTCCCATATGTTATGAGGTATTCTTTTTAAGTTTTTTACTAGTAGAGCTTTGCCGTTGTTAAATCTAACAAGTTTTTGTGTTTTTAAAAAAAAATAGTATCTCTTCGACTCGTTGAAAGACACTACGGTAATGAAATGTGGGCATACCATGCACCGCGAGTGTTACTTTGAGATGATAAAGCACAATAAGTAAGTTCCCAACACTTATCCCCGTTTAGAATTTTACTATTTTCGCGTATTATTTAGCATTTTGAAGGCAGAGTACTTTTATTGATTTGCAGTTATTGCTGCCCTATTTGCTCCAAGTCAAGTATGGACATGTCTAGAATCTGGAGGAGTATTGATGAGGAGGTTCGTTTGTTTTAAATCTGAAACTAATTTTGAGATTTTCGGCATTACATCATGTTTTCGTAACATTCATAAGCTTCCATGCATCCGACTGCTCGTTTATCATTTTTGCAGATTGAAGAAACTGTCATGCCTGAGTATCTTAGGAATAAGAAGGTAATGCCTGGAATTGCCTTTGGTATATGTATAACTACTTGGCACTGGCAGATGATAATAAGGCACATAAATAATGAACGAACGAATATGATCATGCAGCATACACATTTGTAAACCACTGATCGTAGTGGGACCCATAAATTATTGTGGGTCCCACTTATTCCATCAATGGTGTACAAGAGTGTTACTGACACAATGTTGTGCCCCCTATCATTAAGCGAGCTAGAAAACCGTATAAAGCAAGCCCTTTTGGGGGTTCCTAAGTTTTTCTTGAAGTATACGCGTTTATCTGAAGATGTAATGTTCTTTGTTTTTGGGGCAGGTGTGGATTCTATGTAATGATTGCAATGACACTACAGAGGTTTTCTTCCACATAATTGGGCAGAAATGTAGCCATTGTCAATCCTACAATACGCGGACAATCGGGCCTCCTGTTTTTCCTCAGTAAACTTGGTGTAAAGCATATGTCAATCTGGTTAATGCAGAAAAATGCTTCAAGATTGATAGCTTTTTAGCATCTCCAAACAGTTGACTACAATGCAGAAAGAAGAGAATGGGAAGAAGAAGAAGAAACAAAAAAAAATCTCATTTTGGAAATCATTTTCATTCTTACTCTATTTTGATGAGTAAAATTTTTTAAAAAGGTGTGATTTCTATAGAATTTGGACATCAGTTTGCTGTATAATATGCATACGATAACTTTATCTCTCACAACAGATGATTGCATTAATGGATTGCTAATAGCATGGATGGATCAAACTATGTTGCATTATATTATAAAATCTTCAGGTTTTTCTTCGTTTTTTGAGCTTAAGTTGATTATAGAAACAAAGAAGTACATTCACATAATCAATAACTCAACAAAGCAAAGAAAGTAAATATGCAGATGAAGAAAAACTGGTAAAATAAATGAGCAGAACTCAGCTGCCATTTTTCGATTTCATATTATAGCAGCTTCAAATGTTGATTCATACATATATCAATCGAAGTATTCATCTATGTATATATATATATATATATATATATATATATATATATATATCTGTCTTCTTTCTTCCTTTCTATCATTATACCAAGAAAAAACTCATAATTTCTGCAAAATTTCTTAGGTAAAAACAAAAAGAAACAACAAAAATTCTTCAATACCAAATCAAAATCACTCAGATTTTGAGAAAATTCATTCTAAAGACTGAATTTCTTGCTTCATCATCTCAAGAATGATATTTCCATCACTGCCCAGATTTAATTTAGCCATCAGAGTTAACATCCCATGATCATCAACACAGCTTGTTACAAACAAAATTTCATCACCCAAATACTCATCAAAAACTCCTACTATTTTGCTCAATAACCCATGTTTCATCACCGATTTGACACCCAGAAATGCATAACCATTGCAAAAACTGGATGTAACAGAGGGCTTCAATTTCATACACTGACATAAAACTGGCTTACCAGATGATTCAGTTTGGTTTTGGGCTAATGATTTCTTCAGATTCTCCAATCTCTGTTTCTCTTCCTCCAGATTTTTTATGTAATTCATTGTTTCTTCTAGAACCTTCTCTCTTGAAGCCTACAAATCAAAATCACGTAACAAACTATGAATTTAACACAAAATAACTAGAAACCCGTGAATTAAAATTGATTAATAGATTGATGATCACAGAAAATTACTAGAAACCCAGGATTAAAACTGAATTAAAAGACTTTACCTTAGGAGTGGAAAAGAGGCCAGGAACCATGGATTGAAGAAGAGAAAAATTCTCAGCAAATTTCAACCTTCTATTTCGTTCCTTTTGCAAATACTCAGTGTCTGCAACTTCTTTTTTAGATCTTTTTCCAGAACCCATTTCGAAAACAGTCATTCTCTTCATTGGTAAAGACATTTCAGATAAATTAGGAATCACCGAATCCTTATACCCCTCCATAATAGAGCTTTCTTCCTCTTCTGTTTCTTTTTCTGGGACCTTTTTTTCTTTCTTCCTGAATCTGTACTTTCAAACAACTAACGGAGCACTATAACAAATCTGAGATTGAGTTTTATTGCGGTAAAAGAAATGGCGGGAGAGAGAAAAAAAAAAGGAGAGTGGAGTTGGTTATTTGAGGTGTTGGAATAATTGCTGCTCAAGGCATAGGAAGATCAGAGAGAGAAAGGAATGTGTAGAATTGGAGAGTATATATATGTTTGTAGGAATAAGGGGTCATGTGCATTGTGCTACCAAATCAAGCTATGGAGTAGGGTGTTTTGATTATTTTCTGAGGAAAAAGATTGCCCCTTGCATGTGTTCATATTTTCTGTACTTTTTGCACTCGATCACAATTAAACGATCACAATTAAAGTTCTTTCACATCAAAAGGTCCCCACTCAATCATAATCAATATGAATTTGGATGGTTTACTGTGTGTAATTGTTGTGTTGTAAAAAACGGGAAGTTATTGTGTGGTGTCTCCACACGGTGTCTGACACCGTGTGGCAGCCCCCAGATCACACAGTTTTATTCTGTATTTAAACTGTGTGGTTCTGATCGTTTCATCCGTCACTTCACCCTCAAATTCCCTCACCACACAATAATCTCCCGTAAAAAAACCTTTTTTTTTCAAATGTTAAAATTACATTTATGCCCTCTTACCTTTATCACAGTTGTGCTGTGAATTGTTTTAACAGCAGAGGATCCGACCCCGATCAGTATGCGGAAATGATGATGAAAGTATGTAATAAATAATAGATAAATGTATTTCATTGATTCTATAGATTGTGTGGGTACAAGATATATAATGTGTACAAGGAATAATAATCTCAACCGACGGAATATTAGATACAATTGTATGGAAAAATCTTTTACCACAACTTTTGTAATTTTCATCTAGTACGACCCCTTGAGTTAGACTTCGATGTTGAAGGCCTAACTTATCCTAGTGCTTATGAAACTTTGAGTGTGAGAGTGACTTGGTAAGCACATCAGCACTTTGGTTTGTGTATGATATATGAGAAATGCGTAAGGCGTCTTTATTATCTTGGTCCCGGACAAAATGAAAGGCAATGGCGACATGTTTCATTTTGAAATGGAACATCGGATTCGAACTAAGTTGCTTTGCTCCAATGTTATCACAATAAATGGCTCTTGTAAATGAAACATTTACAGGAAGAAACAGTTTTGGTCTGTGGCGAATCAAGATGCGGGCCTTGTTAAAACAACAAGGTTTGTGGAGTCCTTTATCTGACAAATGGGATGCTAGTGCAGCAGATTATGCTAGTTTGGAAGAGAAAGCACATTCAACCATCATGTTGTGCTTATCTGATGATGTTATCACTGAAATTGCTGAGGAAGACACAACTGCCAAGTTGTGGTCAAAGCTTGAAAGCCTGTATATGACTAAGTCATTAACCAACAAGTTACTGCTGAAGCCGAGACTGTTTAGTCTGAGGATGCACGAAGGAGGTCAGCCGATGGAACATCTTGATCAGCTGAACACAATATTAATTGATCTCAGGAATATTGATGTCAAAATTAAAAATGAAGATGCAACCCTAATCCCGTTGGTGTCATTACCTGCATCATATGAAAACTTTGTGCAATCCTTCATATTTGGGAAGGATACAGTGGCTTTGGAAGATGTAAGGCCAGCCTTGCATGCAAGGAAGCTGAGACACAAGGCTGCAGGGACAGACAATCAGGCTGTTGGACTAGTATTCAGGAGCAGTGGAAAGAGACATGGGCATTCTAGGAAGAAGAACTCCAAGAAGACAAGGTCCAAAGCCCACGGATGTCTGTAATTGCTGTAAGGAGCAGGGACATTGGAAGTCCAACTATCCAAAGAAGAAAAGACAGCATGAGACCAATTTTGGCACAATAGCTGTGGCTGCCTAGCATTCTGATGAGGATCTGGTTCTAGTTGCTAGGGATTCAACACATCATGCTGATGTTTGGATCCAAGATTTTGGAGCGTCCTATCATATGTGTCCACACATGAAGTGGTTTTCTACTTATGAGCAGATAGATGGTGGTCATATTGCTATGGAAAACATCAAGGTCTGCAAGATATAGGGAATTGGCTCAGTTCAGCTGAGGACGGAGGATGGTCGATTCTGCACACTAAAAGATGTTAGACATGTTCCACAAATGACAAAAAAAATTGGTATCTCTTAGTCCACTAAACAACAAGGGGTTCAATTTCAAGAGAGAAGTGGAGAGCTGAATGTCTACAAAGATTCAAATGTGGTCCTCAAATGTATCAAGAAGAGAACCTTGAATATAATGCAAGGCTCTACTGTATCTGGCTTTGCTGTTGTGGCATCCTCAGCAGTTCACCAAACACAGCAGACTATGTTGTGGCACATGAGACTTGGTCACATGGGTGAAAGAGGTATGCAGGTCCTTTCTTCAACAGGTTTTCTTGGGGGATATAAGGTCAAGAATCTGGACTTTTGTGAGCACTGTGTATTTGGGAAGATACATAGAAGCAAGTTCTCAGCAGGCAAACACAGTACAAAAGCGTCGCTTGATTATATCCATTCTGACTGCTGGGCCAATCAAAGGTGGAATCATTGGGTGGTCACGAGTGTTTGGTGTCATTCAAAGATGACTATTCAAGAATGACTAGGGTGGCGATGATGAAGCACAAATGAGAGGCATTCAACAGTTTCAAGCAGTGGAAGGCTCTAGTGGAGAATCAAACAGGCAAGAAAATCAAAAAGCTTCGAATAGATAATGGTCTAGAATTCTGCTGGTCTACATTCTATAAGGTTGAGGTCTTGCCAGACATCACACAGTCAGGAATACACCTCAGCAGAATGGTGTAGCTGAGAGAATGAATCAAACTCTTCTGGAGAGGGCAAGATGTATGCTCTCTAATGTTGTTTTATCAAGGGGATTTTGGGCAAAGGCTATAAGTACAACTTGCTACTTAATCAACATGAGTCCTCACACAAGGATCAATCTCAAGACACCATTTGAGATGTGGTCAGCCAAGCCTGCTGACTACTCAATTCTAAGGGTTTTTGGAAGCACAGTTTACTATCATGTGAGTGAAGGGAATCTATAACCAAGAGCCAAGAATAGAGTGTTTGTAGGGTATGGTGATGGGGTGAAAGGTTATAGGATTTGGTCATCAGCAGAGAAAAGGGTCATACTCAGCAGAGATGTGGTCTTTGATGAAAATTCTATGATTAGCTCATCAGTTGGGAGGTCTGGTGAATCTGAAACAATGTTGAATCTGAGAGGGCTGAGAAACAGGTGGAGCTTGAAGTAGAGTCAGTTTAAATGCAACACTCAGCGGATCCAAGTCAGCACTCATCTGATCTGGTTACTGAACCAGAGCTGGATCCAAGCCAGCCAGCTGAACAGAGGTCAACTGAGCATCAAACATATATTGGTCAGCAAAGTATAGCTGTCAATAGAGCTAGAAGAACCAATGTTGGGGTACCTCCAAAGAGGTATGGTTTTGATGATATGATTGGATATGCACTTCAAGTTGTAGAAAAAGTGGATGGTTTTGAACCTTCTACTTACAGGGAAGCAATGACATGTTCTGAGGCATCTCAATGGCTTGCTGCCATGAGAGATGAAATTGAGTCATTATTGAAGAATCATATTGCGGATCTAGTTAAACATCCAGCTGATAGGAGAGTTGTTACTTGCAAATGGATCTTCAAGTAGAAGGAAGAATGACCGAGGTAGAAAAGGTCAAGTATAAGGCACATTTGGTTGCAAGAGGGTTTAGTCAAAAAGAAGGTGTGTACTTTGATGAGATATTCTCACCAGTAATCAGACATACTTCAATCAAAGTGTTACTACCAATGGTGGCACGACATGATCTTGAACTTGAGCAGTTAGTTGTGAAGACAACCTTTCTACATGGTAAGGAAGACAAAAAGATATACATGACTCAGCCATAGGGTTTCTAAGTGATGAGAGTCAAATTGGCTATCATCTACTATGTAATTATACCCTGTTTATACCTCGTTTTATATGTTTTCGGAGACATTTGGTTGTATTTTGATATATTTACACATTGGTTATCATTTCGAGACCTAGGACGTAAAGTCCAGGATTCTCGGTCTTTTTCGGTGTATTTACTATACTCTCGGTCACCATAGTGTCCTGTAGGGATTACGTGTGGTATTTGTTATGATTTTGTGCAGGACTTAGGTGTTCGAGATTACCGGAAGGCGATTTACGAGGGTTGGAACGTGTGACCGAAGCTTAAACGTTCAAACGGATCAAAACTCGTTGGTACTACAACCATACCTTCCATTGATATGCAGTTTGATCCACCTTAGAGGCATTTTATGCGCTGGACATCTTCATGAAATTGTAGATAATTTCATCAGCTTTCCAACACATTTTGAATCACTGGATTTGGAGGTCTACACACAAAGTTATGGCCGATTTGCTGAAGGTATGTCAGCTAGGCGCGTGCCTGAGAAATGCTAGGCGCACGCCTACGGGTTGATTTTGTCTAAAGTTTCAGTCCGTCTTTCTACTTTTTTGCATGTTAGGCGTGCGCCTGACAAACCCTAGGCGCACGCCTAACAATCAGATCCCACAAAACATTATAAATACCCTCCATATGATATTTATAGATATATATACATATATAGATCAATTTATTGCGTTTTTCTTCAGTTTTTAATCACTTTTCTTAGCTTAGATTAGATTTTTAGGTAGATTATCTTAGTTTAGTTGTAGATTGTCGTAATCCAGAGGATCTCGGTGATAGCTTGACGCGTTATTGACGGGATTTCGCTCGGAGATTCGATTTTCTACAGCTATATATATTCGGTATGTCGTTTTCTTTCGTTGTTCTTGCTTAGATCTTGATGCTCACTACCTTTGTTGTTGATTTCTTGTTGTTTTTATTGATAGAATGAGTAGCTAATTTCCCGATAGCCGAGATATATGATAGCCTTCGAAATCGAACTTTAGCTTGTTGATTGAAGTGTTTCGATGTGTTGATTGTTAGATTCTCGGTGTTGTTATTGTTCTAGAACTTATTCTTAATGACTTTTATTGAATTGATCACTCGATAATCGTATTTCACGTATTGTCTTTACATATGTATTTTGTGAGAGGGTACGGGAACCGGGGTTCTAGGATCACCCTGTAAAACCGACTGAGTTATTCAGATTCGGTTTCGTGTGTGAGGTTTATATCATTGTTAATAAGCATCTCATCGACCGTAGGCCGTGTTAGGTCAGTTAAATCCGTTCAGCGGACTGTTGTTACCATGTTCAGTAGTCGTGTTGGCCTAAACTAGGAACGAGACCGACTTTGGTACTCGACCAGATTCCCTGTGGGATACGACATTGACTCACCAATTCTAGGCTACAATTGACCCGGTACACTGCCGGTAAGATTGGACATTTAGAAAAGGCCGATCACTAAGTTCCTGGCACGGAAGGTTTTGTGTGCAAGTTGAAGAGGTCCTTGTATGGACTGAAACTATAAAAGGTTTGACAGTTACATGATCTAGCTAGGTTATAACAGAAGTCCCTATGACTGTTGTGTGTATCACAAACACATCTATCTTGTCCTGTATGTGGATGACAGGTTGATAGCTTCAAGGAAGAAGTCTGATGTTCAAAATCTGAAGAACCTGCTCAGTGCTGAATTTGAAATGAAGGATTTAGGTGCATCCAAGAAGATTTTGCGGATGGAGATCTGGAGAGATAGAAGTAAGAAGAAGCTGTTTTTATCTCAACAGGGCTATATACATAATATATTGGCAAGATTTGGCATGTTTGCTGCAAAACCTATATACTCCTATGGCATCTAATGTTCATTTATCTGTTTATGCTTCACAATCAGAAGATGAGAATGAGTATATGTCAAACCCTATGCTAGTGCAGTTGGCAGTTTGATGTATGCCATGGTGTGCACTAAGCACGATCTGGTTCAAGCAGTCCGTGTTTGTTAGGAACATTTGATTATGTTTTCATGATAGCCATACCAGCTATTATAGTAAGCCTGAAATAAGTTAGAAATTATCTGTATAAGTCTTTACTTAGAGTCTGACATGTTGTATAAGTTGAGTCAGACAAGTATTGTACTAGTTGGTAGGACGGTAAAGTGAAAACAGATATTCGGCAGAGTAAATCCAGCCAAGTATCAACAGAGAAGCAATGAAGACATTATAGTCTGACTTATAACCAAGGAAGTCTGTGATGACCTTGGATAAGTCTAAGTCATGTTTCAAGTAATGAAGCTCAATGTTTAAATATGGTGTACACTGATCTCACTCAAAACAAGGATCAGTGAAGTACAAGAATTCTCCTTTGAACTTAAAGAATAAAGGAAACAGTGAATCGGCAAAGTAAACCGACTTCCGGCTGAGTGAAGACAAAGCAGTAAAGGAAGATCTAAACGGAAAAGTCAGGTGGATCACTTGACCGTTCAGAGAACGGATGAGTAAACCTTTCTCGATCAGATTATTGAATTATGAAGAAGATACAGAAGATCAAGCATTAATTGCACAATTAATAGAGGATCAATCAAGGACGGATTTTCTGGTAAACGTTTGAAGAAAAACCCGATCGCTAAAATCAAGGAGAATATTATTAAGAGGGAATCAAGAATAAAATCAAGTATATTCCCCTCATTAATATAGCCAACGGACGGAAATTCGAATCAAGAATAATCAAGGCTATAAATAGAAGACATTGACAGAAAGGAAAAATACACAAGAGAGAACGATAAAAAATCTGAGCAGAAACTCTGTCAAAGTGAAAAATCTTCTATCTGTGCTGAAAGGAAATATCCAGTGATCAACTCAAATCTAAGAGCTACAAATCAAACATCAAGCATTGAGATTGATCAACAAGTTGGTGAATTCAATTCACATAAATCAAGCAACTGAATCAGAGCCATCTGAGAGGGAGTTGTGTTTGTGATAGCTGCTGAAGGATTTGATCCCAAGGAGCAGTGAAAGAGACTAAGTCACTAAAGCCTGTTGCGGTCAAGGAGTGATAGTCTTGTAGATTGTGAAGCTTGTGAAGTCAAGGACAATCGTACTTTGTATCTGTGAAAACAATAGTGAATTCCTCCAATCATCACAGGAGAAGAGTGGATTAAGGGATTACACCACCCTGAACCACTATAAGCCTTGTGTCAATTTACTTTCTGCAATTTACCTTACTGCATTCATTTAATTGCTTACATTATATCACATATTATTGATTGCTTAAACTACATTGAAATAACTTAGTAAGAAGGGACTTATCCGCTGCCCAAAAGCTTTCAATTACAAGAAAAGTTTTTGAAACTCCACTATAGTCATTCACCCCCTCTGACTATAGTTTTACCCTTCTCTGGGACCAACAATTGGTAGCAGAGAAGTGTTCCTAGTATCAGAACCTGTTCAGATCTAATTTCTAGTAACAAGGAGATCACATATTTTCAAAGTAGTTTTCAAATCTGTACTTTCTAGATATACACATATATATCTCTTATTTGTACTTATGGATTTCTCAAACTTTATGTCAAAAGTACCTGTTTTTAATGTTAACAATTTTGATGAATATAAAATAAGAATGTTGTCCCATCTTGCAGGAACTCATGAGGAGATGCTGGATATAATCAATGAAGGCCCAATCATGATCATGACTGTGGTAGCCACATGAGCAGATCAAGGAAAAGAAGTGGACAAACCTAAGAAGGATTGGACCAAGGATGATAGGAGAAGAGCGAATCTAGACTTTGTTGCAAAAGATATGATTTTGAAGACCCTAGATAGCAACATGTTCATGAGAATCAAAGATTGCAAGACAGCAAAGGAGATGTGGGACAAGATAGCACTGACAAATGAAGGATCTGAGGCAGTCAAAGAAAACAAACTATCTGTTGCAAAACAGAAATTTGAGAACTTCAAAATGAAGGCTGGTGAATCCATTGATCAAATGGACAACAGATTCTCAAGCATCATCAGTGAACTGCAACTGCTTGGACACACATACCCCCAAAAAGAAGTGTGTTTAAAGATCTTAAGAGGCTTGCCTGAAAGATGGAAGATCATAACATCAGGAATCAGAGGAACTACAAACCTTGCAAACACTGACACTCTGACTCTGATGTCCCAACTAAAAGCTCATGAATCTATCAGAAAAGGATGCAACAGTATGACAGTCCCTTCCCGATCTCAAGAATCTTATAACAAACCTTTTTCTCAATGCTACAAGATATATAACGATTGGTCACTGACCGAACGTGTGCGCGAAATTCCCAGACCTACCTTCAAGCACCGTGTGCTAAATGCTTATATTTAAGGAAGTGGGGTGAACCGAATCCACACCTTATCCGTAAATTCCAAAGCATATTCTAGGTAGACTTCTCGGTCTTACATTTCAATGTAAACCGTTATTTCGCTTCCAATATCTTTATTGAGTTAAGCAGTGTATTGTAGCACATCTAAAACTATGTAAGGCAATTTAACGGTTTCTCACTTAGTGAGAACATGTCACAATAAGGCAGGCGGAGCATCAGTCTCGAGGACTATGAATGGCCTATTCCGAGTATAGAATACTCTATCTCCGTTGAAAACAGAGAAACCTCAAAATATTTTGGATAAACTTACCGGAGTGTTTGAATAGTTATCAGACAAGAAGTCACTACTCGGAAGCTCCTACTAGCTTGTATCTTTCATCAGGCCCCCAAGGTCGTCATGAACAAGCTATGTTACTTCTTTATAACCATTATCCTTTCCCGATTGAAAGGAAACTTAGTTATTGAACCTTTGAGACAATATAACCAGACTGGGAGAAAGGAATCACCCTGAGCCGCTCTCCGTGTCTTGTCTTTTAGGGACTATGCACTAACTATGGAATATGAAGAAGCGTTTATCTAAATATCGAAACCAATTGCTTTTAATAGTTCTTAAGATGTGTTTTATATACATATTTCAGCAGTTCTAAGTGGTTTTGACTTTATCAAACAAAAGTCCGAGTCTTGGATTCGTACTACAAATGGTATATTCACTTTCTATACGACAAACAAATTATCGAATAGAAGGTAAATTCTTTCGTTCCAACGAATCTTAAACAGAAAATAATTTTTCCGCGATATCCAGGGATTGAATCCGAGATTCATTTCCTTATATTACTCCCACTATTCTAGCTAAAATTAACTGCCCGTTGTTTACTCTTTTAATCGTTAAATGCAGTGCTACCTTGTTCTTCCAAAGAACTTAGCTCGAGAAAATCGCCAAGGATTCATAGGTTGGTGATCCAAAATCACTGTCCTAATCCTATGATTTTCAGTTAATTAATTTTCGGTTCAGCCTTAAAGTTTTCTCAATTTAGATGACTAACACTTTTTGGACATATTCTCCCATTCTTTCCGTGAATGGAAACAGTCTTGAACCAGCGGTACGTTTGAGTAGACACTACTCTTGAACGGTGGGATGTCTATTTCAAGTGTTACTCGTCGGGACTTCTCTGATTTTCTAATATACCAGAAAAAACAACAAATCATAACATTAAAGCTCCCACTAGTTTATCGGTTCCAAATACCGTCTAACAAGCAATGCTTTATTTTTTTATGCTTTTCCGATTTTTTCGATTAGAAAATCTTTCGTACATAGTTCCAATGTTTCCAGAAAAACAACAAATCATAGAACTCCCACTAGTTCATCGATTCCAAATATCGTCCAACTAGCGACATTTCATGACTTTCCGATTTTTCAATTAGAACGGTTACGTGTGTAGTCAGTTACACTTTTCTAATGTTCTAGAAAAACAACAAATCATAAAGCTCCCACTAGTTCATCGATTCCAAATATCGTCCAACTAGTAACACTTCATGATTTTCCAATTTTTCAATTAGAAAATTACTCGTGTAATTAATACACACTCAAAATTCACTAGAAGAATTTCAAAGTCCGAAATCACCTTTGATCAAACTAAGTTTGTCTTCCGTTTGACACGAATGACACTAGTGACATACCTGTATGTCACTCTGGTTTTTAAAAAAGGCTTAAGAGAAAATATCTCTTCCGAAAATTAATTGCATTATCGATTAACTAGTTCAACGTCCTAGTTACTTTCTACTTTTTAAAGAAGTCAATACTAGTCAATTATAAATTTTAAGCAATTTAGTAAGGGATATAATGCTGTAAATAAAATGACATATATTAATTCAAGTTTAACACTACTATATTATTTTATTTTAGGAATTGTAAACTATAAGTAAGTCTACTCTACCATTCCAAGGTTTTAACCTCGCATCTCAGTGCCGCCGTAGGGTAGGTCAAAGAGATGACGGTTAAATCGAGACAATATCATCAATGAATAACTTGTGAGAATCGAACATCCCACGAGAATCGAACATCCCTTTATTCATTGACTACCTTCCTTTTTTAGCCTAGATATTATCAAGAATACCCATGATGAGTGTGACCTACTATATCGGATCTCTTAGGTACGCCCCAAGTGTGCCGCCGTTGGATAGGTCAGTGACCCGACGAGTACCCGGAAATCCTATCCTTTCGGAGACCAAGTCATGAATGTTGATAGGGGTGAACACCATCCGTAGGGGGACAAAATCAAAGCGCCGCGAGGCGTCACCCTTCTCTCACTTACTTGTATCTATAGTAGAGGCCGTGGGGTTGGCTGTCGCCTCCCCCGCTCCCACTCAATATTTTGGAAGTGGTGGTGGGTTAACTAACCACGTCTTTTTTATGTTAACATAAAAGCACATCAAATCAAGGATTCCGAATGGTGTCGGTAACGTAGGCAAGCCTACCCGTCCTATTCGTTGGAACATATGTGACAGTCGGACGAAATCGGGTCAAGACAGCCCCATTGAGATAAGAAGGAATCACCCCTCCGCTCTCCAGAGTAGCTTAGTCTTGCCGGACCCCCGTGCATACATCATACTATGAGGGTTAAGTCGGTCGAGCAAAGCTCAGTTGACCACCCAACCTATAGGCGAACCGTTTTTATCCAAGATTTATTGTTCTTTTACCATCATTCAATCTCGTAGACACTACGAATTGAAAACGTGATCTCGTTTGGGCTTTTAAGGCGGTTCACCGAGAACAAACACCGAAAAGGCTTAACGATTTCATAACCCGTCCTCGTATCTTTAATTAGTTACTAAATTAATTAATTACCACGTATTAATTAAATTTCAACTAATTACGCGAGTTTGTATACATGCCTATTTTAATTACCAAAATTAAAATTCTACATGTATGCATGGAGTGGATTTATGATATGATGCATGTCATGGCAATTCCGATTTTATATCTATTTTATGATCAAACACATAAAAAATAAATTGCGGAAAATTTAAACACCGAGATGGATCGTTGGTACCCCCGTATCTAATCTATCCTAGGAAAGCAGTAAATTACAATCTTGTTGTCTTCATGTTTTCGATCTTCGAACCTTGAACCACGAACCGCGAACCCAAAAGGAGAAGGGGCCTTTATAAAATAAAATATTATTTTTTTCGATTTTTTTAAATTATAAAAATCCTGCTGTTTTTATTATTCCAGAAAAAAAATATTTTTTTTTATTAGACAGCCGCTATTAAAAAAAATAGGGTTTGATTAAAAAAAATCAAACCCTAGCCGTGTGGGAGAAAAAAAATAACAAAAAAATTTTCCGCCCCGACTCCTATTCATACCTCGAGTTCCGTCTTCATCTCGTGTTCTTCATCGTTCTTCGTCGTTTTACCGGAATTACACAAAAAAATAAAATAATTGCCAAAAATAAAGAATAAAAAACAACAATTTTTACATCAATCCTATGCTCAAACGATCTAAATCGAGAGAGCTTACAATAGATCTAACGAGTAAACAGTACCAACCCCAATCCATCTCTTCAAACCACAACAATCGCAACATAAAAAAAATATGTATAAATTTTGGCCCCTATAAAAAAAAATGGGACAAAAAATCTACATGTTTTCCACTCCTAGATCTAATATTTTATACGTATAAATATAGATCACCAGACGACTGATACCACTGTTAGTAATACCATCCGCAACGGAAGCGATTTAAGGATCTAGATCTATAAATTACACGTAATAAAATAACAAGATCTACATCTACAAGGGGGTTGTAGATCATACCTCTTGGATCTCAAAATCCAAGTAGAAGAACCGCAAAGAAAAGATGGTGTGAAGAGCACCACAATCTTCCGCACGTGTGATCCGAGCAACTCCCGGTGGAAGGAAATCCTCGACTCGAATCCCTCCGATATGCTACCCGGAAAACCTCCAAGATTTTCCCTCTTTACCCCTTGGCCGAAATTTTACCTTCTTCTCTCTAAGAGATGAAGTCGAATTTTATGTGTGTCTTTAGGCTTGGGAGAACTCTCTTTATATAGGAGAGTAATCCTTGTTCTCCAAGGATTTTATTTTGCAAATAAAATAAATCCAATAAATAAAAGATAATCCCATAATATTCTAGAACAAATCTAGAATAATATTTATCTTTATTTCTTACCATAAATATTTATCCAATAAATATTTTGTGCACATGTCTTATTAATACACAAGAAAATAATTTCTTGTTCCATAAGACAAGGTGGAGGCCGAAAATTACTTGCTTGTGACCTAGTCACAATAATTTCGACTAACACACTAAATTGAGCCAAGATTATGAAAAATGTCTTTTTCACATATTTAATTATTTAGCCCAACTAATTTAATAGTCCACTAAACAATTAATTCACATATCGTTTTAATTAAATTCTAATAAGAACTAAATTAATATTATTAGGATTCGACGTCCGAGAATAGCTATGCTATATTGGAGGCACGTCGGGACCATGGACTAATAATCAGCGGCTCCGATAAATCAAATAAATAATTATCTTACGAACGAGAATAATTATATTCAATAAATCAATCACAGAATATGCCACCATAATCCCGTGATCGCACTCCTCCGATTATGAGATTATATTTATCTCCTCACGAGAATAATAATAAGCGTCCATTGATATAATCATTACATATGGATTAATCCTCCATAGATCGTTCATTCTAAATCGGGAAGTTACCGTTAACCCTTTTCGAACCTCTTATCCTTATTTACCATTAACCCCCTAGTGATCAATTAATTCATACAACTCACTGGTAGCTAATCGGTGTAATATGAACTCCATGGATCGATCGGTTTTAGAATTAATAAATAAGGAACTCGTCTATCTACTTCCGAAATGGAAGGAATGGATTCCGTATCCGTGATAACACAAACTACTCACTCAATCCAAGTACAATGCCAAGATGGGGTAATTCGGATCACGGACTCGGTGTAATCCTTAACCGTCAAGTCAAACCTCATACTGATTCAAGCAGTTGACTGTGATCACCTCAGGATTAAGATATATCCATAAATATGATCATCGATTGATTTGATAAGACTTCTCGATTACGGAATTATATCGTGAACTCTAATCAAATCGGTCCAGCCCTATATGATTCTTAGGATCAAGCGCTTACCGTTGTACTAAAACCAATTGGTGGTAGTAAAGGCGCAACTTTATTTCCTTAAATCACACCATTACAGCGCCATGGGTTGAACTAACATGGGAGGGCAGAGTGCTGTACACCCAACAATCCCCCCCAGCACCTGCTACCCACATTCAACCGGGACACCCGTAGTATGCCCCTGGGCCGAAATGGTTTACCACGAAATGCTTGTTGCCGGGATTCGAACCCATGACCTTCTCTCGATACCAATTCTTAGGATCAAGCGCTTACCGTTGTACTAAAACCAATTGGTGGTAGTAAAGGCGCAACTTTATTTCCTTAAATCACACCATTACAGCGCCATGGGTTGAACTAACATGGGAGGGCAGAGTGCTGTACACCCAACAATGATATATCTGTCACATATAAATGCCCCACTAGGTTCTCTTAACCGAAAGTCCGGATAAGACAATCACACCTATTGTGTTCTGGGCGCATTAATAGCACGTTAAAGGAGAGACCCGATACTCTCGATTAACTTTACTATGGGCTAATTGTATTTTAAGTACATCTTCACTAACTCAATCCTCCCGTGTATATCCCATACACTGAGTTAAGTGATTACATAAACGATATACTTTTGGGTTTTCTGTAGTGTAAATACTATTGTCACATCGGTGAATATGAGAATAATAAATATGAATAATAATATCATTTTATTTATTAAATAAAACAATTACAAAATTGTCTTTCGGGCATCACACGTAATAATAAATTGGGTTTATTTAATTAAAAAAGTGCCTTTCTCCTCTCGGGTGTTCGTTAGGATTCTGATACCCATAATCAATTTTCGGCCAAGGCATGTTTTATGGAACAAGAAATTGTTTTCTCGTGTATTAATAAGACATGTGCACATAATATTTATTGGATAAATATTTATGGTAAGAAATAAAGATAAAAATTATTCTAGATTTGTTCTAGAATATTTTAGGATTATCTTTTATTTATTGGATTTATTTATTTGCAAAATAAAATCCTTTGAGGACAATGATTACTCTCCAATATAAAGAGAGTTCTCCCAACTCATAACACAACACAATTTTCGACTTCATCTCTTAGAGAGAGAAGAAAAAATTCGGCCAAGGGGAGAGAGGGAAAATCTTGGAGGTTTTCCGGGTAGTATATCGGGAGGATTCGAGACGAGGATTTCCTTCCACCGGGAGTTGCTTGGATCACACGTGCGGAAGATCGTGGTGCTCTTCACACTATCCTTTGTTCTTCCTATTGCGGTTCTTCTACTTGGATTTTGAGATCCAAGAGGTATGATCTACAACCCCCTTGTAGATGTAGATCTAGTTATTTTATTACGTGTAATTTATAGATCTAGATCCTTAAATCGCTTCCGTTGCGGATGGTATTACTAACAGTGGTATCAGAGCCAGGTGATCTATATTTATACGTATAAAATATTAGATCTAGGAGTGGAAAACATGTAGATTTTTTGTCCCAATTTTTTTATAGGGGCCGAAATTTATATATATTTTTTATGTTGCGATTGTTGTGGTTTGAAGAGATGGATTGGGGTTGGTACTATTTATTCGTTAGATCTATTGTAAGCTCTCTCGATTTAGATCGTTTGAGCATAGGATTGATGTAAAAATTGTTGTTTTCATTTCTTTATTTTTTCGGCAATTTTTTATTTTTATTTTTTTTGTAATTCCGGAAAAACGATGAAGAACAATGATGAACACAAGATGAAGACGGAACTCGAGGTATGAATAGGAGTCGGGGCGGAAAATTTTTTGTTATTTTTTTTTTTGCAAGACATGGCTAGGGAATCTTTTGTGAGCATTATCAATTCAAATTCATGGCTCTTTTGTGAGCATTATAGGATTCTGATAATAGAGGTTGGTTTAATAGCCATAACCCTGTGAATGGAGTTCGGTACTCCAGTTCTGTTCATACTCTTGTAGAACCACCTGAGCGCCTCAGGCCCAGTGGGAGTAATTGGATCTACATGGAAAAGAGTAGAATGAATAGGAAATTTTATCTTTCAGAGCAAAGCTTGAGTGGTCTAGGGGTAATTCCCTAAGAAGTAGAGAGTTAATCAGACCTTGGACTCTCTTACCACTTAGTATTGCATGATTTCGTTCAAAATCAGAAAATAGGGGTGATTCCCTAGACTTTCTTGCCAAACAAACGGAGTCTGGATTCATTCGAAATAGAAGGGTATTGCCTTATGAACTTATGACAGGATGACTGTCAAGGCTTATGTCCTTTGTGGATAAAAAGCAAACCTCTCGGTCACTGGAAGTCATATATTTCTACAATATGTGGATTTGACCAGAAGATTGATATGTCTTTTGTAGACTGGATATCAATTTTAGTACAATAGTGAATATATACATATTAGTGTTTGTGAAGGATAACACTGCACCAGTTGGAATCAACATGGGTGTGTTATCTACAGTCAGAATCTGACAATGCCACAATTCTCTACAACAGAGATTTGGACAACATCCTAAAGAGTTTGACTCGGTCGAATTCATTAGAATCAGTCATTGGTTTCCCATCCATCTTATTGGTTAAGATGATGCATCTGTGTATGCAACATTCAACGAGGAAGTTCTACCCTATGCCTCAGGAATGACTATCTAAATCTTCGGATCAAGAGAAATGGGATATATTCTCATTCTAGTAAGAGATGGTCAGGTTATTGAACGTCAACTTTGATCGAATCTTAGATTCGGCGGTTAACAAAGCAAGTTTAGTATGTCCTTTAGTATTTTGAGAGAACGAGGAATAATATGCGGACATATTCATGTGTGAACTTGGATATGTGTGATACACTGATTTTGATTTTAAGTCAGATTGAGGATGATCGTTAAGTCGATCTCGGGCTCAGAGTTTACTCTTGCGTTGAAGCTATTGCCTGGAGGAATCCAGCAACGCCAACTCGACTTTAACTAGTTGGGTGATTAGCGGCTTTTGTAGTAGCTAGAGAGGCGATATAGCTTAAGGATTTCCTTTTCATATCTGGGAGTGATTCTAGATTTGGAAGCCGATACCACATAATTGTGCAAACGATGAAGGGGTAGCTTATAAGGTTTTTCGAATTCACTAGAGGTCAAAAGCATATTGGGAAAGTACCACATGATTAGATGGACCGGTAACGTTTCAATTCTACGGATCGTCTCGAGCCGACAACCTGACTAATCATTAAGACCCATGATATTTAGTTGTAGGTACTCCCCGAGTCACTGACCTATCCTACGACGGCACACTCGGAGTGTATTTTGTCATCTACAATGGTTATGATATGCTTAATGGGTACTAGAATACGGGATGGGTCTCCATTGCTTTAGAGCAAGTGGGAGATGTAGTTTGTTGTAGTTTAAATAATAGGGTGTGCTCTAAAACAATTAATCACATGCTTTCGTGCAAGTGGGAGATTGTTAGGTGTAATGCCCGAAAGACAATTTTGTAATTGTTTTATTTAATAAATGAAATGATATTATTATTCATATTTATTATTCTCATATTCACCGATGTGACAATAGCATTTACACTACAGAAAACCCTAAAGTATATCGTTTATATAATCACTTAACTCAGTGTATGGGATATACACGGGAGGATTGGGTTAGTGAAGATGTATTTAAAATACAATTAGCCTGTAGTGAAGTTAATCGAGAGTATCGGGTCTCTCCTTTAACGTGCTATTAATGCGCCCAGAACACAATAGGTGTGATTGTCTTATACGCACTTTCGGTTAAGAGAACCTAGTGGGGCATTTATATATGATAGATATATCATATAGGGCTGGACCGATTTGATTAGAGTTCACGATATAATTCCGTAATCGAGAAGTCTTATCGAATCAATCGATGATCATATTTATGGATATATCTTAATCCTGAGGTGAACACAGTCAACTGCTTGAATCAGTATGAGGTTTGACTTGACGGTTAAGGATTACACTGAGTCTGTGATCTGAATTACCCCATCTTGGCATTGTACTTGGATTGAGTGAGTAGTCTGTGTTATCACAGATACGTAATCCATTCCTTCCATTTATGAAAGTAGACGTATTTACAGTTTCCTTATTTGTTAATCCTAGAAACTGATCGATCGTACGAGTTCATATTACACTGATTAGCTACCAGTGATTTGTATGAATTAATTGATCACTAGGGGGTTAATGGTAAATAAGAGGTTCTAAAAAGGGTTAACGGTAACTTCCCGATTTAGAATGAACAGTCTATGGAGGATTAATCCATATGTAATGATTATATCAATGGACGCTTATTATTATTCTCGTGAGGAGATAAATATAATCTCATAATCGGAGGAGTGCAGTCACGGGATTATGGTGGCATATTCCTGTGATTTATTTATCGAATATAATTATTTTGTTCGTAAGATAATTATTTATTTGATTTATCGGAGCCGCTGATTATTAGTCCATGGTCCCCGACGTGCCTCCAATATAGCATAGCTATTCTCGGACGTCGAATCCTAATAATATTAATTTAGTTCTTATTAGAATTTTATTAAAACGATATGTGAATTAATTGTTTAGTGGACTATTAAATTAGTTGGGCTAAATAATTATATATGTGAAAAAAGACATTTTTCATAATCTTGGCAAAATTAGTGTTATGGCCGAAAATAATATTGACTAGGTCAATAATCAATTTTCGGCCAAGGCATGTTTTATGGAACTAGAAATTATTTTCTTGTGTAT
Source organism: Gentiana straminea (assembly GCA_036785695.1). NCBI lineage: Eukaryota > Viridiplantae > Streptophyta > Magnoliopsida > Gentianales > Gentianaceae > Gentiana > Gentiana straminea. The sequence continues at coordinate 9,859,762 of JAVUPR010000207.1, forward strand.
TAATAAGACATGTGCACAAAATATTTATTGGATAAATATTTATGGTAAGAAATAAAGATAAAAATTATTCTAGATTTGTTCTAGAATATTTTGGGATTATCTTTTATTTATTGGATTTATTTATTTGCAAAATAAAATCCTTGGAGGACAAGGATTACTCTCCTATATAAAGAGAGTTCTCCCAACTCATAACACAACACAATTTTCGACTTCATCTCTTAGAGAGAGAAGAAAAAATTCGGCCAAGGGGAGAGAGGGAAAATCTTGGAGGTTTTCCGGGTAGCATATCGGGAGGATTCGAGACGAAGATCGTGGTGCTCTTCACACTATCCTTTATTCTTCCTATTGCGGTTCTTCTACTTGGATTTTGAGATCCAAGAGGTATGATCTACAACCCCTTGTAGATGTAGATCTAGTTATTTTATTACGTGTAATTTATAGATCTAGATCCTTAAATCGCGTCCGTTGCGGATGGTATTACTAATAGAAGGTGCTCCGGCAGAGACACAAAGAGCCAGTGCACTGATAGCACCTCAGAAAAGTAACTTTGCTGATTGTATCAGCAAAGAGACACTAATACTTAAAGAACATGTAGCTTTATTGGTTAAACGCTTTGACAGGTTTAGCAAAAAGAAGCCATTCAAAGGGAACTCATCATCAAACAAGAGGTCAAGCTCAAACAAAGACATGAAGAAAAGAGATGATGAGTACAGATGCTTCAACTGCAACAAGAAAGGACACTTCAAGGCTGATTGCCACGAAGAAAACAATAAAAATGAGGAAAAAAGAAGAAGTACAAAGCATATGAGAAGAGGAAAGGTACGAAAGCACTCAAGGCTGAATCCAGTAGTGAAAAGAATGAAGAATCATCTGATAATGACTCAGATAATAGTGATGAAGAAGACAGCTCAGACAATGAAAAAGCATGTCTATGTCTCATGACCAAAGAATTAGATGAAGATGAAGGTGATAGCTCAGATATTGAGAAAACAAGTCTATGTCTAATGGCCAAAGAATCTGATGAAACTGAGGTAACATCTAGCTCGTACTCTTCATCAAATGCATCCACATCTAACACTGCACAATCTTCTATTCTCCCATTAGATCCAGCAGCCCTAGTCCAAAATCTCATGACTAAATTTGATAAAATTGAAATGAATCATGAAATTCTGGAAAAGGAATGTAAGGATCTAAGAAAATAAAATAAAAGATTGAAGGAACAACCGGACAAATTGAAAGCTGAACTAGCTACTAAGGAGATAGACTCACCTAATCAAAAAGCAGCAGATGATAGCTCATCCACTGCTAACAAATCAGCTGAGAAAATCCATCCAGCAGCTAAAAACACCACTGCACCACCAAAAGCACCAGCTTACAAACCTTCAAGAAGGTTTGGATCCAGATCTGGTCTTGGCGACAACAGTCAGGATGAGATTAGAAACGATGGTCAACACAATTCTGAACCTAGGACCAACATTGGACCAAAATTCAGAAAAGGAAAGACCATAGTTTCAACCACTCATCCTGCACCGGTGAAGTCAAAACCTAGTGCAGTAATACAGGAAACTGATTGCGGGTCAAGTTATAAAAATAACTCGATGCCTAAATAACCAACTAGCAAGTGAACTAGGTTCAATCGTAGCATATCTAGATAGAGTCGAGGTCGATCCCACAGGGAATCAAATTGTGGATCCTAAAGTTTAAATAACCAATTTATTTATTTCGTTTAACAACGGTGGTCTACGACCAACAAGGGTACTAGAAAAGAATCACAAACTCAGACATATAGACAAATAACGTAATTAACCTCCCAATTATAGTCTTTATCGTTTGGACCTAAACAATTTATATAATAAACAAGACTTATTAACTATCAATCCGTTTGTATCTATTTCGTATTGGCTACGGGAGTCATCCTCTTAAACTTGACTTAGCACCCGTTAGGTCGCTAGATCACTGTGCTACATTACGTGACTTCGCCTTTTAATGCCTCCGTCTCATATAACTCACACGCTTATGACACTAAGGATGCTGATATTAATCGTACACCTCGTCTAGGCAACATTCCTATGGTTAGGCATACTTATACTTCCTAAACGATTACTCAAGCTTTCGTCCAACTAGCAATTACCAAGTTATAGTCTCATGCTAATCTACGACGTACGTATAATCAGGTGCGCGCAATTCCCGAATATAAACCTACCTAGATAACGCTGAACGTCCGTGAAGAGCAATTCATAAGCCTACCTAAGAGTTTTATATTGGTATTTCCTTTTTACACGTTTTAATTAAACTAAGCGAGTAACGTAGCCATAGCCATACCTACTAAGATGATAAATTCAATTGGGTCAACCTAACCATAAAGACGTGGCTAAATTAACAGGACGAATGGGCCTCGGTCGACCGAATGCAAGGGCTCGGTCGACCGAATGTTGACACTCGGTCACCTAAACAATTCTGTCCCAGATTACATCTCCGAACGTATATCTTAGCGTTTCTCATACAATACGGATTAAAACAGCAATTCGTCAAGCTATTATATAAATAGATCTAGATACACGGTAATCAAACAACATAAATTCATACATAGATACTAGGTAGAGGACGTAGGGTATGTGATCCTCATAGACAAGGCATCGCCACCGCCCTAACGTCATATCCTAGATCTACATCATCTAACTATGAATAATCAACTCAAACGATAAAACCATAATTGGGGGAATTAATTACGGAAAATAAAGAAGGCAAGAAAATATACAAGGGCTTACATATTGAAAACCCTAGAAATCTTCAATCCTACTCTCTATGATTGCTGTATTGTTGTATATGAGTTGTTGGTGTGTATGGTATATCAAAATTACTAAGGACATAGTGTTTATATAGAGTACTGGCTGACCTTGGAAAACCGACTTAACTCGGAATTACTAAACCCTAGCCGCCTTAATAAGGTGTCGGATCTTCTGCAAGGGCTTGTGGGCCGCTTGGTCGACCGAATGGACATGCTCGGTCGACCGAATGTCTTCATACGGTTGGGCTTCTTTTTCCTTTGTACTGGGCCTACTGCATCGTCTGCAATTCTATTAAATCTTCTCCGAAGTTTATCCATTCTGCTCCCGAAATAGCTCACTGCAAACATTGCATAAAATACGGGTTGTAATATCAAATAATATACTAAAACATCAAAATACATAATAATGAATCGTAACTCAGTACATATGTAAATTAAGCATATTACGACTTATTATTACTCTATTAAGGCTCTTTTTAAACTAGAATCGGGGATAAAGATCATAGAATAATGGGCACAAAATGACCGTTATCAACTACCCCCCACTTAGCCTTTGATCGTCCCGATCAAAGTGTCAATAAGTTATTCCCCATACAATCTATTTCCAATGGTCACATCATACTGACACAAGAAACTCGAATCAACTCATACCATTTATGCTCATAAGATATTCATTATCCACTACTCGTCATGAATCGAAGTGATGTGTGCATGTGCATTAGTTTTATATAATTGTGGCAAGATTAGAGTTTATGCCAACTTCGTAGTCTTCACCTACCAACATCAATATTCTCACTTCTTAAGCCTCTCAATGGTTAAAGCACTAGAACAATAAGCAAGAGCGTATCTATAGGGATTTTGGACTTGGAGACCGAGTACTACTCAAAGCCTCTAAAACTTGAATTTTTCTTCAATTCTTCATATTTTTCGAATACTACCAATCTCAAGGAAGAAAAATTTTTAGAGTATCCCCCTATCTTAGATCAAGCATAGCATCAAATATCACCACAAGCGCGGGGCTACTTTGGTAATGTTACTACAAGCCCAGTGTTTAACATTTTGTTAAAACACAGGTACGTCTCAAGATTATTACTCCGCTTTGATGGCTAGAATTTAGGAATACATCAGACGATAAATATCAATACTAGGTCAGCATAACCAATCATCTACGCAATGTACACAGAATTCTTTCATTTTTTTTATCATAAGCGCGGTATTTGTCGATTCATCTATTTGAGTAATTGAATAATAAATAACTATTCGCAACATACAGTATGAATATCATTAAGTTTACTAACAATATATCGCAAGAGTATAAAGTGATCACGTACTCACGAAACATGGTTCCTTCCTTATTAAATACAACATTGGGAACACTCAAAAGTAAATGTGATTCTAAGTTTAAAAGTTTAAATTTTACTCATTTAATTTATTATTTGATATATGGAAACTTATTTGAGCTAAGTGACTTGTACCCCCCACTTAAACGATGCAGTGTCCTCACTGTATAACAATAAAAATTAAGAATAGGAACTTAGCTCTGGATAAGCGTGGAAGTGGAACAAGTCTTGTGAACTTCGGCAAATTTCTAACAGATAAAACAGTGGCCGATTTGCAAGGAAGAAGAATAACCGCTGCAACACACATCTTAAACAAAACTCGAAACTCGTTACAGGGTTAGTCCAAGAAAAAGTAGTAATCATATTAAAAAAGGGACCGTAAAAGGGATAAAAATTCCTTAAACATCTTATTTTTAAGTCCATAATTAATGATTTCATTGAAACACAACACATAGATCCAACACATTACATAGGGGAGAATTACTCCTTAGGGAAATAGTAAGACACTTAAGACAGACTCTAAATAACATGACTCGATTTACTAGTAGACATGAGTCAAAATAAAAAACATATAAAAAAAATGCTTAATCCCAAAACCAAGGGTTATTAGGATCATAAGATTCCGAGTTCGGATCGAACGAGGCTAAAGGTAGATGGCTAGGACCGGCTTCATCAGTGTTATGACCAAAATCTTGAAATGGAGCTTCATCTGCATCCGGGTCCGCAGCTTGGGCTTGATCATGGGCATGGCCAAGAGGTGGTGGAACAGAGTCTAAAGATAGTACATGCATGGGTTCCACGTAGGAATCACTACCTAGCAAGGGACACTCTGCTGTCTCACAGAACGCAGTAATCAACGAACCATAGGGCAACATGTGGCGAGGCTTAAGAGCATCTTCCGTCATCTCATTCCGCATTAGTGCCCCAACATTCACTGGCCATCCCATGCACAACCAGTAGAGCAGTGTAGCATGTGCATAATAGACTGTGGACACGTGCTTGGCTGGGAAGAGGTTGGAACGAATAAGCCTATGGAGGCACTTATCCTCCCATCTCCGGAAATCAGGTTCCGCAAATGTTCGAGCAACATCTCCAATTGTCCACTGTATACCAAGAAAAGCTCCCACATCTTCTAACCAAACATCCGATCCATCAAAGACCAATGTATACTCGGGTCCCTCTTCCGGGGTATCAAGACCAAAATAACTATTAAGCGTCCCCGGGGAAATAACTATCGACTTTCCACGAACCTGAACAATATTGGTGTAGGGGTGTGATGTGATCCACGATGATGTTCCGGATCCACTTGCCCCTTTAGCTACACCTGATCCACTTATCATCCGAGATGGGCCAATGACAAGACTTCAAAAGAGAAGAATGCGTGAAGGCTTGGATTTGCTAGTTTCTAAGGTCCAAGAAGAGTGTGGATCGACAAAGCTTGAAGATGGGGCATCCATACAGCCCGTGAAGGCTATCGTTTGCATCAGTGGGCTTGAGAAAGCCGAATAAACTCTCTTATGTTAATTATTGCTGTTTTTAGGATTTAAAAGGCCAAAAGCCCATTAGGGAAGGTGCCTGTATGATACTATATTGGGTTAAGTATTTATTTTCAGCAAATAAGAGTCATTTGGGCTCAACAGAGTCAAGTTAGGTCCATCCGAAGATAAAGTGGCGAATTTTACTTGTAAAATATCCCACATTGCTTAGGTTTTCTATTTTCATTATGATTGTAGCCTATAAAAGGCAAACTAAGAGCACATTCTACAGACAGTTAAACTTTTGAGTGAAATATTATATTTGAGTTCTTTTGAACTTGTGAGTGTTCTAAGTAGAGTACTCAAACCAGAACTTATCAAGGTCGTGAGCATACCTTGTGGCGTTCACAAATCGAGATTCTTAGATACAAGGATATCTAGGGGTCGAGGTCTTTAATCCAAGGTTCTTAGGTACACGGATACCTAGGGGTCGCGGAGCTCGTTTCATTGTTCCTACAATCAATCCTTTTGGCAAATTCAGAATTGAACCTCCTCAGTTCACTTTAGTTGGTCTCAGAGCCAATCATTGTAGGTAACAAATATCCATTTTTTTTCGTTCTTTTTTTTACTTTCTTGCGTCGATTTACCAAAAAAAAATAAAATTTCCCAGCATATTTTTTTTCTTTCGTTCCCTGTTCTTGCATCTTTCTAAAAAAAAAAAAAGAACAATAGAATTTCTTGATCAGTTCTTCTTCCTGTTCGTCCTTTATATATATAATCTGTGCCATTTTTTTTTCTTTCTTGCGTGTTCTTTTTTTATCCCAGCCGGCCCTAATTATAGTCAAAAAAAAAAAAAAAAGTTATCAGCTTTGTGATCATCCGACCTTCGAATCCGTCTGTAGCAATTTCCTTTCCTTTGCTAATTTTCCTGTTCTTGTTCCTGTTTGCTGTTTAAAAAATAAATAAATAAATAAATAAAAGCTTCCAGTTTTTTTTCTTGATCCCAACCGGCCTTAGTTTCCTTGTCATTTGATCACCCATCCTGTTAGACAAATCCTATAGTTACCGTAAAAGTCAAAAAAAACAAAAAAACAAAGGCAAAGTTTGACCTAGTTTTTATTTTATTTTATTTAAAGTTCGGCCAGAAAAAATAAAAATAAAAATTAAGGCCATTAAATACGAGTCTTTCACACCCGTGAAATTTTACTGTCAAAATAATTCATCAAATTTTCCTTTTCCCTTCCTTCTTTGTTCTTCCTTCTTGCACCTCATTTCATCCTAACCTCTTTTAAGGCTTTAGCCTCAGTCCTAGGTCCTCATTTAGGTTCTTTGGTTGTGATTGCTCGGTTTGCTCATTGTTTTGGTTTGTTCTACGTTTGAACTCTACACGAGGGGAGTGATAAACACCAGTGTTGTGAGGCATAATGTCGAAGCGTTCTGAATATGAGGATGAGAGTACTACGGATGGTCGTTACCGGATGTATACAAAGGCTATAGAGAGTAGGGTCGCAAAGGCAATAGAAGCGTTTAAACAGGAAAATGCCGAGATGTTGGATGACCGGTTTGCACGTCAACATGCGGATTTAATTGCGGAATTTCGTACCATGCTGAGGGAAGGGCATGTCCCCCATGTTGATAACCGTGGTGGTGTTGTTGATAACCGTGGTGGTGTTATTGCTAACCGTGGCGGTGGTGTTGATAATCATGGTGGTCGTGGTAACCGTGGTGGTAGAGGTGATATGCGTCGGAGAGCGGCAGTACCGATAGTTGAGGAGGAGGAGGAGGATGATGATGATGATGAGAATGCGGGGGGCGCTATTGTTGACCAAGATGATGAAGAAAGGGCTGATATGCGTCAAGTTAAGATGAAGATTCCGTCGTTTAAAGGTACGAATGATCCTGATGTTTATTTAGATTGGGTTCGCAAAGTTGAGCAGATTTTCCGTTGTCATAATTATTCGGAGAAAACCAAAATTAATTTGGCAACACTTGAGTTTGAGGGTTATGCTACCATTTGGTGGGAGCAACTGATTCCGAATCGTCGGAGCACACATGATGACCTTGTTAGCACATGGAATGAGTTGAAGCGCGAAATGAAAAGACGCTTTGTTCCGGCTTCTTACTACCGTGAGCAATATAGAAAGTTACAAACCCTAACGCAAGGGGCTCGTTCAGTGGAGGATTATTATCAAGAAATGGAACTTATGTTGATTCGTACACATACAAACGAGGATGCCGGTGCAACTATGGCCCGTTTTGTGAGTGGTTTACGGACTGAAATTGCGCATCGAGTAGAGTTGCAAGATTGTGATAGTTTGGAAAAGATGGTGCATGCAGCAGTATTGATTGAAAAACTGTTGAAGAAGAGGGTTGCCATAACAAAACCTTATTCAGGTAACTCTTCTACTTATCGTTCATTTCCGCAAAAGAACGAGGGTACCAAGTTTCCCCCGAATAAGCCGACCCTCTTTAACTCCAATGAGGCTTCTAAAGCTAAGGAGAATAACAAGGGTAAGTTTGTTTCTTCCCAAACATGTACTGCTAGTGGACTTAAATGCTTTAAATGTGGTGGTATTGGTCATAAAGCTACCGAGTGTGGCAACAAACGTGCTATGTTTGCGAGTGGTGATTTTGGAGAGGCAGAGGTAGAGGATGATTTTGAAGAGGAGGAGGAGCAAATGGCTGATTTTGATGACGATGATGAGTATATTGAAGATGTGATACCAATAAATAATAATTCGTTGGTGATTAAACGAGCTTTAAATGCAAAGGCTAAGGTGGATGAGAATTTGCAACGGGAAAACATTTTTCAAACCCGTTGTTTCATTGGCGGCAAAGTGTGTTCGATGATTATTGATAGCGGAAGTTGTGCTAATTTGGTTAGCACCGAGGTGGTGGAGAAACTCGGTATCCTTACCACACGACACCCCAAACCTTATAAATTGCAATGGCTGAATGATTGTGGTGAAGTCCGAGTTACGGGGCAGGCATTGATCCCTTTTAGCATTGGAAAGTTGGAGGAGAAGTACTTTGTGATGTGGTACCCATGCATGTCACACACTTATTACTTGGCAGGCCTTGGCAATACGATAGGAAGGTTATCTATGACGGTTTTCTGAACAAGTACACATTGCTACACAAAGGCCGCAAAATCTCAATTGTTTCAATGTCACCACAAGAAGCCCATGAGGAGCAACTTCGCCTTGCTAAAAAACGTGAGGGTGAGAAATTAAACGAGGGAGGAAAAGTTGAAAATTCAAAGAAAAGTGTTGTGAAAGAAGAGAAAAAGCAAGAGGGTGCTTTAGTTAGAAACGAGGGGAAAAATAAAGTTGAAAAAAAGAAATGCAAGGGAGGGCGATTTAGTTCCATTTGAGGGGAAAAATAAAGTAGAAAAGTCAAAGGTGAGCGAGGGATCCATCATTAGAGAGGAAGAAAATAAAGTTGAAAAGATCGAACAAGTGAGGGGCAGCTCCTATGCCAAATATAGTGAGATTTTACGCACCTTAAGGGCTGAAAATCCTGTTTTCTTATTTCTTTATAAGGAAACAACCCCCCTCCCCTCCCACCACCCATGTTTTCTTCTTATATCTGATCTAACCGATTCTCTTCCAAGTGTTTTTGTGTCTCTTTTGCAGGAATACGAAGATATCTTCCCCGAAGAAGAACCCAGCGGGTTGCCACCATTTAGAGGAGTGGAGCATCACATTGACTTCATTCCGGGCTCTACTCTCCCCAACCGACCAGCCTATCGAGCCGATCCCGAGGAGACAAAAGAGATACAGAGGCAAGTCAATGACCTTCTCACCAAGGGGAAGATTCGAGAATCCATGAGCCCGTGTGCCGTGCCGGTGATAGTAGTGCCCAAGAAGGGTGGAGAATGGAGGATGTGCACGGATTGTCGAGCCATCAACCAAATAACGGTAAAGTATCGCTATCCCATTCCCCGGTTAGATGACATGTTAGATGAGTTGCATGGCGCTAAATATTTCACAAAGATTGATTTAAAAAGTGGGTATCATCAAGTGCGCATAAGAGAAGGCGACGAATGGAAAACGGCCTTTAAAACTAAATTTGGCTTGTATGAATGGTCAGTCATGCCCTTTGGATTAACCAATGCCCCTAGCACGTTCATGCGTCTAATGACTTAGGGAGTTTATTGGTCATTTTGTAGTTGTTTACTTTGATGATATCCTGATTTACAGCATTGATTTAGAAACACATTTAGTCCATTTGCGTGCCGTTTTGAACACACTTAGGCGTGCACAGCTATATGCTAACCTTAAAAAGCGTTCCTTTTGCATGGATAGAGTCGTGTTTCTTGGTTTTGTTGTGAGTGCGCAGGGCGTCGAAGTTGACCAAGACAAGGTCAAGGCTGTGGCCGAGTGGCCTGAACCACGAACCATTGGCGAAGTTCGTAGTTTCCATGGTTTGGCAAGCTTTTATCGGAGGTTTGTGAAGGATTTTAGCACCATTGCAGCCCCGTTAAACGAGCTTGTGAAGAAAAACGTCCCGTTTCAGTGGGGACCAAGGCAAAGGGAGTCATTCGAAACTGTCAATGCTAAGTTACTTTCTGCACCTATACTTGCTCTACCTGATTTTTCTAAGATGTTTGAAATTGAATGTGATGCATCGGGTGTGGGTATAGGAGGTGTTTTAATTCAAGAGGGCAAACCTATTGCATACTTTAGTGAGAAATTAAAAGGTGCACATTTGAACTATGCTACGTATGATAAAGAGTTATATGCATTGGTTAGGTGCCTTCGGGAATGGCAGCATTATTTGCGACCCCGTGAGTTTGTCATACACACTGATCATGAGTCACTTAAATATTTAAAGGGTCAAGGTAAATTGAGCAAACGCCACGTCCGTTGGATGGAATTCATTGAGTCATTTCCTTATGTAATTAAGTATAAGAAAGGTAAGGATAATGTAGTAGCTGATGCCTTGTCTCGTCGTTACACTTTAATCACTACCATGCAATCTAGGTTACTTGGCTTTGAACATGTTAAGGAGTTGTATGCTTTGGATTATGACTTTGGAGAGATATTTTTGGCCACAGAGGTGTCGGCCTTTGGGAAATTTTTTCGCCACGAGGGTTTTTTATTTCGTGACAATCAATTGTGTATTCCTCGTTGCTCTTTGAGAGAATTGTTGGTGCGTGAAGCGCATGGTGGGGGACTTATGGGTCATTTTGGTATTACCAAGACTTTGGACATGTTAAAATCTCATTTCTTTTGGCCTAAAATGAAATGTGATGTTGTCAGAATTTGTGATGCATGCATTGAGTGTCGGCAGGCTAAGTCCAAATCTTCCCCCCATTGTTTGTATACCCCATTACCTATTCCCAACTCCCCTTGGACAGATTTATCTATGGATTTTGTGTTGGGTTTGCCACGGTCTAAGAGTGGAAAAGATTCTATTTTTGTGGTCGTTGATAGATTTTCTAAGATGGCACATTTTATTGCATGTAATCAAACTAGTGATGCTTCTCATATTGTTGATTTGTTCTTTAAAGAGATTGTTAGATTACATGGTGTGCCTAACTCGATGCCTAAATAACCAACTAGCAAGTGAACTAGATTCAATCGTAGCATAGCTAGATAGAGTCGAGGTCGATCCCACAGGGAATCAAATTGTGGATCCTAAAGTTTAAATAACCAATTTATTTATTTCGTTTAACAACGGTGGTCTACGACCAACAAGGGTACTAGAAAAGAATCAAAAACTCAGACATATAGACAAATAACGTAATTAACCTCCCAATTATAGTCTTTATTGTTTGGACCTAAACAATTTATATAATAAACAAGACTTATTAACTATCAATCCGTTTGTATCTATTTCGTATTGGCTATGGGAGTCATCCTCTTAAACTTGACTTAGCACCCGTTAGGTCGCTAGATCACCGTGCTACATTACGTGACTTCGCCTTTTAATGCCTCCGTCTCATATAACTCACACGCTTACGACACTAAGGATGCCGATATTAATCGTACACCTCGTCTAGGCAACATTCCTTTGGTTAGGCGTACTTATACTTCCTAAACGATTACTCAAGCTTTCGTCCAACTAGTAATTACCAAGTTATAGTCTCATGCTAATCTACGACGTACGTATAATCAGGTGCGCGCAATTCCCGAATATAAACCTACCTAGATAACGCTGAACGTCCGTGAAGAGCAATTCATAAGCCTATCTAAGAGTTTTATATTGGTATTTCCTTTTTACACGTTTTAATTAAACTAAGCGAGTAACGTAGCCATAGCCATACCTACTAAGATGATAAATTCAACTGGGTCAACATAACCATAAAGACGTGGCTAAATTAACAGGACGAATGGGCCTCGGTCGACCGAATGCAAGGGCTCGGTCGACCGAATGTCACTCGGTCACCTGAACAATTCTTTCCCAGATTACATCTCCGAACGTATATCTTAGCGTTTCTCATACAATACGGATTAAAACAGCAATTCGTCAAGCTATTATATAAATAGATCTAGATACATGGTAATCAAACAACGTAAATTCATACATAGATACTAGGTAGAGGACATAGGGTATGTGATCCTCATAGACAAGGCATCGCCACCGACCTAACGTCATATCCTAGATCTACATCATCTAACTATGAATAATCAACTCAAACGATAAAACCATAATTGGGGAAATTAATTACGGAAAATAAAGAAGGCAAGAAAATATACAAGGGCTTACATATTGAAAACCCTAGAAATCTTCAATCCTACTCTCTATGATTGTTGTATTGTTGTATATGAGTTGTTGGGGTGTATGGTATATCAAAATTACTAAGGACATAGTGTTTATATAGAGTACTGGCCGACCTTGGAAAACCGAGTTAACTCGGAATTACTAAACCCTAGCCGCCTTAATAAGGTGTCGGATCTTCTGCCGGGCTTGTGGGCCGCTCGGTCGACCGAATGGACATGCTCGGTCGACCGAATGTCTTCATACGTTTGGGCTTCTTTTTCCTTTGTACTGGGCCTACTGCATCGTCTGCAATTCTATTAAATCTTCTCCGAAGTTTATCCATTCTGCTCCCGAAATAGCTCACTGCAAACATTGCATAAAATACGGTTTGTAATATCAAATAATATACTAAAACATCAAAATACATAATAATGAATCGTAACTCAGTACATATGTAAATTAAGCATATTACGACTTATTATTACTCTATTAAGGCTCTTTTTAAACTAGAATCGGGGATAAAGATCATAGAATAATGGGCACAAAATGACCGTTATCAGAAACTAAACCATCATTCCAGTCAACCAAAAACAAAGACCTACTGAAAGGTAAAGGAAGACTTTACCCTTCAGAGGATGATTGGAATGTTACACCTCCAAAATACAAGAAGAAACCATACCATGATGTGCATCATGTGTTTAAGAAAGATCAATCAAGGTATGTGATGACGGTCAAGTTATAAAAATAACTCGATACCTAAATAACCAACTAGCAAGAGAACTAGGTTTAATCGTAGTATAGCTAGATAGAGTCGAGGTCGATCCCACAGAGACTCGGCTTAAATAAGTACAACGTTATTAAACTAAAAATAGATTAAAGGCGGTCTCCGATCAACAATAACGTAAAAATAAATGTTGACACGATAGAAAACACAAAGACTAACAATACGACAGTAGACACTAAAACACTTATTTTTATGGTTTTATAAGACTCTAACAAACGGTATTGATTACGCTAGTAGTAATTACTCCCCCATGTATGTATATCTAAGCCGAGACAGAAAAGACATTAAGGTTGATTATATTTTGGCTACGGGAGTCATCCCCTAAACTGGATCTAATTCGTGAACGGATAGAAGATCCTTATGCTTAATTACGAATCCTTCCTTGGACAGGATAGAACATCATATAACAAGCATGCTATACCAAACTAGGGATGCCGATCTAAAATCGTCACCTCGTTTAGGCAACCACCGTGGATGGGTTGGCACACCTCTTAAACGATCGGCTAACTAATGTCCTAGTAACATGACAATTTTCACAATATATCATATTAATTACGAGAACGATGTAACAAATTGGCCAGATCTATTACATGTATATATGAAAAACAGAAAGCACGACGTAGCCGAAGTCGTTCACAGAAAATTACTAGAATCTTGATGGCTAGATCTACATATAGACCGTGGTAGATCTAGACCGGTGACTCTAGAATTTTCTCGTAAAACGCCTTCGTACGGCTTAGATTTACATGAATATGGGTTCGTTAATTAACTACATCACGAAATCAATACACAAACGACTACTCCATAACGAAATAAAATAGATCTACGAATAAAAACGACATATTTGGATAGACATTACCCTCGTAGACGGAGGGTCCTCCGATCCTTCAATGCAATCTCTAATCGATGAATCCATCGCCTCCGTGATGAAGAAACATAATATAAAATAAGAAGAACTATATTGATAAACTAAAAGTATTGTAATATTGTGTTTCTAGAGTGTCTCTATCGTCTGTAAGGCGTGTGATGCATGCCTTTATTTATAGGTGTTCAAGCTAATTAAGAGATATACTTCAAAATATCAAACAAATAAGAGATAACTCCCAGCCGATCTTGTAAAAATAAGGTGCGCCCCCCCTAAATTCGTGTGGAAGTTGGCGCCACTCTTTGATTGATTTGCCGGCTTTTGTCATGCTTTACTCCTCTTCTTGTGCTTATCCGATATTTATCTTCAATGCATCTTGAATTTATCTTGAGATTAAATTCTTCTTTTTGTATTTATCCTCCATAATTATCCAAATCTACAAAATAGATATTTATCCCAAAATAAATCATATTCAATTAAAAAATGAATAAATACCAAAAAATATATAATATAAACGGATAAATACCAAATTATGTCTTATAAATGGATAAATACCAAATTATATAATATAAATCACATAACATTAACTAATCCATATAAACAGGTGATTTATCATAAAATATATATTATTAATCCCGATTTAAGGATAATGTAGATGACTTTTATGGGTATAATTTTACCGTCATCAACTACCCCCCACTTAGACTTTGATCGTCCCGAATAAAGCATCAATAAGTCATTCCCCAAGACACATTTTCCATGGTCAAGTCATACTTATACAAGAAACTCGAGTCAACTCATACCACTTATGCTCATAAGGTATCCATTATTCACTACTCGTCATGAATCGAAGTGACGTGTGCATGTGCATTTGGTTTTATATATTCGTGGCAAGATTAAAGTTTATGCTAACTTCGCAGTCTTGACCTACCAACATCAGCATTCCCACTTCTTAAGCCTCGCAATGGGTAAAGACATGGTGCAATAAGCAAGAGCGTCATCCATAAGGTTTTTGGACTTGGAGACCGAGAAAATACTCAAGCCTCTTAAAAATTTGAATTTTTTACATTTTCATAGTTTCAAGCTTTAACACCTCTCAAGAAAGAAACTTGCTTTAAAAGTAAAGTATGCATTGCAAGAATCCTCCTCTCAAGATTAGTGACAACATTGAATATTACCACAAGCGCGGGGCTACTTTGGTAATGTTACTACAAGCCCAGTGTTTAACTCATTGTCAAAACACAGATAATTCTCAAGCTTATTACTCCGCTTTGATGGCTAGAAGATAAGAATACATCAGCAGATAAATATCGACTCTAAGTCTGCATAACCAATCATCTACGCAATGTACACATAATTCTTCTTAGTTATTATAATTTGTGCGGTATTCTTCGATTCAAATTGAGTAAGAAAATAATAAATAACTACTTGCACTAGTCGGCATGAATATCCTTAAATTTACATTCACATAAGTATAAAATGATCATGTAATCATGCAACTTGGTTCATTCCCTATCAATTCTATGTATAAGAACTCACAATTCTAAGGGTACGAGATAACTAATTTGGCATTTGTTCAATTTTTTTCATTTTTTCACCGTTTCATTCAATTGTTCAATTATAGTATCATGGCTAAGTCTCCTACCCCCCACTCAAACTTGGCATTGTCCCCAATGACAAAGGAAAAGGAGAATTTAAGAAAAAGACTTAGCTCTAGAAACGGCTCTCAAGTAGATGCAGAATATAGTATTAGTCCAAGCACGTCGTGGAGAAGCAAACGAAAACATGTTTAAGCAAACCAAACAGAAACTCTACGAAACCGTTAATAACATGTCATTGAAAGTTATAAAATAATGTGGCAGTAATTAGATATAGAATATCCAAAAACACTTTAAGCCACTTTATTTCATAAAACCAATGACACGGAAAACCAAAGAGTTAAAACTACAAAACTCACATGTCGGCTATCAAGGAAAAAACCTCGTTTATTCCGAACTTAGAATCGGAACATGGCGAGATGAAAAAAACCTTAACAGTCTCATGCTACTTTATTCAAAGCAAAAACAAAAACAAATCTAAAAGAAAGTTTTAAGAAATAGTTCTATGGTTATAGTCGTTAGCTCGACTGTACTCACATGATGGTCTAGTTGTAACTAGGATTTCCTAGAGTAAGTACTTCTTCCTCCCTATCAAATTGATTCCCGAGGTAATGCTTTAATCGGTGACCATTGACCATAAAAGTTTTTCGATCATCTAGGTGACTTACCTGCATAGCCTCCGGAAGGAAATACTTTACTCACTTTATAAGGACCAAACCATCTTGATTTTAACTTGCCCGGGAAGAGTTTCAAGCGCGAATTGTAAACAAGAACCATATCACCCACCTTAAAGGTGCGGTCAAGGATCTTTTTATCATGAAATCTCTTAGTGCGCTCTTTATAGATCCGAGCATTCTCGTAAGCTTCGATGCGAAACTCTTCTAGGCGAGTTAATTCCAACAATCTCTTTTCTCCGGCTAAACTTTCATCTAAATTCAACATACGAGTAACCCATAAGGCACGGTGCTCAAGTTCAACCGGTAGATGACACGCTTTCCCAAAAACAATTTGGTACGGGGACATTCCTATGGAAGTCTTATACGCAGTCCGATAAGCCCATAAAGCGTCATCTAACTTCAACGACCAATCTTTCCTTGTGGGTTCACAGTTTTTTCCAGGATGCGCTTAATTTCTCGATTAGTGACCTCAACTTGACCACTTGTTTGAGGATGATAAGCGGTAGCTAACTTATGTCTCACCCCGTATTTGGCCATTAACTTCTCAAACGGCTTATTACAGAAATGGATCCCATTATCACTAATGATGGCACGAGGGATTCCAAACCGCGTGAAGATATTTTCTTTAAAAACCGCAGTACAACCTTTGCATCATTGGTAGGTGAAGCAATTGCCTCGACCCATTTGGACACATAGTCAACTGCCACCAAAATATAGCGGTTTGAAACAGATAAAGTGAAAGGTCCCACAAAATCAATTCCCCATACATCAAAGATTTCTGGTTCTAGGATACTCTTCAATGGCATTTCATGTCTCCTCGAGATATTGCCCGTCATTTGGCATGAATGACAGGATCTAGCATATTCGTGTGCGTTTTGTAAAGATTTGGCCCGTAAAAACCACATTGGAGAACTTTAGCAGCAGTCTTGTCCCCTCCATAGTGTCCTCCCGCTTCATAAGTATGGCAATGTTTAAGTATATCGAGGAATTCACTCTCAGGAACACATCTTCTAAAGATGTTGTCTGAGCAATGACGTGTGATGACAGTTAAAATATACCTATTTATGTCATCAATTCTAACCTTAAATCGGAGTTAATTGTATATATTTCATATTTAATCACGTGTTTATATTTATTATTTAATGATAAGTGATTATTAATATGATAAATGGTATTTAGCTGTTTTTATTATAAAAGAGCAATTAATTGTGATGAATGCTGATTTTGCAGATCATGATAAATCGGGAAGATAATTATCACGCAATCGGGAGATCTCGAGATAAAAGAGAAGAAAATCGGAGCATTGAAGAAAAGATTAATCAGATCAATTCAAAAGCATGGAGTGGGGAACAAGTCAGACGAAGCGAATTTGAAAACGCGTAAAGAGGGAGGCTTGGTCGACCGAGCCTAGCCATTCGGTCGACCGAGCGTGTAGGTTCGGTCACCCGAGCCTAAATTGATAAATGCATGTCAATCTTCCGGATTCTCCCTATGTCGGCTACGACTCCTATATATAAACGGCTACTACGAAATTGAGAACACACACCACTACAACACAAAACAATTCATACAATTTTAGCTTTTAAGTTTTAGTTTTATTTTTATGTTCGTTCATTGTGGATTCGTCGGATTCTCCGATTAGGGAGCGCATTAAAGAGTGAGAGTCACTCTCGTCTTCGAGGGTATGACTATTCAATTATGCAATCTTTATTTGTAGATCTGATGTATTTTATTATGGAATAGTTTTTCTTGTATTGATTGCGTGATGTAGATTTATTTACGAACCCATGTGTTTAGGTTAGAAACGTTAAGAAGTAATCATGATTTGTACCAACACAGAACTGTGTTCGGTCGACCGAGACATGTCATTCGGTCGCCCGAGTGCTGTCATTCGGTCGACCGAACTTGGTGATGTGTAGGGCAATATTATGATCGGCTTCGACTACGTCAGATTCTCTGAATTGGAATTAAAACGAGTAATTAAACCTGATCAACTTAGTTATTCGTCATCATAATTTAACATGAAACCCAAAAAGTGATTGTTACTTAGGATATAGATTGAATCGGCATCTAAGAAGTACGCCTTACCCTAGGAATGTTGCTTAGATGAGGTTACGGTTTATACCGGCATCCCTAGTCTCGTAATTGTGTCAGAAGTTATATGAGATGGAGGCGTTAAAAAGCGAAGTCACGTAATGAAGGCACGATGATTTAGAGGGCCTAACTGGAGCTAAATCTATCTTAGGGGATGACTCCCGTAGTCATAATAATTAATCTTTAACGTTTGTTTTGTCTCGTTATCATCCTAATTAACATGAGGGAGTTATAATCTACTAGCGTAATCAATACTATTTGTTTAGATAATATCAACTGTATTATCCGTGTTTTAGTAGTCTTTAGCCTGTCTTTGTGTCTTGTGGTTGTCACTATTTTATTTATTGCATTTAGTTGGTCGTAGACCGCCTTTTTAATTTGGTTCTAATAGGATAAAGCTGTGTTTTATTTGTGCCGAGTCTCCGTGGGATCGACCTCGACTCTATCTGGCTATACTACAATTGAACCTAGTTCTCTTGCTAGTGAGTTAGTAGGCATCGAGTTAATAATTTAACTTGACCTCCATCAAGTTTTTGGCGCCGTTGCCGGGGACTCGAGTCATTAAATTAAAATATAGCTTATTTTGTTAGAACTGGATTCGTGAATATTCTGTGAATAAGAGTCTGTATATTAAACAGTGTCGTAAAAAATAAATAAATAAAAAAAAAAAAAAGTTCGGTCGACCGAACCACAGTTCTCGGTCGACCGAGAGTTAGTTTTTTATGTTTTTGTTCTGTATTAGTTTTATAATATTCTGCTTCTGTTTTATTTACGTTTTCTTTTCTCAAACTTATTTCGAGTCTGTTTGAGTTAGTTAGTTAAAGGCCTAGCCTTTACTAGTGATTAATTGTTTTATTGTTGTTTATTATTTTATAGTACGCTACTCGGAAATCGAAGGAACCGCTTGAGCCATATAATCCTGACATAGAGAAATTTGCAAGAAGGAATAGGAAGTTAGCTAGGGAACTGGCTAAGCAAGGAGAAGAGGATCCAAATCTTGAGGAAAGCGAGCAAGGAGTGGAAGAAGGACATACAACCGATCATTCGAACATTCGAATCGAAGTAGAAATGGAAGGCAATCCGGTCAATCCAAACCAGGTACCTAATCCCGTTATTAATAATGCCAATAATGTGAATGCAAATGCTAATAATGAGAACCAAGCCCTAGTTCAAGGAGCGAGGCGCACTTTGCAAAGTTATGCAACGCCCACTATTGAACAATTCATTCCCGCTATCGTAGCACCACAAGATGCTGCGGAAGTCTATCACCCTAGGCCTAATGTAATTCAAATGGTGACCAATTATTCTACTTTCATGGAGTCCAAAACGAGGATCCTGGTGTTCACGTGACGAATTTCTTGGAAATCGTTAGCACTGTGAAACCAGAATTAATCCCGGAGGGGAACATTCGTCTTAAGCTTTTCCCTTTCACTTTGAAAGATAAAGCTAAGCAATGGCTTCTCTCTTTAGAGGCTGGATCTATCACTACTTGGGAACAATTGTTGCAAAAATTCATGAATAAGTACTTTCCTTTAGGAAAAACCTTTAAGTTACGCCAAGACATCCTAGGATTTAAGCAACAACCTGGAGAGAGTTTTGATCAAGCTTGGGAGCGTTTCAAGGAAGCTATGAGGAAGTGTCCTCATCATGACATCTCTCTTTGGCTTTTAATGCAAACCTTTTACCATGGGTTGAGAGAGACGGAGAAAATTAGAGTAGATGCCTCCAAAGAATGGAGCGTTTGTTCTTTTATCTCCGAGGAGGCACAAGGGAAGATGGAGCAAATAGCGATGAATAGCCAATGGGGAGGCAATGACATAGCTACCGTGAAGATGGCCGCCGACATATTTGATGATAGTGCATCTACCAAAATCTTAGAACAACTTTTCGTTATCAACAATAAGGTAGATGGGATGCAAGAGAGGATGACAAGAGTAGAGAAAGGGGCCGGAATCGAGGTAGCACCTCAAAGTGAGAATGCTGGTACTGAAGAAGCCAATTATATCGGGGGAGGGTACAGACCTAATCATAACCATCCTGGATTCCGATATAGTGACATAAATGCAGGAGAAAGGCCTAAACCACCTACCCCTTATGTACCACAACAGACTAAAACTTTTGGTTGGGAAGCTGCGATAGAAAAACTGAGTAATGTCGTCACTGATAATATGGGACAACTTTCAAAATCTATGGCTGAGTTAGCCACTAACTTTAGCCAATATTGTCAGAAGACTGATGCCATGGTAACCAATCAGGAAGCTCTAGTCCAAAATCTCACGCACCAGGTAGGACAACTAGTTGAGCAAGTCTCAACTAGACCTCCTGGAGGGTTGCCAAGCAACACTGAGAAGAAACCGAAGGATTTGAATGCAATCATGACAAGAAGTGGAAAAGAAGTAACTCCACCATCCCTGCAAGAGAAAGCCGCAAAGGATAAGGATGGTGAGTCAAGCAATGAGACCAACACTTCCGAGTCTTTGCCTGAGCAAAGAACGTATAAAGAACCTGCTGGCCCTAGAGTTGAACTTTACAACAACATGGACACAAAGGCGGTCTATGACCAACAAAGGACAAGAAAAGATAAACGACACGACTCTGACACAACACAAATACGTAATTAACCTCCCTAATTATAGTCTTTATCGTTTGGACCTAGATAATTTATATAATAAACTGAACTTATTAACTGTCAATCCGTTTGTATCTATCTTAGATTGGCTACGGGAGTCATCCTCTTTAACTTGACTTAGCACCGGTAGGTCACTAGATCACTGTGGTATTGTTACGTGACTTCGCCTTTTGGTGCCTCCATCTCATATAACTCACACGCTTACGACTCTAAGGATTCCGATATTAACCGTACACCTCGTCCAGGCAACATTCCTATGGTTAGGCGTACTTCCTAAACGATTACTCAAGCTCTCGTCCAACTAGCAATTACCAAGTTATAGTCTCATGCTAATCTACGACGTATGTATAATCAGGTGCTAGCAATCCCCAAATATAAACCTACCTAGATAACGCTGAACGTCCGTGAAGAGCAATTCATAAGCCTACCTAAGAGTTTTATATTGGTATTTCCTTTTTACACATTTTAATTAAACTAAGCGATTAACGTAGCCATAGCCATACCTATTGAGATAATAAATTCTATTAAGTTAACCTAACCATAAAGACGTGGCTATTTAACGGATGAAAACAGGGCTCGGTCGACCGAATAGCTGGGCTCGGTCGACCGAATGGTCTTTTTCCCCCAGATTACATCCCTGAACGTATCTCTCAGCGTTTCATCATACACAACTGATTAAACAGTAATTCATAAAGCATTCATATAAACTAACTTAGATATACATTAATTAAACAATGCAGATTCATGAATAAATACTAAGTGTATGACGTAGGATATGGTATCCTCATAGACAAGGTATCACCACCTTCCCAACGTCATAGCCTAGATCTATATCATCTAGCTATGATTAACTAATTCAAACGATAAAGCATAATTGGGAGGGATTAATTACTTAAAAGAAAGAAACAGAAAATAAAGGCTTACATATTGCAGCCCTTAAATTGCTGGAAACCCTCAAATTATTCTACATTGTATCAAAGTTGTATTATGAATTATAAGATTGAAGAAAGAATGAAGGGATTAAGGGATGATTTACAATTTCTCGTAGCCGTCGCTTATATAGGAGTTTACGCCGACTTATGAAGGATCTATAAGGTAAATACGAAAAAATCCGAAAAGTGACCGAGCCGACATACTCGGTCGACCGAATGGATAGTCTCGGTCGACCGAGCCCTTTTTACACGTGTTAAACGCGTCTCTTTGTCCGACTTGTTCCCCATCGCACGCTTGCGTGTTGATCGATTAATCTTTCATTTAATGCTCCGATTTTCTTCCTCTATTATCTTGAGACCATTGATTGAATGACATTAATCCTCTCGATTTGTCGTGATCTATAAAATCAGCATTTATCGCACAATAAATCGGCTTTTAATAATGAAAACGGCTAAATACCAAAAATCATATTAATAATCACTTAACATTAAATAATAAATATAAACAAGTGATTTAATACGAAATATATATTATTAATCTCGATTTAAGGATAATGTTGATGACATTTACGGGTATAATTTGACCGTCATCAACTACCCCCCACTTAGACTTTTATCGTCCCGAACAAAGCATTAATAAGTCATTCCCCAAGACAACATTTTCTATGGTCAAATCATACTTACACAAGAAACTCAAGTCAACTCATACTAGTCATTCTCATAAGATATCCATTATTCACTACTTACTATGAATCGAAGTGATCCCCTTAACTTACGGGAGTCATCCCCTTAACTTGACTTAGCACCGGTTAGATTACTAGATCACTGTGGTATTGTTACGTGACTTCACCTTTTGGGTTTCCATCTCATATAACTCACACGCTCATTACTCTAAGGATGCCGATATTGACCGTACACCTCGCTTAGGCAACATTCCTATGGTTAGGCGTACTTCCTAAACGATCGCTCAAGCCCTCGTCCTATTAACAATTACTTGGTAAGTCTCTTGTTAATCTACGATTTACGTATGACTAGGTGTCGACAATTCCCTAATACAAAACTAACCTAGATCTCGCTGAAAGTCCCGAAAGATCGTTCATGAGCCGAACTAGACGTCTTATATTGGTAATTCCATAGTCATGCCTACTGAGAAAGTAAATTCAACTAGGTTAAACCCACCATAAAGACGTGGCAGACTTAACTGACAACATTAGGGCTCGGTCAACCGAGTAAAAGGGCTCGGTCGACCGAACGACATTGCTCGGTCACCCGGACGAATTCAACCCTAATTACATCCTAGAAATAACCTCTCAGTGTTTCCTTATACAGAACAGATTAAACAGCAATTCGTACATCACTTATATAAACTACCATAGATACACATTAATTAAATCAAGTAGAGTCATGAATAAATCTAGATTATGACATAGGTCGTGGGATCCTCATTGACAAGGTGTCACCAGCACCTAACGTCATAGCCGAGAATCACATCATCTAGCTATGTTTAATTAATTCAAACGATAAGAACATAATTGGAAGAATTAATTACTTGAAAATAAAACATGAAGATTAAGGGCTTACATTGTTACAAAGCCCTACCTTGCTGAAAAACTCTCAATTGTGCTCTTTTATGAATGATTAAATCAATGTATGAATGTATGCATAATACTAATGACAATGTGTTTATATAGAGCTCAAAACCGACTTAGAAACCGACTAAGGATCGGATTCCCTAAACCCTAACCGACTTAAGTAATATGCCGGACTCTATTTGGGCTTTAAGTCCACTCGGTCGACCGAATAGCCGGGCTCGGTCGACCGAGCCTTCACCGCTTCGGGCTCGTCTTCTATCTTCTCGTTGGGCTCGCATTGTCCCGGATCTTTAATTCCTTCTCCGTAGTCCGTCCATAATGCTCACTGTATTTATCATATAAAAACATAGTTTGTAATACCGAATACTTGATAAATTACCGAAATGCATAATAATAAATCGTAACACGGGGTATATCTAAATTAGGCACTTAACGACTTATTATCACTCTCTTAAGGTTATTTCACATTAAAATCAAGGGTAAAGATTGCGAATAATGGGTACAAATCGACCGTCATCAATCGCCCCCACTTAGCCTTTGATCGTCCCGATCAAAGTATTAATAAGTTATTCCCCCTATGATCATTTTCCAGTGGTCACACCATACTCACACAAGAAACCCGAATCAACTCATACTATATATGCTAATAAGATATCCATTATTCACTACTCGGTATGAATCGAAGTGATGTGTGCACATGCATTGGTTTTATAAATGTGGCATGATTAATGGTTATGCCCACTTTGAATTCTCAAGTCCCACCATCATCAGCATTCCTCTACTTAAGCCTCGCAATGGGTAAAGCACTAGAACAATAAGCAAGAATATATCTATACGGCTTTTGGACTTGGAGACCGAGTACTACTCAAAGCCTCTTAAGAGTTGAATTTTTCAATTCTTCACATTTTTCAAATACTACAAATCTCAAGGAAGAAAACTTTTTAAAGTATCCCCCTATCTTAGATCAAATATAGCAATGAATATTATCACAAGCGCAAGGCTACTTTGGTAATTGACTACAAGCCCAGTGTTTCGCTCATTGGTAAAACACAGATATATCTCCAGCTTATTATTCCGCTTTTGTAGCTAGAAGATTAAGAATACATCAGACGATAAGTATTGATTACCAGGCAGGCACCACCCATTATCTATGCAATGTACACATATATTTCCATTTTTTTTATAAGCGTGGTAACGTTGATTAATATTTTGAGTAATCGAATAATAAATAACTACTTGCAGCTTATAGTATGAATATCTTTAAGCTTACTTAAATTATATCGCAAGAGTATAACATGACCACGTACTAACGAAATATGGTTCCTACCTTATTAAATACAAAATTCGGGAATTCACAAAAGATAAGTGTGATTTTAAGTGTAAAAGTTTTAAATTTACTCATTATTTGATATACAAACTTATTCAAGTATGCTAAATGAGCTAAGTGACTCATACCCCCCACTTAAACTATGCATTGTCCTCAATGTATAAAAATAAGAACAATGAACTTAGCTCTGGAAGAAGTGCGGGAGTTGAACAAGTCTTGATGAACTCCGGAGAATTTTAACAGACAAATACAGTTACCAACTGCAATAAAATGCAACCTCTGCAACAAACATCTTTAACAAAAACTTGGAACTCGTTACAGGGTTAGTCCAGAAAAATATAATCACATCAAATGGACTGTAAAAAGTATAATAATTGCCTTAAACATATTTAAGCCCATACTTAATAATTATAGTGAAAATAATGCACAAATATCCAACACATTAAATAAGACAAATTTTATTCATTAGGGAAATTCAAAACGAACTCCATACAACACGACTTAATTTATTGGCACACCGAAATCAAAAATAAAAACACATTGATAAAGAGAAAATTAATAGATTACACAGGTGCTTAGTCCGAAGGTATATCGTTCGGATCAACGAAAGCTAATGGAAGAACATTGGGATCCGCTTCAGGAAAATCTTGGAATTGCGCATCGTCATCACCTGGACCGTGATCATCAGCATGTGCAAGAGGTGGTGGAACGGAATCTAAAGATAGGATAGGCATGGGCCTGACATAGGAGTCACTGCCTAGCACTGGGCACTCAGCTGCCTCACATAATGAAGTGATCAATGAACCATAAGGCAGCATGTGTCTAGGCTTGCGGGCATCGGCAGTCATCTCAGAACGCATCAGTGCCCCAATATTTAACAGGCCATCCTCGCTCAACCAATACATCAGCGTAGCATGTGCATAATAAACTGTAGACACATGCTTGGCCGGAATAATGTTAGAACGGATAAGCCTATGTAAGCACTTATCTTCCCACCGCCTAAAATATGGCTCCTCAAAAGTGCGAGCAACTTCCCCTATTGTCCATGCTATCCCGAGATGGGCACCAACCTCCTCCAACCATGCATCGACTCATCAAACGTGACAAAGTGTACTCGGCTCCTCCTCCGGGGTATCAAGACCATACTAATTATTAAGAGTCCCCGGAGTAATAACAATGGATTTGCCACGAACCTGGACTAAATTCGTGTGTGGGTGCACGCGTAAATAAGAATAAAACTCTCTTACCCAGTCGACATTAACTTGGCCAGGTGGCGCAACAACCTCTTGCCACTGATAATACTCCACTAGATCGAACAGCTCTTGACCACAGTTGGTCAAATCTAATCCCCGAGACCGGTGTACCGGCGAATTGTTGAAGAAATTCTGATAAACCGAAAATACCTCTTGGCTAGCGAATTGCGGTACCCCGTTGATCAAGGGTATGGCATCGTCGATCGCTACAACCGTGCGGAGGATCGGCGTCTTGGTGGCATAATTGCGTAAGCGGAACAGAGCAATGCTGACAGATAGATGCAGCAGTATGAAGCTCTCGGTCGACCGAGAGAATGGCCTCGGTTGACCGAGCAGAAGGGTTCGGTCGACCGAACTGATGAAAGCTCTCGCCGCCGAGGTTCAGGTCTTCCCTGTGACAGCGTGGATCGGATAATCCTTCAGAGATCAGAGATATGAGCTGGCACAACTTGTGATATTGGAGGGGATCATTTAGATTACTATCCCCAATCTTGGGTGGATGGAAGTTATGAGAAAGATTGGAAATGGGAATTAATGGAGAGAAGAGGAAGAAGAAAATTGGGGATTTGGAGAAGATGAAGATTTTGTGGTGTGGAAATGATGAAGAGAAAAAATGAGGTTTAAATAGAAAGATGTGGAAAGTGAAAGGATTGAAATGGTGGAAGGTGATTGGTGGAGATAGAAAGGCAAGGATTGAGGAGTGGAATAGTTTTGTTGGAGGAATAAATTAATGGGGAAATGAAAAGGTGGATTGGGAAATGAAAAATGGGGATGTGTAAAAATAAATGATAGTTGACCTCCTCAATTTGATACACACGAAATTTTCAAGCTAGAACACATAAGTCTATCAAAATTATTATGTCACAATTTGAAAAATCCTCACCTCAAAAATCGAATAATCCAACCACAATCCATTAACATATAAATCTTCACTTTTTCCAAATAATACCAATTTGAAACTAAACATCTTTTCACCAAATTCTCATCATCAATACATTTTATAATGATTTCTCTTCCTACTCTATTTCACGTTAAAATGATTCGAGTAAAAAAACTTTTTGCACATCCGTAACCTAATGGTCATTGGAACACGGCAAAAATAAAAAAGGCTCTCGTCATTCTACGTTACTTTTATTCATACTAAAAAAATAAAGATGAAATAAAATAAAATAAAATGAAACGAAAGAATTCTAAATTTTTGAGTCTATAGCTTGACTTCCAAAATCATCACTCCTAAACACTGCCCTTGACTTGCCAGGCTTTCACCCGGCCAGCTTTCACCGAAAAAGTTTTACCGTCCTTTTCTACGAGTGCCCTTCCTTTGGATTTTAGTCCAATGAAAAGACAGCCGAATTGACCATCCAGACAAGCGCCGACTTTTGGATTCATCTCTGATTTTGATGAGTTTTTGTTACGAACTCTCCTAGTTCGTTTCTTCGCTCTGGTCCTCCTATCCTTAGGTAGGTCTACGGCCTTCAATATTGGTCGGGGCGGGTGCGGGTCGAACCGACCTATTCCGACTTAGAATAGTAAGGACTTCCTCTCATCTTTATCATTGACATTATCATCAGCATCCTTTCCTAGACCTTGAGTGGCATCAAGCTTCTCCGAACCAACTACTTCTAACACATTCACACTTACCGGTACATGGAAATTTGGATTTGTTATCCCATAACACTCAGAACCCTTGGCGTCGAACAATACTATCTCATGTCTGGTCATCCGTATGAAGGCTCTAGCGGTGTTGATAAACGATCTACCCAAAATGATTGGGCATTCAGGATCTTCCTCGATTTCCATTACCACTATGTCTATCTTAAACCGTAATTGCCCCACACCAATAATCATGTTGTTCAGTCTCCCAGTCATGATTGTCCTAGTTCCATCCGCTAATCTAACTTGGAGCGGGGTGTTAGTGGGTGTTGAAATGAAATTCCTATCACAAAGGCTTTTAGGAAAGATATTAAGGCTCGAACCGGAATCAATCAAGGCTAAACCTAAGTGGGTTTGTTCTAGGGTTACTCCAACCATAAAAGCTCTGGGTCCGCTAACTTTTGCATCGGTCGAGACTCGTCTTTAATCAATATTTCATCTCTAGAACGAGATGACAATAGGGCTCTCCATAGTTGCGCTACCCTCTCGACTCAGATTCTATCTCGGACATGTAATCATCATAATCTAAAGCTGAATCGGAATCCGAAGAAATTTCCTCTGGATTCGAATTAAACATACCTCTCTGCCAGTAGGCTTCTTTAGCCTCCCTTGATTTCCTTGCCTCTCGGATTTTTGCTTTCATCTTTTCTATCCTTTCCATGAGCTTCGGCGTTAACGGTTTTTTTGGTGTAGTTTTGGTTCGTAAAACCTTGACTTCCTCTTGGCCTTTGATAAAATCATTCGATGACATTTTGCTAATCTTGAGCAGGTTATGTGAGTGATTTACGTCGAATTATCTGCAATATTTGAAAAACAATAAACAATTAGTAAATTGACAAACAGTATGATTGCTCATACTGTTGTCAAACTTACAACCTACAAATAGGGGAAATAGAACACTGGGGAAACGACACAGTATATAGAATGAAAGCTGGAAAAGGCTCGGTCGACCGAGTGAATACGTTCGGTCGACCGAACGAATATCTTCCCCCAAAATGCAAAGATCCGGGAAGCTTTCTCATTCCCTGCACTATAGGTAACGTATGTTTGAACAAAGCTTTGTGTGATCTAGGAGCAAGCGTGAACCTGATGCCACTATCTATTTTTCGGAAGTTAGGCATGAAAGATCTTAAGAAGACCTCAATCACATTGCAATTAGCTGACCGTTCTGTCAAGGAACCGTGTGGAGTGGTTGAGGATGTGCTAGTAAGAGTTGAAAAATTTGTATTCCCTGTCGACTTTGTGGTATTAGATATGGAAGCTAACTACGAAGTACCATTGATATTAGGGAGACCTTTCATGGCCACTAGTAGAACACTAATTGATGTTTACAAAGGCGAGTTGGTATTAAGAGTGAACGAAGAGAGAGTTGCATTCAATGTCTTCGACACTATGAAGCAACCTGATGATGGAGAGGATGCATGTTTCATGTTGGATTCCATTGATAGGATCGTTCAAGAATTTCAACAACATGAAAGTATCAAGGATTTTTTGGATCTTTGTCTTAGAAGAAGAAGATGAAGTCAAGTACGTGAGCAAGTGAGGAGGAGAAGATGATATGGCCCGGATGTAGTAGAGGGACCCCAAGACTGTAGAGGAAGTAAGTCTTTGCGGAGATTGAAAGATTCTATCATAGACCAACGTGGCATAAGTACTTCGAACTTAAACTCACTGGTCAAAAGTTGAAGACCTCTTTGGAAGAACCTCCCACAAATTTGACTTTAAAACCTCTTCCTGCGAATTTGAAGTATGTATTTCTTCAAGATGAGACTTTGCCGCTAATTATATCTTCTTCCTTGACGGACTAACAAGAGGAGAAACTAATGAGAGTTCTGAGAGAGTACCGCGGAGTATTTGGATGGACCATAGCTGACGTTAAGGGCATTAGTCCTAGCGTATGTATGCACAAGATCTCCGTGGACCCTGAGAAGAAAGCGGTTGCACAACCTCAGAGGCGTTTAACCCCGCAATTAAAGGACGTGGTTAGGGATGAAGTTATAAAAATGCTAGAGATGGGAATTATATTTCCAATTGCTAATAGCGAATGGGTAAGCCCTATCCACGTAGTTCCTAAAAAGGGAGGATTGACGGTTCAAGCCAATGAGTTGAATGAGTTAATTCCTGTGAGGCTAATCACCGGTCATCGAGTATGCATAGACTTTAGGAAACTAAATGATGCAACTCGTAAGGACCATTTTCCTCTTCCCTTCATCGATCAAATGCTTGAGAGACCGAGCGGGCATGCTTTCTATTGTTTTCTCGACGGATATTCGGGATACTATCAAATCCACATCTCGCCCGAAGATCGTGAGAAAACAACATTTACATGCCCATATGGGACATTTGCGTATGATCGAATGCCATTTGGATTGTGCAACGCCCCCGCGACATTTCAACGATGTATGATGTCATTATTTGCGGATATGGTGGAAGATTTCTTGGAAATCTTTATGGATGATTTCTCCGTATTTGGAGACGATTTCGATTCATGTCTCGCACATCTAGCACGAGTGTTGAAGAGATGTGAAGAGACTAATCTTGTGCTTAACTGGGAGAAGTGTCATTTGATGGTTACGGAAGGTATAGTACTAGGCCACCGCATATCAAAGAACGGTATAGAGGTGGATAAAGCCAAAGTTGAGGTGATCGAGAAATTACCTCCACCTACTAATCTTAAAACTTTGCGAGGTTTTTTAGGCCATATTTGGATTTTATCGTAGGTTTATCAAGGACTTTTCCTTAATCTCTAGACCTCTTACCGAATTATTGGCCAAGGATGTGCCATTCGTGTTTTCTAATGAGTGCATAAAAGCTTTCAATGAAATAAAAAGTAGGCGATTATCGCACCCGTTCTGGTCGCACCGGATTGGGATCTTCCGTTTGAACTGATGTGTGATGCAAGTGATACTGCTGTAGGCGCCGCTTTGGGTCAAAGAAAAGACAAAATCTTCAGACCTATCTATTATGCAAGCCGGACTTTGAATGCTGCCCAAAGAAATTACGCCACAACGGAGAAGGAACTTTTGGCCGTTATCTTTGCTTTTGACAAATTTAGATCTTACTTAGTGGGATCTAAAGTCACTGTATGGACTGACCATGCGGCTCTTAAGTATCTCCTAGCAAAGCAAGATTCAAAGCCGAGACTGTTGAGATGGATTCTACTGCTGCAAGAATTTGACATAGAAATCCGAGATAAGAAAGGAAGTGAGAACGTGGTGGCCGATCATCTATCGCGCTTACAATTAGAGGATGGTGAGGAATTACCTGAGATAGGAGAATCTTTTCCTGATGAACAACTTTTATCCATCACCACCATCGGGGACATGATGATTGTGAGTTTCTTCGCGAATAGAGGTTGTGAAGGAGAAGAAGCAACCATGGTTTAGTGTGTTTGTCAATTATCTATCCACAAAGTACCTGCCACCAAATCTCACTGTCCAAGAAAGGAAAAAGTTCTTTAAAGATCTTAGACATTATTATTGGGATGAACCGTACTTGTTTAAGCTAGGATCTGATAATGTTTTTCGAAGATGTGTGCCAGAGGAAGAGTATAATGATATCCTGAAGCATTGTCATTCTTATGAAGTTGGAGGACACTACGGGGGAGATAAAACTGCGGCCAAGGTCCTCCAATGCGGGTTTTATTGGCCGACATTGTTTAAGGATGCACACCAATATGCAAAGGCATGTCATGCTTGTCAAATGACAGGTAATATTTCAAGGAGGAATGAGATGCCACTCAAGAGCATCTTAGAAGTGGAACTTTTTGACGTTTGGGGAATAGATTTTGTTGGACCCTTCACTTCATCACTATCTAACCGATACATCTTAGTTGCTGTTGATTATGTATCCAAATGGGTTGAGGCCATTGCTTCCCCTACTAACGATGCTAGGGTTGTGGTTAGATTCTTGAAGAAGAACATTTTTACAAGGTTTGGGACGCCGAGGGCGATTATAAGCGACAATGGTAGTCATTTTTGTAATAAACCTTTTGAAAGGCTGATGATTAAGTATGGGGTTCGACATAAGCTAGCAACCGCATATCATCCCCAAACGAGTGGACAGGTAGAAGTCACCAATCGAGAGATAAAGCGTATCCTGGAGAAAACTGTCAATACGACCAGAAAGGATTGGTCGATACGTTTAGACGACGCTTTATGGGCTTATAGGATCGCATATAAAACCTCGATTGGAATGTCACCATATAGAATTGTTTTCTGAAAGGCATGTCATCTACCTGTGGAACTGGAGCACCGAGCCATGTGGGCAACACGGATGCTAAATTTTGATGAGACGTTGGCCGGTGAGAAAAGGATGTTAGAATTAACTCGCCTGGAGGAGTTTCGTTTAGAGGCATACGAGAATGCCAAGATTTTCAAGGAGCGCACGAAGAAGTTTCATGACAAAAAGATTCTCGGAGAGGACCTTTCAAGAGGGTGATCCGGTTCTCTTATACAATTCGCGCTTAAGACTTTTTCCTGGGTAAGTTGAAATCAAGATGGTATGGCCCATTTCAAGTACAACAAGTCTTTCTTACCGGAGCGGTGGAGCTATTCAATTTCAAAGACGAGTCCGATTTGTGGTCAATGGACATCGTATTAAGCATTATCACGGGCTTCCGCCGCTCGCCGAGGAGGAGGTTTTGTACCTCGATGACCCCGTCTATGAATAAACCATCTTGAGCTGAGTCGAGCTAGCGACTATAAACTTAGAACTACTACCTATACCTATCTTTTTCGTTTTTCTTTTTAATAAAGTAGCATGCGCCTATCACGGTTTTTTTTCATCTCGCCATGTTCCGAGTCTAAGTTCGGAATAAACGAGGTTTTTTCCTTGATAGCTGTCATGTGAGTTTTTATTTAGGTCTTGTCCATGGCAGTATAAAGTAAAGTGGCTTAAACTGTTTTTAGATATCTATATCTAATTACTGCCACGTTATTTTATACCTTCCATAGACATGGTATTTGACGATTTCGTGGAGCTTGTCTGTTTATACAGGATGTGTCTGTCTCTCCACGCTGTGCCGATGATTACTCCGATATTGTTCCTTTACTTGGGAGCCATTTCCAGAGCTAAGTCTTTCATCTTGAACTCTCATTTATTTTTGTCATTGAGGACAATGCCATGTTTAAGTGGGGGGCAGGGGACTTAGCTATATATTGTGCTATATGTTGAAAAAGTCAAGGTGGAACGGAATACTGAGACAATATTGAGCCAAATTTAAAATTTTTTTATGGATAAATGCCAAGTTGTTTAACTCGTACCCTTAAACTTGTGAAGTTCTTATACTTAGAATTAATAGGAAATGAACCAAGTTGCGTGAGTACGTGGTCATATTATACTTTTGCGATAATTTGTTAGTAAACTTAAGGATATTCATGCCAACAATTGCAAGTAGTTAGGTATTGTTCAATTACTCAACATGTGAATCGCTTATTACCGCATGAGTTATAATAATTGAAAGAAGTATGTGTACATTGAGTAGATAATTGGTTATGAGGACCTAGTGTCGACATTTGTCGACTGATGTATTCTGATCTTCTAGCCAACAAAAGCGGAGTAATAAGTTTGGGACGTACCTGTGTTTTGACAATGTATTAAAACACTGGGCTTGTAGTAACATTACCAAAGTAGCCCCGCGCTTGTGGTAATATTCGATACTATGCATGATCTAAGATAGGGGGATACTCTATGAAAAGTTTTCTTCCTTGAGGTTAGTAGTATTCGAAAAATATGCAAAAATTGAAAAAAAAATTCGAATTTTTAGAGGCTTCGAGTAGTACTCAGTCTCCAAGTCCAAAAACCCTATAGATACGCTCTTGCTTATTGTTCTAGTGTTTTAACCATTGCGAGGCATAAGAAGTATGAATGCTGATGTTGGTGAATTTAGATATGAAGTCTGCATAAACTTTAATCTTGCTACATTTATATAAAACCAATGCACATGCACACAATCACTTAGATTCATAGCGAGTAGTGAATAATGCCTATCTTATGAGCATGACTGGTATGAGTTGACTCGGGTTTCTTGTGTAAGTATGAGTTGACCACAGAAAATGTTGTCTTGGGGGATGGCTTATTGATACTTTGTTCGGGATGAAGCAAAGTTTAAGTGGGGGTCATTTTGATGACAGTTAAAATATACCTATTTATGTCATCAATTCTAACCTTAAATCGGAGTTAATTGTATATATTTCATATTTAATCACGTGTTTATATTTATTATTTAATGATAAGTGATTATTAATATGATAAATGGTATTTAGCTGTTTTTATTATAAAAGAGCAATTAATTGTGATGAATGCTGATTTTGCAGATCATGATAAATCGGGAAGATAATTATCACGCAATCGGGAGATCTCGAGATAAAAGAGAAGAAAATCGGAGCATTGAAGAAAAGATTAATCAGATCAATTCAAAAGCATGGAGTGGGGAACAAGTCAGACGAAGCGAATTTGAAAACGCGTAAAGAGGGAGGCTCGGTCGACCGAGCCTAGCCATTCGGTCGACCGAGCGTGTAGGTTCGGTCACCCAAGCCTAAATTGATAAATGCATGTCAATCTTTTGGATTCTGCCTATGTCGGCTACGACTCCTATATAAACAGCAGCTACGAAATTGAGAACACACACCACTACAACACAAAACAATTCATACAATTTTAGCTTTTAAGTTTTAGTTTTATTTTTATGTTCGTTCATTGTGGATTCGTCGGATTCTCCGATTAGGGAGCGCATTAAAGAGTGGGAGTCACTCTCGTCTTCGAGGGTATGACTATTCAATTATGCAATCTTTATTTGTAGATCTGATGTATTTTATTATGGAGTAGTTTTTCTTGTATTGATTGCGTGATGTAGATTTATTTACGAACCCATGTGTTTAGGTTAGAAACGTTAAGAAGTAATCATGATTTGTACCAACACGGAACCGTGTTCGGTCGACCGAGACATGTCATTCGGTCGACCGAGACATGTCATTCGGTCGCCCGAGTGCGTCGTTCGGTCGACCGAACTTGGTGATGTGTAGGGCAATATTATGATCGGCTTCGACTACGTCGATTCTCTCGAATTGGAATTAAAACGAGTAATTAAACCTGATCAACTTAGTTATTCGTCATCATAATTTAACATGAAACCCAAAAAGTGATTGTTACTTAGGATATAGATTGAATCGGCATCTAAGAAGTATGCCTTACCCAGGGAATGTTGCTTAGATGAGGTTACGGTTTATACCGGCATCCCTAGTCTCGTAATTGTGTCAGAAGTTATATGAGATGGAGGCGTTAAAAAGCGAAGTCACGTAATGAAGGCACGATGATTTAGAGGGCCTAACTGGAGCTAAATCTATCTTCGGGGATGACTCCCGTAGTCATAATAATTAATCTTTAACGTTTGTTTTGTCTCGTTATCATCCTAATTCACATGGGGGAGTTATAATCTACTAGCGTAATCAATACTATTTGTTTAGATAATATCAACCGTATTATCCGTGTTTTAGTAGTCTTTAGCCTGTCTTTGTGTCTTGTGGTTGTCACTATTTTATTTATTGCATTTAGTTGGTCGTAGACCGCCTTTTTAATTTGGTTCTAATAGGATAAATCTGTGTTTTATTTGTGCCGAGTGTCTGTGGGATCGACCTCGACTCTATCTGGCTATACTACAATTGAACCTAGTTCTCTTGCTAGTGAGTTAGTAGGCATCGAGTTAATAATTTAACTTGACCTCCATCAACGTGGCCTTTTCTAGTGCTAATACCAGTCCTTAACCGACAGTGTATCGGGTCAAACTGTAGTGGTAGTATGGTGAGTCAGAGTGTCGAATCCTCCGGGAACTTGGTAATTCTTCTAAGTGTGGTTAAACATCAAAGAGCTGTTATTAACTCGATCTAAACCGCAATTTTATAACACAGATCACTACTATTCTAGTCAACATAAAATAAATGCGTAATTTAAAAGTTATTCTAATATAATATATATAGATATATAAATATATATAGATGTACATAGATTGCAAAATATATATATAAATATAAATATATAGATACCAATATATTTTATAGAACTAGACAGATAAGTTTATAGAACTAGCCAAAGTTTATATAATTGATTTATACGATCTTTTCAGTAGACGGAATGTGCTCGATCTTTCCTTTTATTTTAGGTCCAATTGAGTAAATGAAACGGTGCACTCCTGAGGTTAACAATTCCTCCTCACACGAGCGTATGAAATTGTCATATGTCATTGTCATCAGTTCAATCTCCACAACTGCCCCATGCTAATCTCAGTTAGTCTGAACAGGTACCGAGTACAAATCTACCCCGGATAAAAGAGGTTATTCCATTTGTCAGACGGCCGATGTTATTCAAAAGGCTCCGGTTGTCAGGCGGATCGATTTAACTTTCCGGTGTTAGCTTTAATTAAACTGTTGATTTTAACATTATTACGATCTCGAGGACAATTTTAATAAGATTAATCTTTCCCAAGACAAATCTGCCCCCGGGTAGGAAATAGGATTCCGTTGTCACGCTTTCGCACGGCCAATTTTACCCTCCGGTTTTTCTATCTTTTATCTCATATCCTAACTTCTCTGGTCAGTTCATCGATAGGTTATATGGTGCGATTCATCTTGGTTAATTACGTCAATCCGAATATTATCAATACGTTACAGAATAGAAAAAGATTCAATTAACTCAATTTTAATCAATTTCACTTAGACAGCATTCCTTTACCGAAAAGATCGAAATAAAACGATTACATAACTTTGGCTAGTTATTAGAGTTAGCCTAAAAACATTATAACAACGAAAAAGATAAAAACAAACATAAATACTTGAGAAAAGTTACCCGATTACAAATCTTTGAATCGAGTTGTATTCTTCCGGACATTACAACTACTTCAACAACACTGAACTTCTGATAATTTCCCGAGCATTACAACGATACTACGAGATTATTATTTTTGGCTTAAGGCCTATTTACAAACTACTAAATAAAAAGAAAATAAAGAGGAGAAGATATATATATATATATATATATATATATATATATATATATATATATATATATATATATATATATATATATATATATGATATAGTGTATATATATTGGTACATCCGTTTCGTTTGCAAATGAGCTCCTTTTATAGACAAAGGTTCTTGGGCCGGACCGGTCCGAGATCAAGCCGGATCGGTCCGGACTAATGATTACTTCCACCTTCGATTGCAATCGGCATGTGCGGTGATATATAATTATAATTATATATAATTATTAAACTTCTAAAATTCATATCTCGAGTTCTGGACCTCCAAAAATCATGATTCAAGCGGCATCGGAAATCTCTCGGAAAAATCTACAACTTTCGTGAAGAACTCTTCTTCAGATAACGTCGTTTTGATGAGCCATTCGTTTGTCGAAGACATTTCTCGATTACCACTTAACCAAATTGATTGGCCACTTGACCACTTAAGCTATTCAATTGACCATTTAAGCTCGTGGCACTCTCTAAATCATTCCAGAGATATGATTAAACTTCAATATGTCGATTCTCGGGGTCTCGGTTTATGAATCTGCAATAAAATACCACAAATACCCACATAAATCTGACACGACACTCCGATTTACTAAAATCGGTACAAAATTACAACTTTTTACTATTATTACTACTAACTACTCTAAATTATAAAGATTAACATTTCATACTATTTATACTATAATTTCATATATTTTATATAGAATTCGTTGATAAAACATAATAATATAACGTATATTTAATCATATAAAAGTAGTTTATCAACTACTCCCCACTTAGCTTTTGATCGTCCTCGAGCAAAAATAAGCGGTAATAAAAGATAATATAATTGATCGATTATAATTTTTAATGTAATTTATATTGTCAGTATTATAAATATATTACTTATTCTAATTTAAAATCGTAAGAAGACAGAAAGAATATATAACTGAAATAACTTAAACATTAAATATTATTTAGATAAAATTGTACATGTAACACTTAAAAAGTATAAATAAAATATCAGAATTATTTTTAATCGCAACTATTATGAAATTCTGGAATCGGAAACTCGGTCAGGTAGTCGACAAAAATGGATTATAGAGTTTAGGTTCACGATGTTAGTTAATCGGAAAAAGGGAAATCAAAAAGAGAGAGAGGCAAGTCGTACGTACCTACATCTTCATATTCTTGATCAAAAAAATAATCATCGATTAATAACATCTTTTTTTTTTTATATATATTTTTTAGATTAAGAACTAAAAGCGTGAGTGTGTGTAGAAAATCAAACTTACAAGCATTGCTTCATCAAGATTGATCGGAGTACTACTCTTTCGATCGAAAATTACAAGTCCGGTTTCCTTAAACTTGTAATCATTCTTGAGATCTTATGATTCGACTTTTTCTTTTTCATTATGTTGCCTTCATTCCCAGCAATAGGACATTTCGAGATAATACCCTAGCTGGACTTCTATCATCAGGCAATCGGGAGCTTTTAACCTCATAGTGATATAGGACATTTCGTGATAATACCCTACTCACTCAAATCATTGGTAGCTACAACCGATATATTCTTTTTATTTTTAATTCATCGATCACAGATAAGGAAGATACCTGGTATTTGATTAATTCTGTGTAAATATGGTGCTTCGTTCTTAATTTAATATATCCGAACTTATTACCAAAATCGACTATCTTGCAAGTGTCATGAGGTAAGATCGAATATACTAATACTTATCTAATCTTTCCAATCTCAGCATATACCAAAACATAGCTTTTATGTCTCCATCTCTTTTCATAAGTACGTACAAAACTTGCGGAATTTCAAGGAAATGTAGACCAAAATTAGCTAAAGGTTGGTTATTTCTAGTTAATCACAATAGCAATTTCGAGTGAGGTCTTGATCACTCTAATCAAGGCTGAGGTAGGGACAGAAATTGGAAATTTATTTAGGTAGGCTATTTGGCTATAGTTATATTTTTGTGGTGCCAAAAATCGACATCCCTAGTCCAATTCCAAACTCATAATTCATATTGAAAAGAAAATGATTCTAAAAATTTTACTTATAATTATCAACATACTTATATAATTTCATAAAAACAATATCTAACCTTAATTACTCAATTATATAAACTTAAAATCTTATTAAAATCTAAATTAGACATAAGATATAATTATAATATATCTAATATACTTTAATTAATTAAAAACTTATTCTTCCAAATTATATCATTTCTTATTCATATTTATATATTAACTACTTAAAAATTGAAAATAAGTAATAAAAATTTTGATAATTTTATAATTTATAACTATTTTCGAAAATTTTAATGAATTTTCTAACCTAACTCTTACTCCCCACTTACGAAGTGGCATCGTCCCGATGTTCAATGAGTAATAAATAAGTAGGTTGGAAAATAAAATTAAAATTATCTATTATCATTATTATTTTGATTTTAATTTTAGCGTATACTAATTATATCATTAAATAACAAACTTAAAAAACTGAGACATATATATATTAAACAAGATAGATTATTACAAAATTAAAAGAACATAAACTTAACTAACTAGAATAAAACTTCAAACTTAACTTAATTTAACTTATTAAAACTTAAACATCCTAAACAAACCACCAACCAACCATCTAGATCGTAGACGAACAACCTGGTGTATCAACCGGTAACAATCCAACTCGACTATCTCTAGACGGAAAAATCTCATCCGTCTCCAACTCTACCACTCCACTCATCTGAGTACACAGGCGCGAAATCATCCAAGAATTAGGCATAGGTTTGCCCCTACTGCCTCTTGTGATAGCAAACTCCAACACCGTCCTTTGAATCAAAATTCCCCAATCGACAAATACACCAACTGTCAAAGCATACAGCAGAAGCATTTCATTATCACTAAGGCTCCCGAAATCCCAAGTAGGATACACCCTAGAATTAATGAAATGTTTCCACGCCTTTAGGTGTGGAAGTAAAGCACTAGTAGACATTTCGTGATTTGTGTCGAAAAGTGGAAACAGACATTGGAAAGACTCATGGACTCTGTTCAATTGATTGTGTGGATTTTGTAAGCCCCATCCATCTCAA
This sequence comes from Gentiana straminea, assembly GCA_036785695.1. NCBI lineage: Eukaryota > Viridiplantae > Streptophyta > Magnoliopsida > Gentianales > Gentianaceae > Gentiana > Gentiana straminea. Next base: position 9,899,582 of record JAVUPR010000207.1, read on the forward strand.
AATGCTGCATTGAAACCGGTGGAATTGCAAAAATTTGGTTGATAATAGAAGAAGAGAAGGGAACAGCCACTCCTCTTACCGATACAATCTGAGTGATATCGATCATGGACGTCGTCATGAGGGCAGAATAAAATTCTCGAACTATCGAGACATTTACCCTTCCTCTCGGCGTACTGACAAATTTTCTCCAACCAAAACTTCGAATAATAATTTTTCCCCATTGATCAATCTTATCGACATTTAAACCTTTCTCCAACTGGATTGGAGAATTCGCAAAACGAGGGTGTAAAATGATATTCTCATTAAAAGCTTGAGATTCCGGAAAATCCGGGGTGTGAGGCTCGTAAGAATTAACCGACGGTGAGGAGTGGTTCGACATTTAAAATTAGATGAAAATTTTAAAACAGAGTTGAAAGTAAAAGGAAAGAGAGTGAATGATAATGTTTACTCATGCCCTTACCTCCTTTAATAGATGGAAAAGTTTACATACGTGGATGCATTAGACGGACTCTAAAAATGACTCACCTCTTTCCCTTCACGGCTCGGTCCGAGTCTAGGCCGGACCGGTCCGACCTCATCCTGCTTTTACTGAGGACAGAGGTAAAGGTCAAATTGTGTATTGTTTTTTTACTTCACGTGTGTAATAATCCATGCCTTTTTCCTTGAAGATACTTCATAATGGTTAATTAAACTTGATACAAACGGATAAAACGACACATTATATTTTTGTAGAATGACGTAGTAATTATACAAAAATTATTTTTGGGTTTTTTTTATAGTTTTTATAAAAACTAAAACGATTTAGAATGCAAACCAAATTTTGATAAGACGACTATAAAATCAAACTAAACGAAAACGAAAACAAACCAATATCTAAATGACAAACGTCGAATAAAATGTGCAATAAAAATGTTTAGTCAAACACAATTTTTAAATTCAATCTTCTTCGTAGTCTTCCTCTCGGATCAACTTGAAAGCTTGAACTCGGAAACGTCCGAGAAGTTTGGTGGTGAAATGTAGTCGTGGTCCCGACCGAACTATCAAGACCCATCGAACTCATGCCGGTTGTGATGTGTGCAAACTCGGTGAATCCTCCCCAACTAGACATCGCCGGTCTCCGAACACTGTCGAAAATACACTGTTCCACTAGATTGGCTTCCAAAAGGATATGACGATGTATGAAAGCTCGACGGTGGTGGAATAGGTGTTACCCAATCGGTAAGGTATAAGGATCTGACTGACAAGGTGGATAGGCAGGATCATCAAAAGTAGGATTACGAAGCAACTGCTCGTTCCTCCTTAAACCTCTACGAATATCATCACACCACTGCCTATTACTCTCAGCATATAAAGCCATGTTGGCTTGACCATGTGCAACGTCTGTCACTAAAGATTGAAACATATCATATGTGATAGTGTTGGAGAAAGGAGTTTGTTGAGGCTGACTAGAAAAAGATGGAAAAGAAGAAGATGTGAAAATTGGTGGAGCTGGTTGAGTTTGACGTCTTCTAAGCAAAGAGCGTATACTACCATCCGGAAGTGCGGTCAAACTCGGTCCAATCAAATTGGCATCTCGCGAGATAATTTGTCATTAGGCAGACCGGTACTCCCACCCTACGACATAAATCGAGATAAAACAAGGGAAGTACGAGATGACTCCCCGGTCCGGCAATGACAATACTCTCGAAAATTCTTTTAACCATGACCTTTCCAACATCCACTCTAACATCGTTTACCATCGCCCAAGCGATACAAACATCTTCCTTTCCAAAAGCAAGTATGTTTACGTGAGGGTAGAGATTATGGCTAATAAATCTTTTAATTGCCCTCAACCCTCTAAAACAATTCCCGTAGTTAAACCGATTTTCAACCCACACGGCGGTCGGGTCAAAAGCATTCGAGCTCTCGGGCGTACGCTCAAAACTTGCAGGATCATCTAGATTATAAACTACCCTGTAATCCTCCTCATCAGGAAAAACTTCAACTCCTAGGATTGCATTTATGACTTCAGGGCTAAAAGGAATATTTCTGGCTCTAAGGGGTACATTTGGCGACTGAGTAAGCTGCTCTTGTGAAAGTGTAGATAAAACTGAATAAAACTCAGCTACTAGAGTCGTGTTAATCTCCCCTTCCCTTCTGGCTGCTAAATCTAACCACTGTCGTTTTCTAAAGATATCTTTGACTTCATCACCTAAGTCATCCAAGTCTAATCCTTTTTCAACCAACACATCACATTTACTATAAATTTTCTCATACGCTTTCTTAGCCTCAGGTGATGCTGTTTTTTCAAAGCTAACGGATTCTTCTTCAGGTGATAAAATTACTGTGCCTACGACAGGAGTTGATATGGGAATGTTTGACTTTCGCTTTTTAGAGTCTTTCCTACTCGACTCAGCCATTCTACGATATTGGTAATGCCAATCAACAACAAAAACAACAACAAAGACAACAAAAATAAAAATCTCACAACACACTCAAAAATCAAAACAGTTGAAATTAATCTAAAAAATTATGAAAAATACGAAATTGATAACTAAATAAACTAAATTATACCTTAATATGAAGAAAATGTTGAAAAGTAGGCCGGAAAAGTTGAAAAGTCGCCGGAATGAAATGTAGCTTGTTTTTGCTCCCTTTTGATTTTTTTTTAACTTTTGTGTAGAAGAGAAGAGATGAAAAGAGGAAGAAATCAAGTAGTGGTAGTGTGAGAGGTGAATTTTTGTGGAAGAATTGATAAAAATTTTCGAGTGGTGGGGTTTTGGGGGTGGGCAATTTTGTAGTTTGTTAGAAGAAAATTAGGGAAGAAGAAGAAGAAAAAGAAGGTCCCCGTCTTTTTTATGTTTTTAGACCCCGGACCAGTCCGGGTTAAGGCCGGATCGGTCCGTGCCCAATTTTTTTTCATTTTTTCCGATTTTCTTATTTTTATGATTTTTTTGATTAAAACTTATAAAATTCTTATAAAACTTGATTAAAAAACTTCTAAAAATAAAATTTGAAGGAAATTTTATAATTTTATAACAATTTTTAAAAATTTAATAAAATCTTTATAACACTTAATAAAAAGGCTTATAAAAATTTAATAAATTCATATAAACTCTTATAAAATATTAAAATTAAAACTTAAAAAACTTTTATAAATTTTTTATAAAACTCCTCAAATTTTATAAAGATCCAATTTTATAAAATTCTCAGAAGTTATGCGAAAATTTTATAAAATAAAATATAAGAAAAAGACTCGAAACTTAAGGGGTTCCTGATTCTTCGATTTCTAAATCTTCCAGAGTTCTGATATAACGCTCGATCAACCTAACTCCTAAAAACGAAGCATTTGAATTATCTCTCGGAATTCCATCGGGATTTTCGGATAACCACCTAATCGTTCCCTTCCTAACAATATTCAAACACTCATCACGGGATTTGGTTGTGTTTTTCCCACAACGTCCAACATGTTCACTTTTTCCACGAGTCCGCATCTCATCAAAAACTTTGCCCTTCTTTTTATCGCACTTCTTGATGTTCCATTACATACTTCTCTCAATCTGATCTCTCTCAACAATTTCTTGTTTTGTTCAAAAACTAAAGCTTCTGTTTTAAACGCGACATCTTTATCTAGGCCTAACTTTAAAAGTGAAATAAAAACTCCTATTCTATCTAAAAAAGACATCCAGTTCTTTTACGTCTATCCGGTAAAAGACGAAAAGAGTTTAAACATAATTAAAACACAGAAAAGTAAAGATAGATAGCACCTGGTATTTGGCTGATTCCAGTTTCTCTGCTTTTCAGTTTTTCATTTTCTTTTCTTTTTTTTCGTCGGGGGATCAATTAGTAGCATTATTTCTTCTTTCAGTGTGATTCCTTCTCCCTTCACAAATAACTTTACTCTGTGGCCATTGGCTATAAAAGTTGTATTTCCATCAGTTAGTTCAATAGCTCCACATTTGTAAACCCTTGTTACTTTAAATGGACCTGTCCATCTCGACTTAAGCTTACCTGGAAACAACTTTAAACGTGAATTGTACAAAAGCACTCGATCACCTACATGGAACTCACGCTTAAAGATTCTCTTATCATGGAAAGATTTCGTGCGTTCCTTGTAGATTCGAGCGTTTTCATAAGAATCGAGACAAAATTCTTCTAGTTCTGTTAATTGAAGCAATCTATGATCACCGACAGCCTTAGGATCGAAATTCAGAAATCTAATAGCCCAGAAGGCTTGGTGTTCTAACTCAACTGGGAGATGACAAGACTTACCAAAGACTAGCTTATAGGGAGAACAACCAATTGGTGTTTTAAAAGCTGTTCTGTACGCCCATAATGCATCATCTAATTTAACTGCCCAGTTTTTACGATTTGAATCAACTGTTTTTTCCACGATTCTTTTGATTTCTGTATTCGACACCTCTACCTGTCCACTAGTTTGCGGGTGATAGGGCGTTCCTAACTTATGCGTTACACCATATTTTTCAATTATCTTAGTAAATGGTCTATTACAAAAGTGTGAACCTCTATCACTAATGATTGCCCTCGGAATGCCATATCTGGTAAATATATTCTATTTAAGGAATCGTATGACAACCTTGGTATCATTAGTTGGAAGAGCTTCAGCTTCTACCCATTTCGAGACATAATCTACCATTACAAGAATAAATCTTTTTCCAAAAGATATAGGGAAAGGTCCCATGAAATCTATACCCCAAACATCAAATAACTCACATTCTAAAATAGGTTGCATAGGCATTTCATGTTTTTTAGATACATTTCCCCATTGTTGACACGATTCACAAGATTTAACATACTTATAAGCATCTCTATATAGTGTAGGCCAATAAAAACCACATTGTAAAACTTTAAAAGCAGTTTTCCAACCTCCATGATGACCTCCTGCCTCACGATCATGACAAAATGATAAAACACTTAAAATTTCATTATCAGGCACACATTTTCTGATTATCCCATCCGAACATTTACGGAAAAGGTCTGGTTCCTCCTAGTAATAAAATTTTAAGTCATAAAAGAACTTCTTTTTCTGTTGCCAAGTCCAATGAGACGGAATATAATCACAGGTTAAGTAATTAATGATATCTCCAAACCAGGGTGAAACTTCCTTAGAAGGAATTCTATTTTTTAATAACTGCATGGTTGAAGGAGTATCTATTCTAAACAATTGTTCATCAGGAAATGAATCTTTAATTTCAGTTCCTATTTCTTCATCATTTTCCATTCTACTTAGATGATCTGCTACTACATTCTCACTTCCTTTTTTTATCTTTAATTTCAATATCGAATTCTTGAAGTAAGAGAATCCATCTAAGAAGACGTGGTTTAGCATCTTTCTTACTGAGTAAATACTTCGAGTGGCTGAATGGTACGTATAAATTATTACCTTAGATCCAACAATATACGATCTAAACTTATCTAAGGCAAAAATTACGGCCAACGGTTCTTTTTCGTAGTTGCATAATTAAGTTGAGTGCGTTTAATGTGTGAGATGCAAAGTAAATAGCTTTGAGAATTTTGTTATATCTTTGACCTAAGACGACTCCTACGGCTAAATCACCGGCATCACACATAATCTCAAACGGCAAACTCCAATGCGGTGCTACCGACACTGGTGCAGTAGTCAACCTTGCTTTTAGGGTCTGAAAGGCTTCCATACATTTACTATCAAAGTTAAAAGGTACTTCCTTTTCAAGTAAATGACTTAGAGGTTTTGCTATTTTCGAGAAATCAGCAATGAACCTTCTATAAAAACCTCGCATGTCCGAGAAATCCTCTTAGGGTTCTTAAATTAAGCGGTGGTGGTAATTTTTCAATTACCTCAACTTTAGCTTTATCAACTTCGATACCTTCTTCAGAGATTCTGTGACCTAAAACAATTCCTTCTGATACCATTAGATGACATTTTTCCCAGTTTAGTACTAAATTGGTATCTTCACAGCGTTGTAACACTCGTTCTAAGTGTAACACACAAACAACAAATGAATCTCCGTAAACACTAAAGTCATCCATAAATATTTCTAGGAATTTCTCAACCATATCAGCAAATATAGCCATCATACATCTTTGAAACGTAGCTGGTGCATTACATAAACCAAACGGCATTCTTTTATAAGCAAAAGTTCCATAAGGACAAGTGAAAGTAGTTTTTTCTCTATCTCCTGCCGCAATGAATATCGTAAATATCCCGAATAACCATCTAAGAAACAATAATACTTATGTCCACTTAAACGTTCCAACATCCGAACTATGAATGGAAGTGGATGATGATCTTTCTTAGTATGATCATTTAGTTTTCTAAAATCAATGCACATTCGATAACCCGTAATCTCTCTAGTCGGAATCCATTCATTCCTTTCATTCTCTTTCACTGTGAAACCTCCTTTCTTTGGTACAACTTGAGTTGGACTAACCCATTCACTATCTGATATGGGAAATATTATCCCCATTTCTAATAGCTTAATGACCTCTTTCTTAACAATTAGCGCAAATTTGGGTTGAGGCGGCGTTGCGGTTGAATACAAGGTTTAGCATCTTCCTTCGAGTTATCTTATGAACGCAAATCTCGGGGCTAATACCTCGAATATCGGCAATCGTCCATCCAAAAGCTTTCTTATGCTTTTTCAACATTCTAAGTAATTGATCTTCTTGTTGCTCGGTTAAAGATGATGAAATAATAACCGGTAATAGATTATTAGTTTCAAGAAAAGCATACTTGATTTAAAGGTAACGGTTTCAATTCCAGATTCTTAGGTGGATCTTCCAGAGTGATGGTTTAAGAAGCGGTCCTTCTAGTTCTAATTCCAAATACTTATGCCAAGATGGTTTAAAAGTAAAACTTCCTTTATCTAGGGAAAGAATTATCTCTTTCATTTCGGTGTCTTTCTCATTTTCCTTATAGATAGACGAGAGTTAAGCATTCTTCTAATCTGTCTTCAAAAGTTGTTAAGCGATTATCATAGACGGAATGAATATCTTCTATAAAAGAACATGATTCGGGGATTTGTATGGATGGTTCATAGCTTTGAAAATATTGAAAGTAACTTCATCTTCATTGACTCTCGAATTAACTCTCCTTTCGAACATCTATTAAAGTTCTTCCCGTAGCTAGAAACGGTCGACCTAAGATAAGTGGCGCCGAATATCCTTCTTCCATTTCCATAACTACAAAATCTCTTGGAAAATAGAACTTGTCTACTTTAACCAATACGTCTTCAATAATTCCTTTAGGGTATTTAATCGATCTATCCGCCATTTGCGAGTCATTTCGATCTTCGTAAGATTTCCTATGCCTAGCTTCTTATAATCCTCATAAGACATGAGGTTTATACTAGCTCCAAGATCACATAAGACCTTCTTAAACGAGAAATCCTCCAATTTCACATGGAATGGTAAAACTTCCGGGATCTTTCGGTTTAGGTGGTAACTTATCCGCAAAGCTGAGAACATTCTTCATTTAGGCATATATTCTCATATTCCTCTAATTTTTTCTTGTTTAACAGAATATCTTTCAGATACTTTCCATAAGCAGGCATACTATTTAGAGCTTCGATAACAGGGACATTAACATGAATATGACGAAAAGTATCAAGGAAACGAGCATACTTCTGATCAGTTTTAATCTTTTTAATTTGATCTTTAGGTGGGTAAGGTAAAGATTCTAAATCTATAACCTTTGATCCTAAAGTCATTTTCTCTTTTCCTTTATCCTTAAACCTTTGAGTATTACTTGATCGCCAAGTATCATGATCTTGGGTTTTTTCTTTTAAGACATTCCCTGAATCAATCTCTACTTCAGATTCCTTTAGTTCTTCTTGTTTTTCATCCTTGTTTTCCTTATCCTCTAGTCTAACAAGTGTTAGTAATATCATCCGCAGCGGAAGCGATTTAAGGATCTAGATCTATAAATTACACGTAATAAATAACTAGATCTACATCTACAAGGGGGGTTGTAGAACATACCTCTTGGATCTCAAAATCCAAGTTGAAGAACCGCAATAGAAAGAACGAACAATGTGTGAAGAGCACCACGATCTTCCGTACGTGTGATCCAAGCAACTCCCGGTGGAAGGAAATCCTCGTCTTGAATCCTTCCGATATGCTACCCGGAAAATCTCCAAGATTTTTCCCCAACCCTCTTGGCCGAAATTTCTTCCTCCTCTCTAAGAGGTGGAACTCGAAAATATTGTGTGTCTAAGGCTTGGGAGAACTCTCTTTATATAGGAGAGTAAAACTTAGCCTCCAAGGATTTAATAATTAATACAAAATCAATTATAATAATCCTATTAAATAAAAGATAATCCCATAATATTCTAGAACAAATCTAGAATAATATTTATCTTTATTTTTTTCCATAAATATTTATCCAATAAATATTTTATGCACATGTCTTATTAATACACAAGAAAATAATTTATTGTTCCAAAATAAGAGCATGGGGCGAAAATTTCATATATTGACCTAGTCAATATTAATTTTGCCATCACACAATAATTGGGCCAAGATTATGGAAAATGTCTTTTCCACATATTTAATTATTTAGCCCAACTAATTTAATAGTCCACTAAACAATTAATTCACATATCATTTTAATAAAGTCCAACAAGAACTAAATTAATATTATTAGGATTCGACGTCCGAGAATAGCTATGCTATATTAGGAGGCACGTCGGGGACCATGGCGAAATAATCAGCGGCTCCGATAAATCAAATAAATAATTATCTTACGAACAGAATAATTATATTCGATAAATCAATCACAGGAATATGCCACCATAATCCTGTGACTGCACTCCTCCGATTATGAGATTATATTTATCTCCTCACGAGAATAATAATAAGCGTCCATTGATATAATCATTACATATGGATTAATCCTCCATAGACTGTTCATTCTAAATTGGGAAGTTACCGTTAACCCTTTCTAGAACCTCTTATCCTTATTTACCATTAACCCCCTAGTGATCAATTAATTCATACAACTCACCGGTAGCTAATCAGTGTAATATGAACTCCATGGATCGATCAGTTTCTAGGATTAACAAATAAGGGAACTGTCTATCTACTTCCATAAATGGAAGGAATGGATTCCGTATCTGTGATAACACAGACTACTCACTCAATCCAGTACAATGCCAAGATGGGGTAATTCAGACCACAGACTCAGTGTAATCCTTAACCGTCAAGTCAAACTTCATACTGATTCAAGCAGTTGACTATGATCACCTCAGGATTAAGATATATCCATAAATATGATCATCCATTGATTCGATAAGACTTCTCGATTACGGAATTATATCGTGAACTCTAATCAAATCGGTCCAGCCCTATATGATACATCTGTCATATATAAATGCCCCATTAGGTTCTCTTAACCGAAAGTCCGGATAAGACGATCACACCTATTGTGTTCTGGGCGCATTAATAGCACGTTAAAGGAGAGACCCGATACTCTCGATTAACTTCACTACGGGCTAATTGTATTTTAAGTACATCTTCACTAACTCAATCCTCCTGTGTATATCCCATACACTGAGTTAAGTGATTACATAAACGATATACTTAGGGTTTTCTGCAGTGTAATTACTATTGTCACATCGGTGAATATGAGAATAATAAATATGAATAACAATATCATTTCATTTATTAAATAAAACAATTACAAAATTGTCTTTCGGGAAAATTATCATTTCATTTCATTTGCATCACAAAATTTTTCCGCGATATCCAAGGATTGAATCCGAGATTCATTTCCTTATATCACTCCCACTATTCTAGCTAAAATTAACTGCCCGTTGTTTACTCTTTTAATCGTTAAATGCACTGATACTTTGTTCTTCCAAAGAACTTAGCTCGAGAAAATCTTCAAGGATTCATAGGTTGGTGATCCAAAATCACTGTCCTTATCCTATGATTTTCAGTTAATTAATTTTCGGTTCAGCCTTAAAATTTTCTCAGTTTAGGTGACAAACACTTTTAGACATATTCTCCCATTCTTGACTTTCCGTGAATGGAAACAGTCTTGAACCAGCGGTTCGTTTGAGTAGACACTACTCTTGAACCGTGGGATGTCTATTTCGAGTGTTACTCGTCGGGACTTCTCGGATTTTCTAATATACCAGAAAAAACAATAAATCATAACATTAAAGCTCCTACTAGTTTATCGGTTCCAAATACCGTCTAACGAGCAATGCTTTATTTTTATGATTTTCCGATTTTTTCGATTAGAAAAATCTATAGTTCCAATGTTTCCAGAAAAAACAACAAATCATAGAACTCCCACTAGTTCATCGATTCCAAATATCGTCCAACTAGCGACATTTCATGACTTTCCAGTTTTTCAATTAGAACGGTTACGTGTGTAGTCAGTTACATTTTTCTAATGTTCTAGAAAAACAACAAATCATAAAGCTCCCACTAGTTCATCGATTCCAAATATCGTCCAACTAGTAACACTTCATGATTTTCCGATTTTTCAATTAGAAAATTACTTGTGTAATTACTACACACTCAAAATTCGCTAGAAGAATTTCAAAGTCCGAAATCACATTTGATCAAACTAAGTTTGTCTTCCGTTTGACACGAATGACACTGGTGACATACCTATATGTCACTCTGGTTTTTAAAAGGCTTAAGAGAAAAATATCTCTTCCGAAAATTAATTGCATTATCGATTAACTAGTTCAACGTCCTAGTTACTTTACACTTTTTAACGAAGTCAATACTAGTCAATTATAAATTTTAAGCAATTTAGTAAGGGATATATTGCTGTAAATAAAATGACATATATTAATTCAAGTTTAACACTACTATATTATTTTGTTTTAGGAATTGTAAACTAAAATTAAGTCTACTCTACCATTCCAAGGTTTTAACCTCGCATCTCAGTGCCGCCGTAGGGTAGGTCAAAGAGATGACGGTTAAATCGAGACAATCTCATCAATAAATAACTTGTGAGAATCAAACATCCCACGAGAATCGAACATCCCTTTATTCATTGACTACCTTCCTTTTTTAGCCTAGATATTACCAAAAATATCCTTTATGAGTGTGACCTACTATATCGGATCTCTTAGGTACGCCCCGAGTGTGCCGTCGTAGGATAGGTCAGTGACCCGACGAGTACCCGTAAATCCTATCCTTTCGGAGACCAAGCCATGAATGTTGATAGGGGTGAACACCATCCGTAGGGGGACGAAATCAAAGCGCCGCGAGGCGTCACCCTTCTCTCACTTACTTGTATCTATAGTAGAGGCCGAGGGGTTGGCTGTCGCCTCCCCCGCTCCCACTCAATATTTTGGAAGTGGTGGTGGGTTAACTAACCACGTCTTTTTGATGTTAACATAAAAGTACATCAAATCAAGGATTCCGAATGGTGTCGGTAACGTAGGCAAGCCTACCCGTCCTATTCGTTGGAACATATGTGACAGTCGGACGAAGTCGGGTAAAGAGTGCCCCATTGAGATAAGAAGGAATCACCCCTCCGCTCGCTGGTGTAGCTTAGTCTTGCCGGACCCCCGTGCATACATCACACTAGGAGGGTTAAGTCGGTCGAGCCTAGCTCAGTTGACCACCCAACCTATAAGCGAACCGTTTTTATCCAAGATTTATTGTTCTTTTACCATCATTCAATCTCGTAGACACTACGAATTGAAAACGTGATCTCGTTTGGGCTTTAAGGCGGTTCACCGAGAACACACACCGAAAGGCTTAACGATTTCATAACCCGTCCTCGGATCTTTAATTAGTTACTAAATTAATTAATTACCACGTATTAATTAAATTTCAACTAATTACACGAGTTTGTATACATGCCTATTTTAATTACCAAAATTAAAATTCTACATGTATGCAAGGAGTGGATTTATGATATGATGCATGTCATGGCAATTCCGATTTTATATCTATTTTATGATCAAACACATAAAAAATAAATTGCGGAAAATTTAAACACCGAGATGGATCGTTGGTACCCCCGACTAACCTATTTTCTAAGGAAAAGAAAAAATTAATCTAAGTCTTCAAATCTCGATCTTCGATCTTGATTATTGAAAACTTCCGGATCTTCAAAACTTCGATCTCTACACGAACCACGAACGACGAGGGAGAGGAGGCCGTAATATACCAATATATTGAAAAATATATCTATATTATTTATTTTATAAAAAAAAAAATTCCTTATTATTTTGTTTTTTTTTTTTTTTTTCATCCACGGCCAGAATTATTATTATTATTTTTTATACAATCAGCCCTAGCCGCATGCAAAGAAAAAAACATGCAACTATATCAAAACCATTGTTGCCGCAACGTTTTCTTTTTTTTTTTTTTTTTCTTTCTTTGACCTAATGGTCAAATACAAAACAGGCTGCCGCTACATCAAAAAAAATAAAAAAAATTTGCCGTGACATTGAAAATAAAAACAACAATCGGCCTCCTCCCGTTTTACCTTATTGATGATCTTCAACTCCATTATCTTCGTCGTCTCTTGAACCCGGAACCAAAAAATAAATACAAAAAGGTACTACCTTTTACAATTTTTTACATGACATAAAATAAATTACACATCCTATGCTCAATTGATGCTAATCAAAACAGCTACAAAATAGATCTACGGGTAAACAGTACCAACCCCAATCCATCTCTTCAACCAAGACATTCATTACATAAAATAAAAAAAAACAATTTTCGGCCCCCTTTTTTAAAAAAAAATTTGGGACAAAAAATCTACATGTTTACCACTCCTAGATCTAATATTTTATACGTATAAATATAGATCACCATGGTCTCTGATACCACTGTTAGTAATATCATCCGCAGCGGAAGCGATTTAAGGATCTAGATCTATAAATTACACGTAATAAAATAACTAGATCTACATCTACAAGGGGGGTTGTAGAACATACCTCTTGGATCTCAAAATCCAAGTTGAAGAACCGCAATAGAAAGAACGAACAAGGTGTGAAGAGCACCACGATCTTCCGTACGTGTGATCCAAGCAACTCCCGGTGGAAGGAAATCCTCGTCTCGAATCCTTCCGATATGCTACCCGGAAAATCTCCAAGATTTTTCCCCAACCCTCTTGGCCGAAATTTCTTCCTCCTCTCTAAGAGGTGGAACTCGAAAATATTGTGTGTCTAAGGCTTGGGAGAACTCTCTTTATATAGGAGAGTAAAACTTAGCCTCCAAGGATTTAATAATTAATACAAAATCAATTATAATAATCCTATTAAATAAAAGTAATCCCATAATATTCTAGAACAAATCTAGAATAATATTTATCTTTATTTTTTTCCATAAATATTTATCCAATAAATATTTTATGCACATGTCTTATTAATACACAAGGAAATAATTTCTTGTTCCAAAATAAGAGCATGGGGTGAAAATTTCATATATTGACCTAGTCAATATTAATTTTGCCATCACACAATAATTGGGCCAAGATTATGGAAAATGTCTTTTCCACATATTTAATTATTTAGCCCAACTAATTTAATAGTCCACTAAACAATTAATTCACATATCATTTTAATAAAGTCCAACAAGAACTAAATTAATATTATTAGGATTCGACGTCCGAGAATAGCTATGCTATATTAGGAGGCACGTCGGGGACCATGGACTAATAATCAGCGGCTCCGATAAATCAAATAAATAATTATCTTACGAACAGAATAATTATATTCGATAAATCAATCACAAGAATATGCCACCATAATCCTGTGACTGCACTCCTCCGATTATGAGATTATATTTATCTCCTCACGAGAATAATAATAAGCGTCCATTGATATAATCATTACATATGGATTAATCCTCCATAGTCTGTTCATTCTAAATTGGGAAGTTACCGTTAACCCTTTCTAGAACCTCTTATCCTTATTTACCATTAACCCCCTAGTGATCAATTAATTCATACAACTCACTGGTAGCTAATCAATGTAATATGAACTCCATGGATCGATCAGTTTCTAGGATTAACAAATAAGGGAACTGTCTATCTACTTCCATAAATGGAAGGAATGGATTCCGTATCTGTGATAACACAGACTACTCACTCAATCCAGTACAATGCCAAGATGGGGTAATTCAGACCACAGACTCAGTGTAATCCTTAACCGTCAAGTCAAACTTCATACTGATTCAAGCAGTTGACTGTGATCACCTCAGGATTAAGATATATCCATAAATATGATCATCCATTGATTCGATAAGACTTCTCGATTACGGAATTATATCGTGAACTCTAATCAAATCGGTCCAGCCCTATATGATACATCTGTCATATATAAATGCCCCATTAGGTTCTTTTAACCGAAAGTCCGGATAAGACGATCACACCTATTGTTTTCTGGGCGCATTAATAGCACGTTAAAGGAGAGACCCGATACTCTCGATTAACTTCACTACGGGCTAATTGTATTTTAAGTACATCTTCACTAACTCAATCCTCATGTGTATATCCCATACACTGAGTTAAGTGATTACATAAATGATATACTTAGGGTTTTCTGCAGTGTAATTACTATTGTCACATCGGTGAATATGAGAATAATAAATATGAATAACAATATCATTTCATTTATTAAATAAAACAATTACAAAATTGTCTTTCGGGCATCACACCTAACAACATGTTCTTTGAATAAATTCCTTAAATCTTTATCCATGGGATCTTTCAAAATCCTGGGGATTTTTACCCATTTTTCACTTTCATTTTCAAGTTCCAAACTTCTATTCCTTTTCAAGAAATTCTCTATAATTTCTTCTTCCTCATCAGTGAATTCAATTTCATCTTTAGTTTTATCATTTTTTTCCATCTAAATCATTTTCTACTTCATTATTCCCGAAGTTTTCTACTCCATTACTACCACAGAGTTTTCTACTTCTCGTAACTACATCATTTACCTCTCTTGGGTTTTGTTTCAGTATTTCTTGGTAATCCTCCAGGTGGTCTACTGTTGTTACGTTCACCTTTCCTACTCAAATTATCTTCCATATTTCTCAATGAGGCTTCTATAGTTCTCATTCTGGTATCATGTCCACTCATAGATGTTTTCATTGTACTCATATCTTTAGTGACTGTACCAATAGAAGTCATCATTGTTTCCATATTCTTAGCTTGAGTAGATACTACGTACACCCATCATATTTTCCATTAGTTTTTCCCATTTTTCAACTCCTTCTGCAGGTTGAGTTGAACTTTGAGTTACTGGTATACTTTGAGTGGTATGTTGAGGATAGGATCTAGGTAACGATTGTAAATTCTGATTAGATGTATTTTCTTGATAAACTTGATTCCTATATGGGACTGGATATGGCGGTTGTCCTTGCTTACTAGGGTTTTCGGACCATCGATAAGTAGGGTGATCTCTTCTAATAGCATTGAACGAGTTTGAGTATGCATTGTTCAAATTCCTATGCTGCTGAAGAAAACTCACCTCCTCTCTTGAATATCCTGTTGGTTCTTCAATCCCTAATGGCATATTATCCTGATTTGAGTATTCAGTTGGTGTACAATTTTCTGAGCTTTGGTTTTTGTTAGATTGTAGGCCATCAAATTTCCTACTCAAATTTTCCAAATGTGCTAGAACTTCCGTATTAGATGTACATTCTCCTGCAAAAGCTACTTTTCTGGTGCTAGAACCGGTTTCCCACATTCTGTTATTTTTGGAAATCTTTTCTATAGCATCGTAAACTATTTGAGCTTCACTCATCATTAAAGAACCACCACATGCATGATCTACATCCGCACGTGAATCTTTCCTTAATTTACGACATAAAAGTTGAATTTGCATATCTAAGGAATAACCATGATCGGGACAGGCTCTTAACAGTTTTTTAAATCTTTCCCAGGCATTCCCAAGCGTTTCTTCAGATCCTTGTCTAAAGTTAGCAACCTCGACTTTTAATTCCAAATTTCGTCCAGGAGTGAAATATTGTTTCAGAAATTCAGTTTGAATCTCCTCCCAACTAGTAAGTGAATGATGTGGAAGAGACATAAACCAATCTCGGGCTCGTCCTTTTAAAGAAAAAGGAAACATAGTCATCCTCGTTAATTCCTTATGAGCACCTTGACTTTTTTGTATTGCACGAGTTCTTCAAAAAGATAGAGATGATGATGTGGATCTTCATCATCCTCTCCTAGGAATTGGGCTCTTGCGTCAATTAAACCAAAAAGATGAGATTTAATTTCGAAATTATTTGCTCCTTCATTGGGTAAAAGTATGGGATTATTAGTCTGGTTTCTTCTTATGGTTTGATCACAGATAGGTCTCGGGTTTGGTGGGTTATTACGATTATTCTGGTTCCGATTCTGATTATTTCTATTATTATTATTATTATTAGGGTTAACAGGGTTTTGTCCATGCCCTGGAGCATGATCTAGCCTCTGTTCATTTGTTTCATCACTAGTTTCAGCCATTCTTGTATTTCGTTTGAAGATGATTCTTGGTCAGGATTTCCCCGACTAGTATGACCACGTTTACTCTCTACTCTTAACTTGCCTTTCGTAAGTGTTTATGTCAGGCTTATAAGGAGTGAGTGGGGCCTTACCACTTCTGGTCATCAACTAATGAAAATAGAAAATAACACGAAATTGATAGTAATAAAAAAAAATTGGTAACTTACCTATAAGGTAGGTACCAACGAAAATAAAAATAGAAATGAGATAAGAAAAGTGTTGACTTATTCTCGAGAATTTTGAGCTAATACAAGTAGTAACCATAGACACAAAAAAAAAAAGAAATTAGCGACGTTCCCCGGCAACGGCGCCAGAAAGCTGACGTGGCCTTTTCTAGTGCTAATACCAGTCCTTAACCGACAGTGTATCGGGTCAAACTGTAGTGCTAGTATGGTGACTCAGAGTGTCGAATCCTCAGGGAACTTGGTAATTCTTCTAAGTGTGGTTAAACACCAAAGAGCTGTTATTATCTCGATCTAAACCGCAATTTTATAACACAGATCACTACTATTCTAGTCAACATAAAATAAATGCGTAATTTAAAAGTTATTCTAATATAATATATATAGATATATAAATATATATAGATGTACATAGATTGCAAAATATATATATAAATATAAATATATAGATACCAATATATTTTATAGAACTAGACAGATAAGTTTATAGAACTAGCCAAAGTTTATATAATTGATTTATACGATCTTTTCAGTAGACGGAATGTGCTCGATCTTTCCTTTTATTTTAGGTCCAATTGAGTAAATGAAACGGTGCACTCCTGAGGTTAACAATTCCTCCTCACACGAGCGTATGAAATTGTCATATGTCATTGTCATCAGTTCAATCTCCACAACTGCCCCATGCTAATCTCAGTTAGTCTGAACAGGTACCGAGTACAAATCTACTCCGGATAAAAGAGGTTATTCCGTTTGTCAGACGGCCGATGTTATTCAAAAGGCTCCGGTTGACAGGCGGATCGATTTAACTTTCCGGTGTTAGCTTTAATTAAACTGTTGATTTTAACATTATTACGATCTCGAGCACAATTTTAATAAGATTAATCTTTCCCAAGACAAATCTGCCCCCGAGTAGGAAATAGGATTCCGTTGTCACGCTTTCGCACGGCCAATTTTACCCTCCGGTTTTTCTATCTTTTATCTTATATCCTAACTTCTCTGGTCAGTTCATCGTTAGGTTATATGGTGCGATTCATCTTGGTTAATTACGTCAATCCGAATATTATCAATACGTTACGAATAGAAAAAGATTCAATTAACTCAATTTTAATCAATTTTCCCTAGAACAGCATTCCTTTACCGAAAAGATCGAAATAAAACGATTACATAACTTTGGCTAGTTATTAGAGTTAGCCTAAAAACATTATAACAACGAAAAAGATAAAAACAAACATAAATACTTGAGAAAAGTTACCCGATTACAAATGCTGAATCAGAGTTGTATTCTTCCGGACATTACAACGACTTCAACACCACTGAACTTCTGATAATTTCCCGAGCATTACAACGATACTACGAGATTATTATTTTTGGCTTAAGGCCTATTTACAAACTACTAAATAAAAAGAAAATAAAGAGGAGAAGATATATATATATATGATATAGTGTATATATATTGGTACATCCGTTTCTGTTTGCAAATGAGCTCCTTTTATAGACAAAGGTTCTTGGGCCGGACCGGTCCGAGATCAAGCCGGATCAGTCCGGACTAATGATTACTTCCACCTCCTGATTGCAATCAGCATGTGCGGTGATATATAATTATAATTATATATAATTATTAAACTTCTAAAATTCATATCTCGAGTTCTGGACCTCCAAAAATCATGATTCAAGCGGCATCGGAAAGCTCTCGGAAAAATCTACAACTTTCGTGAAGAACTCTTCTTCAGATAACGTCGTTTTGATGAGGCATTCGTTTGTCGAAGACATTTCTCAATTACCACTTAACCAAATTGATTGGCCACTTGACCACTTAAGCTATTCAATTGACCATTTAAGCTCGTGGCACTCTCTAAATCATTCCAGAGATATGATTAAACTTCAATATGTCGATTCTCGGGGTCTCGGTTTATGAATCTGCAATAAAATACCACAAATACCCACGTAAATCTGACACGACACTCCGATTTACTAAAATCGGTACAAAATTACAACTTTTTACTATTATTACTACTAACTACTCTAAATTATAAAGATTAACATTTCATACTATTTATACCATAATTTCATATATTTTATATATAATTCGTTGATAAAACATAATAATATAACATATATTTAATCATATAAAAGTAGTTTATCAAGCAACGCTTAAAAAGATAGGGTTCATCCCAATAATAGTGTTTAAGGTCCGCAAAAGAAATTCACATAATCTTTAGGGGGAAGGGGCCACAAGGACAAAAAAATTAATAAATGCGGAAGGACAAAAGTAACATTTTTGGTTCAAGTACTTCACGGTGGCAAATATCTCCCGGATAAATAATTCACATAATCTTTAAACCATGGTTGTTGCTTCTCAGCCTTAACAACCTCACATTGCAAAGATACTGCGGCGCAATCACTATTCCCTAAAATGGTAGAGATGGAGGATAATTGCTCGTCGGGGGGCTTTTCTAAGCAGGGTGTGAATGCCTCCTCAGGCTCTTTCTCATCATCCCTAACATCTTCTATATTTTCATCGTTCTTTGGGATTGTTGGAGTAAGCTCCTTTTCACTTCTAATCATTATCGCATTCACATCCCTAGGGTTCCTATCAGTGTTGCTCGGAAATCCCCCAGGAGGTCTAGTTGAGAGTTGTTCAGCTAATTGTCCTATTTGATGAGAGAGATTCTGGACAAAGGCTTCTTGGTTGGTGACTTTGGCATCATTATTTTGACAGTATTGGTGAAATTTTGTAGCCAAGTCAGTCATGGAATTTGCTAATTGATTCACAGTGTCAGACATTGTGTTACTCATCTTTTCAAGTGCAACTTCCCAACCGTAAGTTTGAGCTTGCTGAGGTACATAAGTGTTGTTTGGTTTTACCCCTTCATTTGGATCACTCCATCGGAATTCAGGTTGGTCATGATTTGGTTTGTAACCTTCATAGTGATTACCCTGTTTCCCAATGTAATTGGCTTCTTTAGTACCCGCATTCTCTAATGGCTTAGTCGTTTCCGTCCCTTTTCCAGTCTCTACTCGTACAATTCTCTCATGCATACCATCCACCTTATCATTTATGAGCAATAGAGTATTTAGGATCTTATGCGATACATCCTCCTCAAGATTATCGGCCATCTTCACAGTTGCTATTTCACCACCTCCCCATTGGCTATTCATTGCTATTTGCTCCATCTTTCCTCGTGCCTCCTCAGGAGATAAAAGAACAAACGCTCCATTGCTGGAGGCATCTACTCTTATCTTCTCCGTATCTCTCAATCCATGGTAAAAGGTTTGCATTAAAATCCATGAGGGATATCATGATGAGGGCACTTCCTCATGGACTCCTTAAAACGTTCCCAAGCTTGATCAAAATTCTCCCCAGGTTGCTGCTTGAACCCCAAGATATCTTGGCGTAACTTAAAGGTCTTTCTTAAAGGAAAGTACTTATTCATGAACTTTTGCAGCAGTTCCTCCCAGGTCGTGATTGATCTAGCCTCTAAAGAGAAAAGCCAGTGCTTAGCTTTATCTTTCAAAGTGAAAGGGAAAAGTCTCAGCTTAATGTTATCCTCAGGAACTAGTTCTGGCTTCACGGTACTAACGATCTCTAAGAAATTCATCACGTGAATGCCAGGATCTTCATTCAGGATACCATGAAAAGTGGAATAGTTTGCCACCATTTGAATGAAATTAGGTTTCGGGTGATAAATTTCAGCAGCATTTTTAGGTACTACGATAGCAGGAATGAATTGTTCAATGGTAGGCGTTGCATAGCTTTGCAAAGTACGCCTTTCCCATGCAGCCACAGCTTGGTTAACAAAATTTGCATTATTAAAATTATTTCCATTTACCTGGCTGGCGTTATTCAGTTTTGCTTCCATGTCTGAGTCAGATTGATGTGCTCCTTCAGATTTTTCCTCACCTTGCTCTTCATTTGGATCCTTAGAAATCCGGGTAGCTTGCTTGTTTTTTTTTTTTAAATTTTATTTTATTTTTTTATTTGCAAGACCAAAACAACAATAAACAATTAAAATACGCCAAGGCTACTGCCTTTGGTGAGACTCTAAAATAGACCAAAATAAAAATAACAAAAACAATAAACAATTAGAAACTTTAAAGGCTAATCTTTTAACTAGACTCAATAAATAAAAACTAAACTAAAACAGACTCTAAAAATACTAAAAATACAAAAACACAAAGTATAAACTGTGTAAAACAAAATAGAACAGAAACTGGCCAGATTTGTTTTACGACTCTTACAGGTTAATTCTATGTTATAAAAACTAATTAAACAGACTTTATTCACAATATTTACGAATCTACTTTTAATAAAATAAGCTATACTCAATTTAATGACACGAGTCCCCGGCAACGGCGCCAAAAACTTGATGACGGTCAAGTTATAAAAATAACTCGATACCTATATAACCAACTAGCAAGAGAACTAGGTTCAATCGTTGTATAGCTAGATAGAGTCGAGGTCGATCCCACAGAGACTCGGCTTAAATAAGTACAACGTTATTAAACTAAAAATAGATTAAAGGCGGTCTCCGACCAACAATAACGTAAAAATAAAGGTTGACACGATAGAAAACACAAAGACTAACAATACGACAGTAGGCACTAAAACACTTATTTTTATGGTTTTATAAGACTCTAACAAACGGTATTGATTACGCTAGTAGTAATTACTCCCCCATGTATGTATATCTAAGCCGAGACAGAAAAGACATTAAGGTTGATTATATTTTGGCTACGGGAGTCATCCCCTAAACTGGATCTAATTCGTGAACGGATAGAAGATCCTTATGCTTAATTACGAATCCTTCCTTGGACAAGATAGAACATCATATAACAAGCATGCTATACCAAACTAGGGATGCCGATCTAAAATCGTCACCTCGTTTAGGCAACCACCGTGGACGGGTTGGCACACCTCCTAAACGATCGGCTAACTAATGTCCTAGTAACATGACAATTTTCACAATATATCATATTAATTACGAGAACGATGTAACAAATTGGCCAGATCTATTACATGTATATATGAAAAACAGAAAGCACGACGTAGCCGAAGTCGTTCACAGAAAATTACTAGAATCTTGATGGCTATATCTAACCATATAGACCGTGGTAGATCTAGACCGGTGACTCTAGAATTTTCTCGTAAAACGCCTTCGTACGGCTTAGATTTACATGAATATGAGTTCGTTAATTAACTACATCACGAAATCAATACACAAACGACTACTCCATAACGAAATAAAATAGATCTACGAATAAAAACGACATATTTGGATAGACATTACCTCGTAGACGGAGGGTCCTCCGATCCTTCAATGCAATCTCTAATCGATGAATCCATCGCCTCCGTGATGAAGAAACATAATATAAAATAAGAAGAACTATATTGATAAACTAAAAGTATTGTAATATTGTGTTTCTAGAGTGTCTCTATCGTCTGTAAGGCGTGTGATGCATGCCTTTATTTATAGGTGTTCAAGCTAATTAAGTGATATACTTCAAAATATCAAACAAATAAGAGATAACTCCCGGCCGATCTTGTAAAAATAAGGTGCGCCCCCCCTAAATGCGTGTGGAAGTTGGCGCCACTGTTTGATTGATTTGCCGGCTTTTGTCATGCTTTACTCCTCTTCTTGTGCTTATCCGATATTTATCTTCAATGCATCTTGAATTTATCTTGAGATTAAATTCTTCTTTTTGTATTTATCCTCCATAATTATCCAAATCTACAAAATAGATATTTATCCCAAAATAAATCATATTCAATTAAAAAAATGAATAAATACCAAAAATATATATAATATAAACCGATAAATACCAAATTATGTCTTATAAATGGATAAATACCAAATTATATAATATAAATCACATAACATTAACTAATCCATATAAACAAGTGAATTATCATAAAATATATATTATTAATCCCGATTTAAGGATAATGTAGATGACTTTTATGGGTATAATTTACCGTCATCAGTATGCTCCTAGACACATGAAGCAACATAGGTTTCCTACTGCATATTGGAAGATAAAGAAGGATGCAAATGCACCAAAAAGTAGAGAAAAGTATCAGAATACCTTCAGTAGAAATATTAGAAGCTATTCTGCCATGCCTTATACATATGAAGTTGATGACTTCAATTATCCAAAAAGAAGATCATTTGGATATACACTTGGAGTAGGAGGCATGACTGCTAACAGGTATGGACCCAAACAGTTTTGGGTACCTAAACATAATTAATTTGTTTTGTAGGATGTCTGGTACATAGACAATGGATGTTCCAGACACATGACAGGGAACAAAGGATGGCTCATTGACTTCAAAGCTTTTGATGGACCCAAAGTCACATTTGGAGGCAAAGAAAACCCTGGCAAGATTAAGGGGGAAGGCACAATGCTCAAGAACAATTTGAGAATCCAAAATGTGGCGTATGTTAAGGGACTTAATTTCAATCTGATGAGCATCAGTCAATTCTGTGACAAAGGCTACAATGTGCACTTCAACAAGGAAGGTTGCAAAGTGATTCACAGCCAAACCAATACAGTAGTTCTTGCAGGGAGAAGAAAAGATAACATGTATGTGGTGGATTGGAAAACAAACTAAAGCGAGAAACATGCCTGTTTGTCAAAAATAAACAATCAACCAACTGGATTTGGCATAGAAGATTAAATCACTTGAATTTCAAAACCATCAACAAATTATCAAAGAACAAGTTAGTTGAAGGCCGCCGAAGATCACATTCAAGAAAGAAAGTCTATGTGATGCATGTCAGAAAGGGAAACAAATCAAAAGTTCCTTCAAGTCAAAGCCCTATCAATCAACAACAAGAATTTTACATCTGTTACATATGGACCTACTTGAACCAGTCACACCAGTAAGTATAAGTGGTAAGAAATACACTCTAGTAGTGGTTGATGACTTCTCCAAATTCACCTGGACCATCTTCATGAACAAGAAGAGAGAGACACTCAAGAAGATGCTAGATCTACTAAGAAGAATTCAAAATGAGAAAGAACTAAAGATTATCAAGATCAGATCAGATAGAGGCATAGAGTTTCTAAATGAAGTAATCAGAACTTATTGTGAAGAAAATGGAGTATTACATCAACTATCTACAGCAGGAACTTCACAACAAAATGGTGTAGCAGAAAGAAGAAACAGAACTCTCAAAGAAGCAGTCAGAACAATGATTGCAGAAGCATGCCTACCAAAGAGGCTTTGGGCTGAAGCAGCAAACACATCATGCTATACACAAAACAGATCAATCATCAACAAACATCATGGAACAACTCCATATGAGATATGGAATGGAAGGAAACCTAACATCTCACATTTACACATGTTTGGATCTAAATGTTTTGTTTTGAACAGGAATCAGTTGCACACCTTTGATGAAAAAGCTGATGAAGCAATCTTTATGGGATACTCAGACACCAGTAAGGCATTCAGAGTACTCAACAAAAGAACATTGGTGATTGAAGAATCAATACATGTAGTCTTTGATGAACCAAACACAAATGGTGAAAGTCTTCAAGAATAAGAAGAAGAAGCAGCACAAAGGCAAGTGTATATGAATACAACAGTACCAGCCATCATTCTGAGTCACAATCTTGGAAACCAAGATGAGCCACAAGTCATTACAACAGAAGAAGCACCAGAACTTGAAGCTCATGCAGAACCTGAAGTTGCGAAGCACCAAGTGAAGAACAACTTCAACCCGATCTAAATTGGCTAAGAGATCATCCTGAAGATCAAGTCATTGGAAACATTCACACAGGAGTTAGAACCATAAGACAACTGGAGCATATGCTAACATGTTTTCTATCACAAGTGGAACCTAAGACTATAGATGATGCAATCCAAGATGTAGATTGGATCACAGCCATGCAAGAAGAACTAAATGAATTTGAAAGAAATAAAGTCTGAGAACTTGTTGACAGACCAGACACAACCAACATCATTGGAATAAAATGGGTATTCAGAAACAAGATGGATGAACAAGGAACAGTTGTCAGAAACAAAGCAAGGCTAGTTGCAAAAGGTTACTCTCAAGAAGAAGGAATAGAATTATGATGAAACATTTGCACCAGTGGCAAGACCGGAGGCAATCAGACTCTTTCTAGCTTTTGCTGCACACAAAGACTTCAAGGTCTATCAAATGGATGTCAAGAGTGCATTTCTGAATGGACTTTTGGAAGAAGAAGTATATGTGGAACAACCTCCTGGTTTTCAACTTAAAGGAAAAGAAGACAAAGTATACAAGCTCAGGAAAGCTCTTTATGGACTCAAACAGGCACCCAGAGCTTGGTATGAAACACTATCACAATTTTTGATCAAAAATGGATTCAACAAGGGAACTATAAATAAGACTCTATTCAAATTAGAAGAGGGAACAAGCACATTGCTAGTACAAATCTATGTTGATGACATCATCTTTGGATCAGAGGATGAAATGCTGTGTGAGAAATTTGCAAACCTAATGAAGAGTAAATTTCAGATGAGCATGATGGGAGAATTAAATTACTTTCTTGGTCTTCAAGTAAAGCGAATGAAGGATGGTATTTTCATTAATCAAGCCAAGTATACAAAAGACTTAATACACAAATATGGTATGAACACAAGTGGCACAGCAGACACACCAATGTGTGCAAGAGTCATTCTTGGAAAAGATGAAGCTGAAAAAGATGTTGATCAGAAAATGTATAGAGGAATCATTGGATCCCTACTCTATCTAACTGCAAGTATACCTGATATAGCATTTGTTGTAGGAGTATGTGAAAGGTTTCAAGCTCAACCAAAAGAATCACATCTTCTAGCAGCCAAAAGAATAATCAAATACCTGAAAAACACTATTAATGTTGGAGTTTGGTATCCAAAAGATGAAGGATTCAAGTTGATGTCATATTCAGACTCTGACTATGCTGGATGCAAGATAGATAGAAAAAGCACCTCTGGAACATGACAGATGCTAGGCACCAGGCTAGTCTCTTGGTTTAGTAAAAAGCAAAACTCTATATCTACATCAACAGCTGAACCAGAATATATAGCAGCAGGCAATTGTTGTGCACAAGTACTTTGGATAAGACAACAGCTAAGGGATTATGGAGTGGAGGAAAAGACTATCCCAATCATGTGTGACAACACAAGTGCCATATCTATCACTGAAAATCCAGTGTTGCATTCAAGAACAAAGCACATTGATGTGAGACATCATTTTATCAGAGATCATGTTGAAAAGGGAGATGTCATCCTAAAATACACTCCCACTGAAGATCAATTGGCTGACATCTTCTCTAAACCACTCAGTCATGAAAGATTTAGCATGTTAAGAACTGAGTTGGAAATGATTGAAATAGACTAAGTACCAAAGAGCGGCTAACTGGAGTAATCAGCCAAGTGACTTCATCAGCTGATTAAACCTTTGCCTTTACAGGAGATGTAGCAGGTAAGGCACTGGTACTCGGCGAAGTTAACTTCACTGATTGTTAGGAACGGTAAAGTAAAGCAGCTCAGTGAAAAATTTACTAAATCGGCTAATTGAACAGCCAATGCACTCCACCGAAATGAAGATTGGAGTCATGGGCAAATTATAGTGTGAACAAAATCAACTTTTATACACGTGGAGAATAAATAAGTTATGGAGGATTAATCTGTGGACGATTACACACGTGGAGATCAAATTACAATCATGGAGGTAACCATATTATTTTCGAATTACAAACGCCTCGATTCCCGGGATTTATCATTACTTACCTCAATCCACTCCCCCATTACACTCGAATATCGTGATTTGTATACATAAAATCACGCCATTATGTCATGAAATCCTTCCACATTCAAACCACGTTCACACTACCCAAATTACACTATATAAACCATACTTAGAGATTTTTCAGAAATCTTTACACTCTATTGCAAGTTACAAACTCCAATGCAAATTCAAAGCTCTCTTTCAAAAATTCTATTAACTTCCAACAATGGCTTCATCTTCCTCAAACTCCCAAACTGGGTATGAAAAATCGATTGCCACTGGATCGTTCTTCCAAGAAGAACACTACCTAAAACTGTGCGGAAATGACGAGGAAGCAAAACGATTGGCAGCCGGATGCAAAGACCTAAAGTTATCGACCTTTCTAAATCCTCCAATAACCGAAATCTGCTATGAAAACCTAATCTCCTTCTGGAAAACTGTAAAATATGTTTCTGGGCTCCTTGCAGAAGAAGGTGATGAATGGGAGGAAGACAAGATTGTTGCATCTGTCAACGGCACAGAAGTGGTCCTTACGGAAAAGGTAATTCGTACTCATCTCAAACTTTCCAATAAGGGTCAGGCAAAAGTGACATTGGTACCACAAAATTTGGATGATTTCTGGGTAATCATTGCCAAAACAGCAAACCCAGGGTCTAAAAAGGTAAATTGTCTAAGATCCGCTTTAAAGAAACCAATCAGTGAGTTCAGTGCCCTAATTGGGAAGAGCATTGAAGGAAAGTTAGGATCTAACAATGCCATGACAGAGGCTAGAATGCGGTTGATGGGAATCATCTACAACCGTCTACAGTTCAACTGGGCAAAATACTTCTTCTTGAGAATCAAAGAGCAAATCCAAGGCGAAGCAAATGCAGCCCAAAAAGGGATAGCAGAAAGAAAGAAGAAGAAAGGCCAATTTTGGGTGAAAAAGTCGTATGGGATTCAGTTACACTATTTGATGCAATGTCTCAAAGTCCCTGCCGTACAACTTCACAAATTGCATGAGTCCAAAGTCATATTCACCTATGTCAAACAACAAAAGCAAGAAGGAGGGAAGAGAAAGAAGCCTACCAAACACACTACCAGCCAAAGAAAGAAACAAAAGGTCCAACGTAATCTGGACAAAACAGACTTTGGAAAACTAATTGATGATGAAGAAGAAGAAGAGGAGGATTCTGATGTTGAGGTAGAACACCAAGAAGAAGAATAATAAGAAAATGAAAGTGAGGAAGCACAACCTCAAAATGACAAAGCTGCAGGAAACACTAGAAATGATGAAGAAACTCCAGACGAACCTGCACAAACATCTGCAAATGCTATTGATGATCGAATTGCAGAATATCTTGAATGGAAGGAAGGGGATTCCAGAACCCAACTTCAAAACTCAGAACACATGCTTAATGATGAGGCCTGGTTCTTCAACTTTCTTGGGATCACAACTCTGGTTGGTGTACTTGATGAATCACCACTCTGGGACATGGTTGATGCAGCTAAGGCAAAGCTGTCTCCTCCATCTGACAAAGAGAGTGATGAATCAGCTGATGACGATAGTCACCATGATGATGATGATGATGCTAATGATGGGAATGATCCAAAAGATCCAATTGATGACAATGTACTATTAAACACATTCCTGCATCCACAAGGATCAGCCAAAAAAACACCAGCAGATAAAGCACCTTCGCCACCACACATATCTGTTGATCCTACAGCACAACCAACAGTTGTGTTGGACACTGGCTCAGCTGCTACCACTCCAGTCAAGGAAATCCCCAGCACGGAGCAAGGGGGAATAGCAGCCAGAACCACACCAGCATACTCACCCACCCAAATACTTGAAGATTTGGAAGTCAATGCAGATGTTACTCAACATCAAGACAAAGGACAACAAACAGATCCGGAACCAGCTGACATCCGGCACAAACTCTCTCAGCTGGCCACTGGCATCTCAAATGAGACTTTTGAAAAAGCAGCAGATCTGCTGGCTGAAGAACTGGAACAGCAAGCCATGTATCTCAGATCCATGACTTCAGCATTTAATGATAAAAGTTACTCCATTGAGCAAAAGTTCCAGGCCATTGCAAAGTATATTGATGCACAAAATATTGTTGTCCAACAACAAGGAAATCTGATGCGACAACTCAACATCAATATTACTAACAACCTTGCAGGTCTCAGACAGCACGTTTCCCAAGAAAATGATTCAATGGCATCAGCATTTGAAACCAGATTTCGCAGTGTCACTGAGAAACTGACTGACCATGACATCAGATTCACATCCATTGAGTCAAAATTGGACTCTCTGATTGGCACAGCAGAGGCTACAAATAGCATCTTACTCCAGCAAAGGGATGATGCTGCCAAAAAGGGGGAAAGTAAAGATAAGCCTGAAGGTTCAACATTAGACCCCCAAACTTCACTGAAGAACAACTGAGGGCAAGGGATATAGAAATCAGGATCAGAAATGAGGCAGAAGAACAGCAAAGGAGGGTTAAAGAAGAAAGAGAAAAGGCCCTAAATGAACCTTGCATTGGATTTCCTCATCATTTTCAAAGAAGGGATGATGATAGAGATAGATCAGGTGGACGTCAAAGACCTGGACAGCAAAGACCTGGATCTAGTCAACAAAGAAGGTCAGCAAAAGATCACATATCTAGCACTAGCAGAGAGAAAAGAAGCTTCCCAACTCACAGAAACAGGCATGAGTATGAAGCTGAAATCCTGGATCATGTGAGAGAATTTTTCAGAGTCCATGAAGGACTATATCCAGATCAAACACAAGATAAAGCTTGGGCAGACTGGCTAAGTTACTAGGATGAACAGAGGAGAGTTGACATGGCCAAAATATACAATGACATGAAAAGACAACATGCTTCTCTCCACAAAGTGGTGTAATCAGAAGACCAAGTTCAGCCATACCTCTTTCTGCAAATGGACCAGAAGACTTGCCAATTGAGCAACAAGAAGACTTCAACTATATGACAAAATTCTTCAGTCCCATGGGAAAAATGAACAAACAAGAGCAATGGGGCCTGTACAAAAGTCTCAAGTTTGCTGACTCACACATTGCAGAAGCTAGGGAAAGACTTGAGAAGTACTTTGGGGAGCCCAGGGCAAATGAAACTATGCTTGACTTTAACAAACTCTTTGCCAAGAGAGTATTGCAAGGAGTATCTGAATACACTGCTATGGCATATTAGAAGTGGAGGTTCCGAGATTGATTGGAAAGATGTGGAAGAGGTCCAAACCACAAAGTTCAAAAGGTACAAGGCTGAGTTAAGCAAAATGTAGTTGTAACACTTAAATAATTTTGAACTAAATGCCCTTAAATGGATAAATAAAATTGTTGAGTTTTATTCTGCTTATTATTATTATAATTTTTTTTGCCATACTTATGTTCAGGCTTATGAGGGTTTTGGCATCATCAAAAAGGGGGAAATTGCTAGGAACATTTGATTATGTTTTGATGATAGCCATACCAGCTGTTATAGTAAGCCTGAAATAAGTTAGAAATTCTCTATATAAGTCTTTACTTAGAGTCTGACATGTTGTATAAGTTGAGTCAGACAAGTATTGTACTAGTTGGTAGGACGGCAAAGTGAAAATAGATATTCGATAGAGTAAAGCCAGCCAAGTATCAACAGAGAAGCAATGAAGACATTATAGTCTGACTTATAACCAAGGAAATCTGTGATGACCTTGGATAAGTCTAAGTCATGTTTCAAGTAATGAAGCTCAATGTTTAAATATGGTGTACACTGATCTCACTCAAAACAAGGATTAGTGAAGTACAAGAATTCTCCTTTGAACTTAAAGAATAAATGAAACAGTGAATCGGCAAAGTAAACTGACTTCCGGCTGAGTGAAGTCAAAGCAGTAAAGGAAGATCTAAACGGCAAAGTCAGGTGGATCACTTGACCATTCAGAGAACGGCTGAGTAAACCTTTCTCGATCAGATTATTGAAATATGAAGAAGATACAGAAGATCAAGCATTAATTGCACAATTAATAGAGGATCAATCAAGGACGGATTTTCTGGTAAACGTTTGAAGAAAAACCCGATCGCTAAAATCAAGGAGAATATTATTAAGGGGGAATCAAGAATAAAATCAAGGATTATTCCCCTCATTAATATAGCCAACGGACGGAAATTCGAATCAAGAATAATCAAGGCTATAAATAGAAGACATTGACAGAAAGGAAAAATACACAAGAGAGAACGATCAAAAATCTGAGCAGAAACTCTGTCAAAGTGAAAAATCTTTTATCTGTGCTGAAAGGAAATATCCAGTGATCAACTCAAATCTAAGAGCTACAAATCAAACATCAAGCATTGAGATTGATCAACAAGTTGGTGAATTCAATTCACATAAATCAAGCAACTGAATCAGAGCCATCTGAGAGGGAGTTGTGTTTGTGATAGCTGCTGAATGATTTGATCCCAAGGAGCCGTGAAAGAGACTAAGTCACTGAAGTTGTTGCAGTCAAGGAGTGATAGTCTTGTAGATTGTGAAGCTTGTGAAATCAAGGACAATCGTATTATTGTATCTGTGAAAACAATAGTGAATTCCTCCAATTATCACAGGAGAAGAGTGGATTAAGGGATTACACCACCCTGAACCACTATAAGCCTTGTGTCAATTTACTTTCTGCAATTTACCTTACTGCATTCATTTAATTGCTTACATTATATCACCTATTATTGATTGCTTAAACTACATTGAAATAACTTAGTAAGAAGGGACTTATCCGCTGCCCAAAAGCTTTCAATTACAAGAAAAGTTTTGAAAATCCACTATAGTCATTCACCCCCCTCCCCCCCTCTGACTATAGTTTTACCATTCTCTGGGACCAACAGTGTTGTCTGTAGGTTTATGGCTTAACTTGGAAAGGAACAATGGAAAGCTATGAAAAGAATGTTCAGGTACCTTAGGGGTATAGCTGATGTTGGTCTCATTTATGGAGGTGATACTCAAGGTATGGTCACGAGGTACCGTGATGTTGATTATGCAGGTGATGTGGACAACATGAAATCTATGACTGGTTATGTTTTCACATTGAGGAATTCAGTTGTTAGCCGGAAAGAAACTTTTCAAGCCACAATGGCTTTATCAACTATTGAGGCATATTATTTGGCTCTTACTGAAGCAGCCAAGGAGGGTATCTGGTTGAAGGGGCTAGTCAGTGATTTGGTGCTACATCAGGATCAGGCAGAGATTTATTGTGGCAGTCTGAGTGCAATTTGTCTAGCTAAGGATCAGGTTCATCATGAGAGAACCAAGCATATTGATGTGAGATATCATTTTCTGATAAACGAGAAGAGGGTTGTAGTGAAGGAGATCAACACCAATGAGAATCCTGCTGATATGTTCTGCAAATCAGTTCAGGAGAGCAAGTTTCAGTTTTGTCTGGACTTGCTGAATATTCAAAGCTTATAATCTGGAAATGCGGAAGCTCGGCCCGAGGGCGGAGTCGGTGAGTGGATTCGTGGAGTAATGCAGTACAAGTACATCTAGCATTGACGAATGCATCTGGTACAAGTACATCTGATTATG
Organism: Gentiana straminea; assembly: GCA_036785695.1. Taxonomy (NCBI): domain Eukaryota; kingdom Viridiplantae; phylum Streptophyta; class Magnoliopsida; order Gentianales; family Gentianaceae; genus Gentiana; species Gentiana straminea. Next base: position 9,931,533 of record JAVUPR010000207.1, read on the forward strand.
CAATCTGGTTGACTGTGAATGAGAGTTCAAGTCAAGATGGAGATTTCTCAGCAAAGTGACTTAAACTCTACATCTGGTGAACTAATCTGGTAGTCAACTGAATGATGGTCAGCTGAGAAGTGTATTCAAGTGTGTGAAAGTCAATTGAGAAGGTCAACTGAGTTTCTTTTAGGAGTCAACAGTCTGCTAAGGTCTGCTGAGGTTTTGTATACAACGGAGTTCTGCGTCTGGGCAGTGATCAGCCGAGTTGGTCAGCAAATGGACCCATTTATGGGGCATTTATGACAATCCGACAAAGATTCCTTGGCGGTTAGGGTTTTAGGGATCTGTGCCTATAAATACCAACCGTGTTGATCATTGTAAAGTGTGCAATCCGTCTGAATTTCAGTGCATAATAAAAGATCTCTTTTCTGTCTGTGGAGTAGTCGGCACAAAGCCGGAAGCCACGTTAAATCTTGTGTTGTTCTTGTTTCTGTTACCTCTGTGATTGTTTATGTTTTTGATTGCATCTGTTAATTTATTATTTCTGTCATCTGGATTCCTCTTCTGTTATAACAATAACAATCAGTTTTATATGCGAACACAGAAGAATTTGCTTGCGAGTTAACTAAACCCATGGATCGAAGAAATAGTCGAAGTTCAGATCCAGAATACCAAACTCTCACGACCATAAAGCCAAAAATCGCCTTATGGAGTTCACAAACATGGTACGTATGATCAGAATCAACAAATCCTTATGGTTGGCACATATACACCGTTTCCAAAACCGATGAGTGAATGTATAACTCTAAGCATTAATTTCTCATTTACTCAATTTTCGAATCGAGTGGTTCAAAATTCTGTCATTAACTACTCAATAAAAAATGGTTATACCCTAACCATGAGGGCGCCCTCGCCCCCGATCCCACAGAAATGCGATGAGAGGTTAATCAGGTAAACTAGTAGCTCCAATATGGGCTGCCCGGTCGACCACTGCACTGAAGAGTGTTATCAATCGGAAATCAACCCCATTACGGGAATCGAACCGCTGACCTCCAGCTTATAGTCCAGGCGGTCACTACAACACTCATGCCTTCACCACTAGTCCATATCCAAACGGTCATTAACTACTCAATAAGTAGTATTTGATGATGTCATAGGTTCTCGGTAATTCGTACCATAGACCATCCAAAATTAGTGCCGAAGTGGACTACTCGCCCCTTTAAATAAAGCCCTAACTCTAAAAGCCACTTTCTCTAACATAAGTACACCGACCTTGGTAGTGTAGGTGGTTCTGATGTGGAAATTGATACGTTGCCCAAAAAGCACATGAATACATAGCTATGCAGGATACTCTTGGTTTTTTTGTGTGTATATACTTCTGTTTTAGGAGCAAATAAAACCAGGGCATATATTCAACATTGAATTGAGGGGGAGGGGGGAAGGGGGAGGGGGGAGGGGGGGGACAAGGTTCCACATCCCAATCTTGAACTTGATAAATACAGACAGAGCAAAATATATGTATGTTACATTTCAAAAATGTCTCAAATGATACTCTGTTCTCCCAATTCTTGACCAGCCATTCCTTCTCTCAAGACTTTCTCAAAGAATTCTTCCAAAGTGTCTTTACCATAACTTGGTGTTTTCTCAGCACTATATTTTCCAGTTTCAGGGTCCAAAACAAGCATGCTTTCAGCAGCATAATACCTCCCAATCTTCCCAAATTCAGCTGCATCTTCTAATGATGGGAATATCTTAACTAGGAAATCGAGAAAGCCAATAGCAAAATCCATTATTTCAATAGGCACTTTCAAGAACTTGGGATCTTGTCCCAACAGTCTAAACAATATCTCTCCTTGTTCTAATGGTGTCAAAGCTTTCCCAGGCCCTCCAATTGGCAAGATCTGATTCATTTTGTCTTCACTCAATACACAATCGGCGATAAACGAAGCCAAATCAGCCTCACTTATTGGCTTGCAAGCACACAATTTTCCATCCCCAAACATCACATAAGGCTTTCCATCTTTCACCAATTCAACCTGTCCACCCAAGCTTTTGAAAAATGCTGTAGGCCTAACAATACTATAAGTAAATCCTTTATCCGATTCGGATTCTTTTACCAATTCAGCTTCCAATTTCAACTTTGCTTTCTGAAATTCAAGAAGGGGCTTTTGCACACAAACAGCAGATAACAAAACAAAATGAGAAGCACCAAATTTCCTACCTGCAATCAAACTATTCTTTGTAGCCTCATAGTCAATTTTCCATGAGTCCTTTACACCACCATTTCTACTAGCAAGACAAGACACCACAACATCAATAGGAATCCCTAAATCTTCCAAGCTTTTCTCCAATATTTCCAACTGGGACACATCTGAAAAGCAAACATTAGCTCCATTCAACATTCCCAATGTATCTTCTTTCTTATACTTACCCTTAATCCCACTCTTCTCCCTAGCAACTGCAATGACATTGAACCCTCTTTTAATCAACTCTAAAGTTACAAACTTTCCTATATAACCAGTAGAACCCACAACAAGAATGTTGATATCTTTGGGATTTTTACTTCTAAATGAAGGTTTTGAGGTTTCAACAGCTAAAGAAGCTAAAGCTGTTAAAGTTCTACTTCTTTTCTTGGGTAATTCAAAGGATTGAGATAAGCCCAAAGAAGAAAGAGGCAGATTAAAAGGTACATTCTTTACCTGAAAATGATTGATAAAATGAGAAGAAAGGAGTGTTCTGAAGCTTTCCGCTTTGGAAAGGTGTCTTGAGGTTCCATCGAGATATGTGGAAACGGACATATCACTTTTGCTCAAGAAGATTGAGCTGGGTTGAAAATGCTTTACACAAATATGATATTTTGTGTCCCAAAGAAAGTAAATATTGTGGGTGTGAATTAAAAGGCCTTGGGTTGAATTATTTGTTATCTTGGAAAATCCAGATGATAGGTTGATATTCGTCGTATATCCCAAGTTCCCAATTGAGTGGGTCAAGTCATGTACAAGGTTTGAAAAAATCTACTCCAATGCATTTAACCATCAAATATAAAAGAAAAACACAAAACGATATCGTTTATATGTAATTTACACATTATATGACATCGTTTTGTGTGTACGGTTGTATTTGGCGGTCATGTGTATTGTAGGCGATCAATGTCCATTCAAGTTGAAACTAATCAATGGACCTTAATGCCTCCCTATTAGAGTTTCGTTTTGTGTATAATATAAATCGAAGATTATATTCAGTTGTTTTGTGTGTAACGAGTGTATGAATACATTTTTTATTTCCGTTGAGAGAAGTTGATTTAGAGAATCCAACTCACACATTTCAGTTAAAAACAAAATTATCACTAAATTAAGCCCATTTCTTTACCAGTGAATTATATCTCTCTGAGGTATAAAAATCTTATTCAGGAGTGAGATGGATAGTAGCAAAATTTTGTATCTTGATTTCTTTTTTAATATTAAGGGTCAGTTGGATGAATCCTGTTTGTTGAAGTGTGAATGAATGGAGTGGGAATCGGATCCCTTGCACTAGTATACACAAATGTTGCACAGTCACGGAAATGTCGTACGACACGATACGGACACGGTGATACGGCTAATTTTAAAATTTAACACACGTTATATATATATATATATATATATATATATATATATATATATATATATATATATATAATGTAAATAAAATTCAATTTTTCAAAAAAACTATTCGTAAAGATCTGAAAAAACTAGACAAAATAATATAGATATTACATAAACTCTATGAATATCTAGAATATATATTCGACCTTTATACGGTGCCAAAAGAAATTGTGATTGACTAGGGTTCACTCCATATCGATCAACATTTCATGACTACACGTTTCTATCTTAACTTATCTTGGTTATGTCAGCACTCAAGGGCATTACGCAAAGTGTATATCCACCAGGAGATAGTTACCAACCAACAGTGTTATGCACTATTAGTCCTGGGATTCCCCGGTACGCATACACGTTCGGTGAAGTCTCCCTGTCTTTTGGCCGCTTGTAGGTCACAAAGTTATCCACCTGTCCGAACGCGTCACATAGCCGGTATATACTTGTGCCTATCCAAAAGTGACATGACGCTTAATCTTTTTACTACACAAGTATGTATTTATTATTTGTTGTTAACTAGGCACCTAAGTATTTTCAAGTAAACTCCCTCACACCTACTACTCTCTTTTCTAGACCACTTGACACGGACAAGGCCTAGCAATTACACAGACATTGATGAATACTAATTCACCAAAACAAGCCCATCATGCCCTTCCGACGGTCCCGAACTTCAACGTGGAGCATCCATTCGGTGTCGGAACTAAACACATCAGAAACTCAATCAAGGCTTGTTCATGTTCATTTAATGTTATTAGATCAAGAAACAACATTTAAAACTCATCTCATGGCTTAAAACAACATTTTCCCCAAAACAGGGGCCAATGCGTGCGCATTGATCGACCAGAAACTTGCTGAAAGTTTCTGTCCGGTTGATATGCCTAAATCGTAATTCGATCCGCGGATCTTTATTCGGGTCTGACCGGCCACCAAAAATAGTGGATGAGGCCACCGGACATTATTGTCCGCGAGCTCGCAAGCCAAATTGGGATCGCGAGCCTTCGGATCCACTCCAAGCCCTTAACCCTATGCGGCGCCAAGAAAGAATTAGGGGGCCGACACGCGAACCCATTCGATAATCAGGTCCGCCAGCGATCTCGTCCATAATACTTAGAGGAAGAACTACCTCTAGTTTGACAAGACAATGATATAAAAGATACAAGGATCGCCGAGGTCATTAGTTGGCTCCGCTACGAGCCCGCTACTGTAGATAAATATCTATTTATACTATATGTCTTCATTTGTAAATAACCGAGCTTTAGTCGGTGGATCCACTATAAATAGGGTACCATGTAACCCATTTGGGGAGACGATCAATCAATAAAACATAAGGCAAAGCCAATTTGTCCACTCTCCTCTCTTATTAAGCACCACCGCCGGAATCCCCTAGCACCGCAGAGCACCACCGGAAAACACCACTTTAAAACACTTTTTATAGCCATATATCCACCACAAACACCGCTAAAACAAGATGATAATTTCGACATCATCACCGGTCAATGCGTGCGCATTGCTCCTGCACAAAACAAAACTGGACATCCTACATCAGCAATGCGTGCGCATTTCTAGCCAATGTGTACGCATTCAACACAGCCAAAACCCTAAACTCGATTTTTCTGCACTTTACGATCTTTACTCGATTCCAAACATGTTCAACATGAATATACTCAGAAAAATAGCAGAAAACACCACTTTTACAAACCATAACAACCCTTAATCCTTAAACATCATATATGTATAATTTCTAACATTAAATCACATCAAAACCTCGACTTAAACCCTATAAACCGTGATTAAATCATAGGAAGAGGCTCTTACTTGATAGCAAGCAAAAGCTAATCCAAACTTCCGAAATTTGCAGCAAAACGATCCCGTTCTCACAGAAAACCTATGTGATCTATTCAGTGGCGGATCCAGAAATATTATTCAGCGGGGTTCGTAACTTTTTTTCAAAGTAAATTTTATTTTTCACGGGGTCCGAAATATTTTTCTACACATAAAATGTAGAGTTTTCTTATATTTAACGGGGTCCGCGGGCCCCCTTTAGCAAATGGTAGATCCGCCTATGGATCTATTCCAAAATAGATTAGATTCGATCACATATTTCTATTACAACAAAACTACGAAAGATATGAGTTTGAATCCCTAAAACTCATCCAAGAACACATCTAGGTCGAATTTCCTTACCTTGACAAATCTCCAAACTTTTTGTGTTGAAACGACGCCCTCTTCATGACGATTCCAACGTTCTACTCGAATCTAAAAACGGTTAAGAACTCAGTGAGAATTCGTAGAAAATCTCTTTGGCTTCACTCTTGCTCCCAGCTGCTTCTCAGAGTCGACTAAACCAATTTCTGATTTCTAATAGGTTACAAGAATAATGGGATGTATTTTCCTTTTATATATTTTTCCCAAAATAATAACCTATTTCCTTTTTCTTTAATTGTCCCTTAATAAAAATTAATTCCATAAAACCATAAATATATTTCGACATATATATTTATACAAATTCACTTTAATTCCAAGAATAAATAATGAACATAATATTTCGTTTTCCTAAAATGACACGTCTGTCATTTCCCAAAAATCAGAATATTACATTCCTCCCCCCTTAAGAGGAGTTTCATCCTCGATGGTAAACCCACAAAATCTGAAAACTCGCTGATCATATCATCTTCAACTTTCCAAGTTGCTTCATTCGGTGAATGATTGCTCCATTGCACCAAAACCAAAGGGATCATACGTCTCTTAATCATCTTTTCCTTCCGGTCTAGAATCTTGATCTACTTCTCATCATATGCAAGATTATCTTGGAGAACTTCCGGATCAACCATAGCTTTAACATCAGTCTTGGTCAAACACTTCTTCAACATTGATATGTGGAAATCATTATGAACTCTTGACATTGATTACGGTAGTTTTAACTTATAAGCCAAGGGTCCAACCTTCTCAATGATCTCAAAGGTCCGAAAACTTTCCCTTCTGTCCAAACCGTTTAACTCCTTTCATCGGTGAAGCCCGTTGGTAAACTCTTTCCCCGACTCCAAACTCTAACAGTCTTCTTCTAACATCAGCCCAACTTTTCTGTCTGTCTTGAGCTGCCTTCAGATTCTTCTTATATACAAAACTTCAAATGGTGGCATACCTATACTTGCATGATATCTATTGTTTAGGCAAATTCTGCTATAGGTAGGTAGTCATCTCATGATCTGCCTACTTCCAAAAGACATGCTCTTATCATATCTTCAAGTGTCTGGATCGTCCGTTATGATGTCCATCTATTTGAGGATGAAAGGCCGTACCCATATCCAACTTTGTACCTAATGCCTTTGCAAACTCTTCCAAAACCGACTGATAAACCGACTGTCACAATCCAAAACTATCGAGATCGGTACTCCATGCAACCTCACTACTGATAACGTCGAAATTATCGTGGGTGTTCAGCGGTGGTGTAATGGTGGATATCTGGCTGTTATGATGATATAAACGGTGGTGGCTCACGGTGGAGCTAGGTGTGTAAGGGTGGTGCCGTACTACCGGTGGAGAGAATGGGAGAATTTGGCTTTGCCTTATCTTTTATTGATTAAACTTGTGTCCCTCGAATGGGTTACATGTGGCCCTATTTATAGGGAAGTTACCGACTAAAGTTCGGTTTATTTACAAATAAGGACATAGTACAAATAGATATTTATCTATACTAGCGAGCTCGTAGCGGAGCTAGATATTGCATATGAGGTCGCTGGCAGACCCGATAACCGAAGGGATTCACGTGCCGGCCCCCTAGTCTTTCTTGGCGCCTCATGGGGCTAAGGGCTTGGAGCGGATCCAAAGGCTCGCGACCCTATTTGACTTGCGAGTTCACGGACAATAATGGCCGGTGGCCTTATCCACTATTTTGATGGCCGGACGGACTCGAGTAAGGATCTGCGGACCGAATTACGATTTAGACCTATCAACTACATTATCCAAGTAGAGTGTTGTCATTTTCTACGAAGGCATGTCTACCTTAGTTGGTAAGAAATGAGTGGATTTGGTTAATCAATCCACAATAACTCAAATCAAGTCATGCCCACTCTTCGTTCTTGGTAAACCGGTGATGAAATCCATCAACTTATATCTTGCTAACAACGGTGCCACAAACTGTCGATCTTCAATCTTCTCAAAACCCCAGATTTTTAGCCTATCAAACTGCTCTGCCACATCTTCAACACTTGAAACTGCGAACACTGGTATCCTACTCAAGGCATCTGCAACCACATTCGCTTTACCCGGATGGTATTGTATATCCACATCGTAATCCTTTACGAACTCTAACCATTTCCTCTGTCTCATATTTAGATTTTCTTGTGTGAAGAAATACTTTAAACTCTTGTGGTCCGTGAAAATCCTAGCTTTAACTCCATACACGTAGTGCCTCCAAGTCTTTAAGGCATACACCACTGGTGTTAAGGGATAAATATTTTCATGCACCTTTAACTGTCTAGATGCATAGGCAATCACTTTTCCTCCTTGCATCAACACACAACTCAACCCTTGTCCCGAAGCATCGGTGTAGACGTCGTAGTTATCGAAGATCTCCGGAACTGCCAACACTGGGGCTGTAGTCAATTTTTCTTTCAACGTCTGGAAAGCCTCTTCACATTCGCTAGTCCACTCAAACTTCACGTTCTTTTGTGTGAGCCTGGTGAGTGGTGTAGCTATCTTGAGAAGTCTTGCACAAACTTTCTATAATAGCCAGCCAATCCTAGGAAGCTTCACACATCTAAAACTGTGGTAGGTCTAAGCCAATTCTCCACTGCTTCAATCTTTGCCGGGTCTACTTGAATGCCATCTCCAGAAATGACATGACCCAAGAAATTGACTTGGTTCAACCAAAAGTCGCACTTCGAAAACTTAGCATACTACTGCTTCTCTTTCAAAGTATTCAACATTATCCTTAAGTGTTCTTCATGTTCTTTCTCATCATTTGAGTAGACAAAGATGTCATCTATGAATACTATCACGAACTTATCCAAGTAAAGCATGAAGACGCACCGCATTAATTCCATAAATGTAGATGGAGCATTAGTGAGTCCAAATGGCATAACCAAGAACTCATAATGTCCATATCTAGCACTAAAAGCCGTCTTCGGTATGTCAGCCACTTTGATCTTCAACTGGTGATAACCCGACCTAAGATCAATCTTAGAGAACACTCTCTAGCCTTGCAACTGGTGCCGCTCATGATACTAACTTGATCTTGAACCCTAATTCCCTTATCCGGAATATTTCCCGGTAACTCGTCCGGAAATACTCCAGGGTATTCTTTTACTACAGGGGTTTCCTCTCACTTAGGCTTTACTTGTTCCACATCCACTGCATACAACAAGTAGCCTTCAAATCCATTTTGACATACTCTTATCGCCTTAACTGCTGATATTATCGGATGACGCTTCTTACTTGGCTTGTAAACATTACCTTGATAAGTCTTAGATGATTTTCCCTGTACTTTAAAAGTCACTCTCTTTTCCCTACAGTCCAAGTGCACGTAATTCTCGGATAGCCAATATATTCCTAGAACCACATTAAAGTCTGAAAACTCCAAAACTGTGAAGTCACTCTTACACCGATACGCTCCGACTCGAACATCCACTTGAGGTATCGTCCTAGTTACCTTAGTTACCTTTCCTAGTGATGTAGTTATCTCCAAGGTGTTTCTTAAGGTTTCCAAAGGTAGATTCAATTTCTTAGCCATCTTAGTTGACACAAAGGTATTAGACGCTCCCGTATCAAACAAGGCCGTAACTGCAAAGTTGTCTAATATTATCGTACCTAAGATGTAAATTCGTTTATTTAACTACAATTACAACATGAATTAACGTGCTATAAAGGTACTTTAATAACATAGAATAAACAAGTTAAAGATACCTGAAATAACATTATCATCCGGTTCTGCATACTCTGCATCTACGGCAAGCACTCGAATTGGTCGACTTGAACCTCCTATCCCATTTTCTTGGTTCTGGACTCCATTGTTCCCTTTTACCGGTAGAGACGGATTCACACCTGTCACGGGTGGTAGAAACACTGGTGGGGTGTCACCTACAATCGTGAAAGTGTGTCCTTGAAGAACTTGAGGTATTGGTTGTTGCTAAGGTACTTGATCAACCCTTTCCGCATGACCCAAAGCTACTACATGTTCTTCCAGCTGCCCTTGATTCTGATTAACCTCTTGTTGAGCCCTTGAGTTCTTAGCACCATAAACGCCTCTACAGGTTACTATAATTCTGAAAGATCAAGGAGGATCAGAATGTTACTAAGTGGTATAAGGAAAATCTTATCTTAAAAAGAAGGAAGCCTAAAAGACGCTTCTCTCTGATACCAACTGTAACGTCCCGTTCCCAGACACCGAGTCCATAACTGGAAAAGGAACGTTCGGCACGTATAATGTAAAATAAATTCCATATTATACGTAAGCCTTTACTACGTCATATCGAGTTAAAGCAAAACGGAAGCAAAAGACTCGGGTATACTCTTTTTCATCAAACAAGAATAGAAATATCCATCTAAAGATAGAAAGGGAGTAACTTATTACAACGAAAATCTCCAAAGAACTTACAACGTACGAAACCTCCAAAAGAAACAATAAAAGAATTTACAAGCTTATTTGTCAGAACCAAGGAATAATAAATAAGTCTGGAACTTCATATGAAAAAGAAAAAATAAAAGTTTCAACGTCGGCGTCCTCAAACGTCATCTTCGAAATCCACATCGAATTCCGGTTCAACCTGTTCACCTTCTCTCCCCCAAACACATAACAAAAACATGCATTTGAGGTAAATACGATGTACTCAGTAAAAAGGTAGAAGCTATGATTCAATTAAGATTTATTAAACAAGATTCATAATTGTTGGATTATCTTTATGAGACCGACTCAATCTAGGGTTCACTCCATGTCGATCAACATTTCATGACTATATGTTTCTATCTTAGCTTATTTTGGTTATGTCAGCACTCAAGGGCACTACGCCAGGTGTATATCCACCGTGAGATAGTTGCCAACCCACAGTGTTATGCACTATTAGTCCCGGGATTCCCCGGTATGCATACACGTTCGGTGAAGTCCCCATGTCTTTTAGCCACTTGTAGGTCACAGAGTTATCCACCTGTCCGATCGCGTCACATAGCCGATATATACTTGTGCCTATCCAAAAGTGACATGACGATTAATCTTTTTACTACCCAAGTATGTATTTGTTATTTGTTGTTAACTAGACACCTAAGTATTTTCAAGTAAACTCCCTCACACCTACTACTCTCTTTTCTAGACCACTAGACATGGACAAGGCCTAAAAATTAAACAGACATTCATGAATACTAATTCACCAAAGCACAAGCCCAGGATGCCCTTCCGACGGTCCCAAACTTCAACTCTTGTGGAGCATCCATTCGGTGCAGGAACTAAACGCATCAGAAACTCAATCAAGGCTTGTTCATGTTCATCTAATGTTATTAGATTAAGAAACAACATTTAAAACTCATCTCATGGCTTAAAACAACATTTTCCCAAAAACATGGACCAATGCGTGCGCATTGATCGACCAGAAACTTGCTGAAAGTTTCTGTCCGGCCAATGCCTGGGCATTGCTCCTGCACAAAACAAAACTGGACATCTTGTATCAGCAATGCGTGCGCATTGCTAGCCAATGCGTACGCATTCAACGTAGCCAAAACCCTAAACTCGATTTTTCTGCACTTTACGATCTCTACTCGATTCCAAACATGTTCAACACGATTATACTCAGAAAAATAGCATAAAAACACCACTTTTACAAACCATAACAACCCTTAATCCTTAAACATCATATAGGTATAATTTCTAACATAAAATCACATCAAGACCTCAACTTAAACCCTATAAACGTGATTAAATCATAGGAAGAGCCTCTTACTTGGTAGCAAGCAAAAGCTAATCCAAACTTCTAGAAATGTACAGCAAAACGATCATGTTCTCACAGAAAATCTATGTGATCAATTCCAAAATAGATTAGATTCGATTACACGTTTCTCTTACAACAAAACTACGAAAGATATGAATTTTAATCCCTAAAACTCATCCAAGAACACATCTAGGTCAGATTTCCTTACCTTGACAATGCTCCAAACTTTTTGTGTTGAAACGACGTCCTCTTCACGACGATTCCAACGCTCTACTCGAATCTGAAAACGGTTAAGAACTCACTGAGAATTCGTAGAAAATCTCTTTGGTTTCACTCTTGCTCCCAACTGCTTCTCAGAGTCGACTAAACCAATTTTTTGATTTCTAATAGGTTACAAGAATGTGGGATGTATTTTCCTTTTATATCTTTTTCCCAAAATAATAACCTATTTCCTCTTTCCTTAATTGTCTCTTAATAAAAAAATTAATTCCATAAAACCACACATATATATATATATATATATATATATATATATATATATATATATATATATATATATATATATATATATATATATATATATATATATATATATTTCGACATATATATATACAAATACACTTTAATTCCAAGAATAAATAATGAACATAATATTTCATTTTTGCAAAATGACACGTCTGTCATTTCCTGAAAATCGGAATATTACAGTTTGAGTTTAAGTTTATTTTATATAGATTTTTGCTAATAAAGACAGATTTACTAATAAATCAGGATTAAAGAAAACTGATGTTTAAAAAAAACTGATGTTTAATGAAGACAAAAATAGTATAAATTTCCAACAATACCTTTTTTAAAACTATTTTTATAAAAAAAATTCTTGATATGCGCTGATCTCTTTTACATTCGGTTGCGATCCTTAAAAATCTGTCATTTAATGATTTTCTACCCAAAAAACGCATTTAATGCTCCGTCAATCAATTCTCCATGATTTATGCATCAATTATCACTATATATTTTTTAGGGATAATGGTCCTAGATGTCATGCAAAAAAGAATATAAGAAAATATTTTTGTCAAAAAGGACATTTCACTAGTGAATTCGAAAGTGAATTACTTTGATTTTTCAGCACAAAACCAACGTAATTCACTTTCAAACTCACTATCATTTTCACTTTCACTAGTGAAATATCATTTTTGACAAAAATCTTTTAATATAGTCATAAAATCCTGGCATCTTTCTAAATGTGTCTTAATTGACAATTAACTATATTTTTTACTTTGAGTAAAACAAAATACTCACTTTATCTACAATTTTCAAATTTTGATGCAAAACTACTCCACCTATGTTACTCGATCCATGTCAGTGTTACTACATTTTTTATTGTAACTACATCTATTTTATCGCTTGTTACTACTACCTCCGGTCCAAAATATAAGTCATCGTTGACTTTGGCACGCATATTAAGGAGGCGATAACTAAACGAATTTTTACACTATCATGACGAAATTACCCTCTAGCCCTTGTTCAGTCAATTGCAGTGTAAACAATGGGTAATTTCGTCATGATAGTGTAAAAATTCTATTAGTTATCGCCTCCTTAATATGCGTGCCAAAGTCAACGGTGACTTATATTTTGGACCGGAGGTAGTACTACTTTTTCAATGTTACTTCATTTTTTGGCTTTAACTATATTAATTTTATTGGCTGTTACTACATGTTTTTCGAGTGCTATTGCATCTTTTTTTATTGTAACTTAATTTCATTGGTTGTAACTATTTTTTAAAAAATGTTAGTACATTCTTCTTGTGTTACTACATTTTTTTATTGTAACCATATATTATTGACCGTTACTTTTTCTTTTTATAAATTGAATAAATTGATTTGGCAGATTCACTCTCCGCAATTTATGGCACAACATTCACTCCAATTTTTCCAAAAAAATATCATGGGTATTTCTGTCCATTAATTTAAATTTGTTCTTTTTAATCACACAAGATGAAAGTTGTATTTTCATCCCCATTTATGACATTCATTGTCCTTCTGAATCCTTTCCCCTATTTTATATCAGTTAACCAATCATTTCTTACAGTTTCTCCCACCAATCATTTTTTGAACTACAAATAAAAAAATATTAAATCATCTCTCACCATTTCACTTTATTTACTTTAGGGGTTCTATCGGCACTCTCATTTTTACTACTTGCACCCTATTACTCCCGGTACCATAAAAATTACTTTGGCACCACGATTATTTTTAATGAACACAACGCCAGTGGCACTGACATTGCTATTGAAAACCAAATTCAGTGACACTAACGTTTCTGTTCAAAACCAAAATCGGTGGCACCGACGTTTACTTAATTAAAGTGTCACTATTTAGTAACGTCAGTCCACTGACGTTAATATCGAAAAGGAACGTTAGTGATGCTGACATTTCTAGTGTGGTCCCGGAAATAGAAAAAATAATCAAAAAAGGGTGACGATAGTAATACTGAGGGTGCCGATAGAAACCCCCTTACTTTATTTCCTTTTTAACCATTATTTTATACATTATATTACTCCCTCCGTTTTTTAACTGTCACATTTGCAGAAAAAATAACTGTCATTTTTTGGATTAATCTGGTCACTTTTTAGCTTAAGGTTAGTCATTTTAGGATGAACATGGTCAATTATTTTTTTTCCAAGTGTGACAGTTAAAAAAACGGAGGGAGTATTTTATTTCAATTTCTCTCGACAATTATTTTTTTATCTACACTAATTTTTTTAAGAAAAAACATTTTAAATTTCTAATCGTTAATTTTTATCATATTATATTATCCACTAGTAAATAAAACTGATACGCCTGACCCGCAAAAGTGCCCGCGGATCCACAATGGGGTCCGTCTGACGGCCTGAACAGTTGATAGGGTCCTCAGCCCACCGAGCCCGCATTAACCTAAGTCAGACAGAGGCCGAGAACCAGTCGACAAGCTTGCGACCCGCCATCTCATAAGCGCGACCCAAAGCAGCCGGGGGCCGGTCAGTCCGCCCTTCATGTTACAAGCCCGCACAACTAGGTGAAGAAGCTACCACATGACAACCACAAGACAGGCTTAGCAAAAGGCCAAGTGTTGGGTCCAACCGAGCGGGGAAAGGGTTAAATAGATCTTCCGGTATGCTTGATAAGGGCATGATCATAGGCTAACGGATGGTCGAGTTCTTATAGGATTAAAAGACGTATGTAACGGTGTCTCAGATTGTAACATCTATCAGTCCAGTGTCATGCTCCTCCCATGTGATATTCACGCCTGGTATTAGGATTTAGGATTATGATTCCTCGGAGGTGGATCTGATACCGGTCTGGGAGGTACGGGTGTAACCAACTTGGCTTCCAGCAGCTGCGGAAGCAATTGTGATAATGATACATACTATGTGTAGTGGATGTATCACCACCCTAACAAAAAGGAAGAATTATAGAGCCACTACGGTTGCCCGACCCTTTAGTGGCCTTATTTTTTTTTGAATAAATAAGCTGGTAATTATAGATGTCTTTTTTTGCTTCAAAAAATGTAGATAGACTACACAAAAGCAAAAGAGTGAGAGAATGACATCCTTTTCTTTAGAAAAATGATATGTGCGCTACACATATCGTGTAGTGCATATACACTATCACCACATCCTCCAATGATTAAACTGTACACACTAAAATAAATAGCCAAGATTGTGTAGTGATACATCCACTACACACTATGTGTAGTAGATATATCACCATCCTTTTCTTTATTACTACCTCCATCCCCCGTTTGAAATTTTCCTCACAAATTAAGAAAGTTGGTTAAATTTGTTATGTGTCGTTAATTTTAATGGAAAAAAGTCTAAAATGACATTTCATTGTTATTAATGTAAAATAGTGAAAAATGAGTGAGTATATAATAAATGAGAGGTAAAATAAGAAAATATAATAAATTCTTTATTGGTTTTCTAAATGGACTTACGTTATGAGACAAAACCAAAAATATAAATGAATTTACATTTTGGGACGGAGGTACTACATCCCTCCCAAAATATAAGTCATTTTTGGTGTTTTTACACAGATTAAGAAAGTGGTTGAATGACATAAATTTTAAGTGGAAATGAATAAAATATCTTTTGACTATCATTAATAAAATAGTTATAAAGTATTGAAAAGTAGTTGGATGGTTAATAAAAATTAGGGGTAAGATAGAGAAAATAGTAATAAATAATTCATTGGTAATGTAGAATGACTTATATTTTGGGACAATCAAAAAGATGTGTAGTGACTTATATTTTGAGACGGAGGTAATAGTATAACAATAAATATTTATTTTAAAAAATGGGAATAACAGAAGAGTGTGGGTCCTTCTTAAAAAGGATTGTGTGGGTCCCGGACACAGATTTTCTGTTCACTTTGTTGACCTAACAGTAGGAAGAGAACAAGGGCTACACAAGAAAAGTGATGGTGCAACGAGTATTTTATGAGTTATATCAATTAGTTGAGTGTGCTGCTAAATTTTTATTTATTCTCTCAAACCCAACAGGGGTGTGTGGGTATATAGGTGTGAGTTGGATACAACACATCCCTTTACTTAGTATACCCATAAATATCCGTTACACCATAGCTCTTCTCGGATTACACATGGTTACCTTTTAATTAATTAATTAATTAATTAATTAACTTTAATACACAAAATACATTTTTTTTTGGAAAAACGATCTTTTATTTAAAAATCAAAGTGGAATGCCACAACTTACAAAATTTTGAAGACTACAAAAAAAGAAAACACAAACGCCAATCAAATTCCAAGCTAATCTACGATTTCGAACACGACCTTCGGATTTCGAGATCATCAGCCAAAAATGACTTAAGGTGTCTGAGGAAACCACTTTAGCTGCCCCTGTACCGTTCCAAGCTAGTTTCTTCATAAAATTATGTAGAAGGGGGGTCAACAAGTGGCTACAAGGCAGTAATAAAAAAAAAAGTACTATAAGGCAATGGCAGATCCAGAGTCAAAGTTCAGTGGGGTCACTCGTCACAAAATATAATAACCCTAAATTTTTTTTTCGGGTTGGACGGGTATTTAGGTCAAATTTTCCGGGTTGGGCAGGTAATTGGGTCAAAATTTCCGGGTCGGAACCGGGTTGGGTGGGTAATTAGGTCAAATATTTTTTTTATAACCAAAATGATGTCGTTTCGCAATTTTTTTTTAATGTTTTAATTTGAGTGGGTCCCGTGACCCCCTCATACACGTGAATCCGCCCTTGCTACAATGGGTTGAAAGAAACCAAGAGTCTATAAATAATCCAATATTATACTCCCTCCGTTTTTTTATCTGTCACATTTCAAAATTTACTCTGTTTTTATTTATCTGTCATTTTATATTTTCAATGCATCATTTATTATTATTTTTTCTCCTTTACCAATAAAGTATTTACATCTCCAATAAAAAAATACATTTTCAATACTTTTTTTTATTTATTTTTTACATTTCCAATACTAAAAACTCATTTACCAACAAAGTATTTACATCTCCAATAAAAAAAAATACATTTCAAATACTATATTTTAGACATATTAATTATTTTCTTAATCTGTGTGATTTTCTCTCTGCGACAGATAAAAAAACGGAGGGATTATGAATAATTGAAAAAAATATTACTACCTCCGTCCTATAAAAAGTGTCCATCTTTTGTGGTGCACACAGATTAAGAAAATAATTAATGTGTTTTATTTTAAGTACAAATGGACAAATACACCCCTATCATATAATAAATACTCTATTGGAATATGAAATGATAGTATAAACATTAAATGTTATCATAGGGGTATGTTTGGAAAAAATGTATTAAATGATGTATTGATATTCTAAATGTGGACATTTTTGTGGGACGGAGGTAGTATTCAACAACTTGAGCCTAGCCCAAGATATATCTTACATGCACTTGTCACGAGGAATTGTGTCGTGGAAACGACCTACTTGAGTTGCACAGCCTAGCCCAAGATATATCTTACATGCACTTGTCACGAGGAATTGTGTCGTGGAAACGACCTACTTGAGTCCCGAGGCTGCTATGAATTTTTATTTTGTTCGTGTTCATCATCAAACATTTTTGAACAAAAACACATGTGCAATTTTTTTGATCAGGAACCCTAATTATTTTTATCAAGTATTAATCTATCAATAAAACCTAATTATGGTTTAGAAACGATGAACGTTAACAACATATTTTGATCGATCAAGATGCAAATAACTTCAACCCGGATATGCAGATCAGAACCGAAATGGGACCCAGAAAGGTCACTCATGTCGACTCCCCCATAGGGTTTGTCGTGGAGCCGAACCACTTAATTCTCATGTACTCAATTTCGATCAATCGGACACAGTTTGATGATTTCGATTTAATTCTTGAACGAAAGAACTATCAGAAACAAAAAAGTTGTGATTTTTAATAAAAATAATCATCCGTTTTTTTCGTATTAAAAATGATATGGAATTGAAGAGAGTTTGAGAAAGTAATAATACTTGAGTAAACTTCAACTTGTTTATTCATGTTTAAAGAATGGGTATAAATATATACAAGCAAGAATGGGAAGGTCCTAGCTAGTAAAGTAAAAGTTACTAGAGCCGGCTAGTATTAATTGCTAGAGTCGGCTATTACATAATATGACAAAATAGAGTTACTTTATGGCATTAATTGTTTATGACATATTAATTGTTTATATAATACAATTAATATGTCATGTTACATAAGTGACATATGTAATAGGATTAATATTTCCAATATTTCCACACCCCCCCTCAAACTGGGTTGTATATGTCAATACGACCAAGTTTGCTACTAAATCTCGAACATAAGCGGTGGTATTGCCTTGGTAAGAATATCGGCATTTTGGGCCGCTTGAGGAACATACCGAAGTTGAATGATCTTGGCATCAATCTTCTCTTTAAGGAAATGTCTGTCAATGTCCACATGTTTTGTCTTATCATGATGGTGGATCCTCTCGCCATGTATAATGCTTTGAATTATTGTCACAAACAGAGTATGATAGGTTGTGAAGAATGGTCCGTGAAGGTCGGTAAGGACTCTTTTCACCCATAATGCTTCACAAATGCCCAAAACCAGTGCCCTGAGTTCAGCTTCAGCACTGCTTCTAGAGACAGTAGGTTGTTTCTAGCTTCTCCATGTGACAAGATTACCCCATACATATGAGCAATAACCTGTGGTAGATCTTCTGTCTATGTGGCAACCAGCCCAGTCAGCATCAGTATAGACCTTCACTGATCTGTCAGTAGACTTAGTGAAGTGTAAGCCCTGGCCAGGAGTGGACTTCAAGTATCTGAGTATTCTATAAACAGCATCCCAATGGTGCTCAGTAGGGCAATGCATGAACTGACTGACAAGGCTAACTCCATATGCAATATCAGGTCTTGTATGAGAGAGATATATGAGTTTCCCTACAAGTCTCTGATATTGTTCCTTTCTTACAGCAACATTACCATGTACTAGTGGATTACTGGGGTCTACTGGGGAGATAGCTGGTTTGCAGCCTATCATGCCAGTTTCCTTCAGCAGGTCTAGCACATACTTCCTTTGTGAGACAGATATACCCTGGCTGTTTCTTGCTATTTCCATACCAAGAAAGTACTTGAGGTAGCCCAAATCTTTAACTTGAAATACTTTGGCCAGCAGGATCTTCAAAGTGTGGATCTCAGCCGGGTCATCACCAGTAAGGATGATATCATCCACATAGACAATAAGGATGGATCTTCTCTGGTTTGTAGTTTTGATAAACATGGTGTGATCTGAGTTACACTGATGATATCCAGCAGCTTTAACCACAGTAGTAAGTTTGCCAAACCATGCCCTTGGGGACTGCTTCAGGCCATATATAGATTTTCTCAGTTTGCATACTTTCCCTTTAGTGTGAGTGTTGGTAAAACCAGGAGGTACAGTCATATATACTTCCTCAGTGAGGTCACCATTTAGGAAGGCATTCTTGATGTCCAGTTGGTGGAGTGGCCAGTCAAGTTGGACAGCAAGTGAGATCAGCACCCTGACTGTGTTGAGTTTTGCCAAAGGTGCAAATGTCTCTTTGTAGTCAAGTCCATATGTTTGGGTGAAGCCCCTTGCAACCAATCTAGCTTTGTACTTGTCAATAGTACCATCAGCATTGTATTTGATGGTGAATAGCCATTTACAGCTTACTGTCTTCTTTCCTTGTGGGAGAGTGGTGAGATCCCAAGTATGGTTGTCAATAAGAGCGATCATTTCGGTTTTTTGATGTACCGCCTTCCACCTATCATGTTGAAGAGCTTCTTGTATATTCTTAGGGATGGAGTGAGAATCCAAGTCCTGTGTAAACATAGCAAAAGACGGTGACAAGTGATCATAAGACACATAAGTATGAATAGAGTGATTAGTGCATGATCTCTTTCCCTTTCGGACAGCAATGGGTCTGTCATCAATATTAGTGGAATGAGCAGGGTCAGTAGGCTCAGGGGGCTTCTGAGGTTCAGTGGGTTCAGTAGACTGCTGAGGTTCAGTAGGATGCTGGGGCTGGGGCTCAGTAGGCTGCTGAGGTTCAGGAATCTGCTGAGGAGTTGGTTGAGGGATTGGAGTGAGCTCAATTTCAATAAGGTTGCCATCTGTGATTGTCTCAGTAGGTGTTCTGTAGTATGGGGTTTTTTTAAAGAATTTTACATCCATAGAATTGTAAAATCTTTTGTCAGTGGGAGAGTAACACTTGTAACCCTTTCTGTCTTTGGCATAGCCTAGGAAGATGCACTTATGAGCTTTAGGATTAAGTTTGCTTCTGTGTTGGGCATGAATATAGACAAACACAGTACATCCAAAGGTCTTTGGAGGCAAGTTAGCAATGAGATGAGGGCAGGAATGAGTTGTCAGCAGGGTTTGGATGGGAGTCTTGAAACCTAACACTCTACTGGGTAACCTGTTGATCAGATATGTGGCTGTTAATATAGCTTCACCCCACATGTATTTTGGCACATGTGTGGTGAACATGATTGATCTAGCCATCTCCAGTAAGTGCCTATTTTTCCTCTCAGCAACCCCATTCTGCTGAGGTGTCTCTACACAGCTACTGATGTGAACAATTCCCTTATCATTCAGGAAGGTGCTGAGGTTGGACTAATAGTATTCCAGGGCATTATCTGTTTTTAAGATTTTAATCTTAGTGTCAAATTGAGTGAATACCATGTTATAGAATTCTTGGAAGATGGTTCCAGCTTCGGATTTATCTTTCATAAAAAACAGCCATGTGATTCTGGTGTGGTCATCTATGAAGGTGACAAACCACCTCTTCCCTGTTATACTTTTAACTCTTGAGGGTCCTCATACATCACTATGAATCAAAGTGAAAGGTGTGGAAGGTAGATAAGGTATTTTAGTATACACAGATTTAGTAAGTTTGGCAAACTGACAGATATCACATTGAAGATCACTGAGGTTACATCCTTTAAACAATTCAGGAATTGCAGATTTTAAATAACCAAAACTTGGATGACCTAGTCTATAATGCCATAACATGATATTGTCTAAGGTTTGGTTGCAGGCTGCTGAGGCTGTTTAAGTCTTCACTCTTCTGTCTTCAGTAGGGTTGACCATAAATAATCCTGAGCAGGCTTTAGCTTTCCCAATCACTTCCTGTGAAGAAAGATCCTGGAATATACACTGATTGTTATTAAACAAGACTGTCCAATTTAGGTCTTTAGTGAGTCTACTGACAGATATAAGGTTACAGTCTAATTTTGGAACAAACAGGACATCCTGCAGATAGATCTTATCAGTAAGTTTAACATTTCCAAAACCTTGTGCACATGAAATAGATCCATCAGCAATCCTAATTTTGTGGGTTTGATGGCAGGGCTTAAAGTGAGATATGAGCCTCTTGTTACCAGTCATATGGGATGAAGCCCCAGAATCAACAATCCATGTATCATTACTGAGAGGTGAGTGGAATATACCTGTTTTAGCATGAGTAGCTATGTCAGTAATAGAGCTACCTTCCTTTTGTTGAGTAAGGAAGGCTTTGAAGGCCGCAAACTGAGCATCCAGAGTAGTGTCCTTGTCCCCTTCTTCACTTACATGTCTGCCCTGACTCTCCCTGGTTGTTTTGGAGGATTTAGAGGAGTTAGGCTTACCATGTAGTTTCCAGCAAGTGTCCTTGGTATGATTTGTGCGCTTGCAGTGGTCACAGAACAACTTTCCTGTCTTCTCAGTAGGTTTCCTGTAAGTCTCAGTAACCTCAGTAGGCTTCCTGACCACCAACATTGCTGAGCTATCATTAGAGTGATCAGCAGGGTTGTTTTGCAGCATCACTTTTCTCCTGCTTTCCTCATGTTTGACTTCAGCAAACACAGATTTGAGGTTGGAAAGAGGTTTAGTAGCAAGAATTCTACCTCTAACATCATCAAGAGATGTGTTCAATCCAGTAAGGAATTTGAATACCCTCTTTTTCTCAATGATATCCTTGTATAAAGCTGCATCCTCTACATCCTTCCAGGGGTAAGTTTCCAACATATCTAAGTGTTGCCATGCCTTAGATAGTAGGTTAAAGTACTGAGTTACAGACAGATCACCTTGTCTGCAATTTTGGATTTGGGCTTCCAGATTATAGACCTCAGATGTATTGTCCTTCTTTGAGTAAAGGTCTCTGGCATTATCCCAGATTTCCTTAGCAGTGTCATACATCATGAAGTTCTCACTGATCTCTTTTGTCATTGACCTCGTGAGGATGGTCATGACTTGGTTATTTTTCGTATCCCATGCTTCAAACTTGGGGTCGGTTTCGAGCGAGAGGGGAGTTTGGAACCGGACAAGTATCCCATCTTGCTCTGGCCTGAGATATACATTTTCATAGATCTTGACCACAGCAGGTAGTTGTTGCCATCAAGTCTGTGATTTGTAAACGAATAGTTTTCAGTGACCCCAGTCTGCTGAGGCTGCTGGGACTCTACTGAGGGTGAAGATGCGTCGGATAATGAAGACATTCTTGAAAAATGAGATTTTGCAGCGGATAAAAATATTATGGCTCCGATACCATGAAGAGAGTTTGAGAAAGTAATAATACTTGAGTAAACTTCAACTTGTTTATTCATGTTTAAAGAATGGGTATAAATAGATACAAGCAAGAATAGGAAGGTCCTAGCTAGTAAAGTAAAAGTTACTAGAGCCGGCTAGTATTAATTGCTAGAGTCGGCTATTACATAATAGGACAAAATAAAGTTATTTTATGACATTAATTGTTTATGACATATTAATTGTTTATATAATACAATTAATATGTCATGTTACATAAGTGACATATGTAATAGGATTAATATTTCCAATATTTCCACAGGAATGGTTTGTTTTGACTACAACCTTGCATATGAGATGAAATGGTTCACATATAAATGCGTCATTTTACATAATTAATATCAACATAGTCACGTATCAATAGGGATTACAATGGGCACAAGTAAGTACGAGTTTGGCGGCATTCTTTCCCTACCTATAAAAAAATTTCATACCCATACCCATACCCTACCCACTACTCGTACGGGTAGGATATTTTAAACCCATACCATGTCCATCCGGATATCCACGGATCTAAGGATATTCGTGGGTGTTTCATGTCTTTCACAACTAAGTATCTTATTTGCACGTAAAAAAGGAAGAGATCCAATTGGCACCACAAAAACACTTCGTACTCCGCTCTTTACTAATTTTTTACTACATGCACTACAAATTACTTTTAGCACACTTAGAGTCAATAATTTGTCTGACAAACATGTCATTTGGATTGATGTTCAGTATATAAATTACCGCCACTTATGCTAGCATTACCTGTTGAGAATATTCTAGATACACAAAATCATGGAAATGAATCATTATAATCAATCGCATTTATTGAGTATTATTGCGTTTACATTATGGCTATGTAGTATAAATAGCCTACTATTGTACTCAATCAAATCAATGGAAAATGCTTTCCCTCAATTATTGTTAAGGTATCAGAGCTCTAAGACTAACATCTTTCGGTCCTGAGCGATCTCTAGAGAAAAATGTCAGGGTAGGGGTTTGTGACATTAATATGGTCGAACCCTCACCCCTCGTGTTAACTTTTACCTTTGTTGTTTTATTTTTATTTTATGTCTTCTCTAATATTCTGAATAAATTTCTATTGGTGTCGTTACCTTCGCCGGCTATGAAAACTTATGTGTCCTGCTAATGGGCTTGATAAAGCTTTAATCTTTTCTACCGTCTCAAAAAATTTCCCTTTCGTACTTTTCATGTCTAATTTTTTTTCCCTGCCTTCAATCTCTATCTGATCATCGCTGTTCTCCTCTATTAAAATCATTTTTTTCATTACGGTACACCCCTCCATGCCTTTTCTTACATTAATTTTGTTAGGGTACATCCCTCCATTTCTTTTGTTAGGGTACAACCCTCCGCTCCTTTTCTTTTTTTGCTTAGGGAATCAACTTCCCTCCACGTTTTTTTTTTCATGACTACTCTACGTTTTCGGGTTATCTAGTTTTTTTTTAGGGTATCTTCCTCCCACTATATTCTCCTCTCTATTCCTTATTCTATGACTCCTTCCTATCCCGGTTTTTTAGGGTATGCTATTCCCTCCACATATTTCCTCCTCTCTATTACGGGATTCAAGCAATATCAGGTTGGAAGCAGTTGATGCCGATTGATCTGGTGAAGTTGTTGCAGACACCATGTGAAGGAAAGATTCATTCATTACAAGTAAATCTCCATGTTTATTGCATTACCATGAGATTGCGGGGGTGTGTTCAGAATATTCTAGATACACAAAATCATGGAAATGAATCATTGTAATCAATCGCATTTATTGTGTATTATTGCGTTTACATTATGGCTATGTAGTATAAATAGCCTACTATTGTACTCAATCAAATCAATGGAAAATACTTTCCCGCAATTGTTGTTATTACTACTCATCATCATCGTATGTATTTCCATGACTTCGAGTTGGATAACTGTCAATGTACCTGAACTAGAAATTTCATGTACTATAAAGTTTGATGTATATTTTACGTGTTGATCTGAGCTTTCTCCTAAAATCGGTGTAGAACAAGATCATCAACTGTTGGAAATCATGACAGGACCAGAAACAAGCGAAAATCAACACTTGGGATAAGAGAAGATGAAGATGAGATGGACACAAAGATCTTCCAACTGGATCCTCTCAAAACCGAGGTAGTGATCTCTTCTCCAAGCAAACTCCAAGAATTCTTTAGCAAGGTTAATCTCCATGAAGAAAGATGATGATCTTGATCTTTATCCAACCTTAGATTCTAAGTATTTAGGAGCGAGAGTATTTTCCCAAAATACCCCTATGAGTGGCGCCTCAACCCCCAAGTAGATGATTAGGTTTAGCTAATCCTTATATAGACTTAATTAGGGAATTAGGAAGGATATAGAATCCTTAAGCAGGCTTTAGTTTATTAGGTGAGCTCCTAAGTCCAATTAGGCTAATCCGTTAGACATTATCCATCAGGATTTTATTTACAATCTAAATTAAGTAATGAGCCTACAACAAAATAAGCCTACACTTAATCATACTAAGTATAAAGCCCAAGTAAGAAACTATTTCCTAATTAATCCAATCTTGGCGCATATTAGTCATTTAGTTAAGAAAATCATATTTTTATAATTCTTATTTATTTCATAAATAAAATATGACTAATCTTTTTCTGTGAAAAACTTTAAAAACTTTATTTCACTACTTGTACTTTTATACTTAGATATTTTGAAAAACATATTTTTCCTAATTACACATTTATCGAGGGGTGCTTATAATAGTAAATTGCGAGGGATAAGTCGGGGACGATGTGCCTACATCCAGAAAATCCAATGATTCGAATGACCTATCGAACATTCCAGTCTAATCATCCGATTCCATTAATCTTGGTGTCGTATCACTATAGATCCGAGATTGCACTCTTCCGGTATATAGAACATTTTACTCCACTTACTTATAGATAGCTTCCGCAGTCCGTTCGTATACAGAGCAAGGTATCTTCCGTAAGACCTCTCCATAACTTCTTATCCTCGATATACCATTGATCTTAGTGACATAGATCCATTCGATCTTAGTAGATGTGTTCACAATCGATCAGTTCCAAGATCAACACCAGAGGGAACCGTCTATATACTTCCTCTTACGAGGAAGGAGTGGACTCCATCTTTGTGACTTGCATTCCCGATTATCGATCTATGAGTGATGCTGTGATGTCCGGGATTAAGGAAGGCATCACTAGGCCAACCATACCTCCAAGTCTAACGTCACCTCTGAAAAGCCTTGAATCTATAACCACACCAGAATTAAGATTAAGCCATAAACGGTCATCTTGTAATTCATTTAGAATCTCTCGTTACATACTTAGTATGGGATCATCATTTCAAATCGGTATATTCCTACATGAACTTTATCAGGATAAGTGCAGTCACCAAGGTGTCCAACACCGACGGCCCAGATAGACACTCACACTCTAAGTTACCTGGGGCACTAATAGTAATTTGAGTGTAAGATCGATCCCAAACTCCATTCAAGTATGATTCAAATAAATTTATCACGGACTTAATTTTTAAGGTAGTTCACCATAGACTCAATCTTCCGTATATAACACTTGTACACTGAGTTTTATGGTTACATAACGAACCCCCATGAATTTTCTTGCAGTGACATTTATAACTATACATAAGAGCAAATAAAAGATTAATAAGAAAATGTATTTTCACTTTTATTTAATTAAAAAAATACAATATTGTTTTTCGCGCACTACTCCACCAAACATTCTTTGACGAGCGGTGATCCCCTTCATGAGCCTTTTCCGTGTCTTGATCCATAAAATATGTATCTTTCAGTTTAGGAACATATACCTATACAAAAGATTCTTTCTGTTTGGGAGCAGGTCGAGAATTGAGATGTTTTAAGGGACAATTATTCTCGTCATGACCCAAATATATTAGTTCTGGAAAATTTGCAGTAGGCTAGTTTTTACCTTCAGGAATGATATGTTGCCAACAACCGTCACCATTTTTTGTTTGTATCTATATGCATGAAGGGCTGTTAACGAGCCGAGTATTGGTGGTTCGAACTCGAGCTCGTTTAGATCACGAGCTCGTTCGTTTGTTAAACGAACAAAAAATTATGTTCGAGCTCGGTTCGTTTAAATGATGAAATGTTTGAGCTTGTGTTCGAGCTCGGCTGGTTAAACATATTTTTTGTCTTTCGACTCGAGTTTGGCTCGAGTTCGGTTAGTTAAAATATAAAGCATAAAGTGCAAATGTAAAAATAACAAGTTAGACATTAAAATTATATATGTTACACAACTAAAATTACTATAAAAATATCTAAATATTATATAAATTCAATCTATAATATCTATTAGTTGAATGAATGAATTATCCTCTTTTGAGTCAGGGTTACTGTAAATTGATGTATTTATATAAGCACGTTCGCGAACATAATCGAACGTTCACGAACCAAGCTCATGTTCGTCCGTTAAGCAAACGAGCCTTCATTCATGTTTGAGCTCGGCTCGTTAAGCTAAACGAACAAACGATCACGAACAAACGATCACGAACACTAACGAGTCAAACACGAGCTTGTTCACGAGCGGCTCTGTTCGTTTAACAGCCCTAACAGCATGATGGCATATTCTTTTGAACGTCCACTTGAATCTAAACACTAGCCAATGAAGGTCCTTGATTATTCTATAGCTGCATGATCATTGTCGAACACGATACTAGCAAAATGACTAGATTAATCGCAGTATAGCGTCTAGCGAGTCAAGGTCGATCCCACAAAGATTAGATTACAATAAATGTTTACCAAAACATAAACCAATAGGCCAAACGAAAGTGTGGTCGTGGACCAAAATAGTGCGAATATATTATAGAAGTGTTATGAATAAAGAAAATAAGAGAATAAAATATTCAAATGTTTAGACAATGTGATTACGGGGTTAACCAAACAAATTATCCAATTAATCCTACCCAAACCTACCCAACCTTCATGTGAACCGTCTTCTATGCAAATTAATGGTGCAATTCCCTACTATGGTTCCGATATATATCAATAGTCTACAGTGTATGGGCTAGATTTAAACTGGGACTAAATGTGATTTCTTATCTATATGAAAATCCGTTGTCCACTTACATATTCGTATTGTTTTGATTCTGATTTGCCAGGTAGGGCATGAAAATAGCCGGATGTAATCCTCGTCGATCTTCAATTGAATTAGGGTATGTTTATTGTCAAGCAAACCTAATGTGAATTCTTTTCCTTTGATGTACTGTACTTCAAGAAATTTTTTGATGGCTTCTAGGGTAGGTCTTCCATGCGAGAATTTCTTTACCAATGCCTGGTTAAAATTGATGGTGATTGTGAATTTCGTGGCTTGGGGGATTATATACGAAATTTCACCTTTAAAGGTGGAAAGATGATACGAATTAGGAGATATACATGTAGGAGAATGCACTTCAACTTTCATTATACGCGCGTAGGACATCGGAGGAGGAGGAGTTGTTACATATGAAGCCATCTCTGGCATCGTAGCGGCCATGAGTGTCACCCTAAAATGATCGTAAGGGCACCATTCCTTGGTCATGAGATCAAAATAATGAAGAACCATGTCTAAAAATGAGTAAATATCATTAGACAATGAATGAAAAGTTGTTAAAAACGATGGAATACTGCTAAAAACGAAGGCAACATGTACTTATACTTGTAATATTTACACAAATACCCTCCATACCGGTATCCTATCTTTTTTTAAAATCTCTCACATGTGTATCCCGTATCCGCATATCCGTTTCAGTGCATCCTAGCTTTTCAACATGCTTGGTTATTGCAACTACTCAATGTTGGATCATTAATCCAACATTGGGATTATATGTGAAATAATTATTTATTATGGACTGTCGATAAATATTAGCCCGATTAAAAGTGATGTATTACGGTTTACGATTATTGGGCTATAGTGTATTATTAGGGTGTGGACATTTTATGAGTAGAGACTAAGAGGTAATTTCTATTTCGTTGATGTGTAGAAATAAAAATACCTAAAATATAATTCTTTATATAAAAGGGTCATGGTCTCTATGTCACACACTATTATTTTATTTTATTATGTTTCCCATCATCAGATAGTCTACAGAGGATTTCTAAAGGGTTCTCTGGAAAGCTTTGGGAATTGTGTAGATCTAGAAAACCAGTTCCTACGGGAATTCTGCAGCACTACGGATTCAGGTACGCTTCCATTTTCATCTTTAATTTAAATTCTTGATAGTTTAGCATAACTATCCTGCATTGAAAATTTATATCATATCCGGTTAAATCCAACACATATAGAAGAGTGAGGGAGTATAATGAAAACGAATAATCTTAAAAAAGAAAATATAACATTTATTAATGAATTTTGTTGTGAGTCTCTTAATAACACAATACCCCAACCCCTTTTAAAATTGTATTCTAAAATTACAACAAATATTTGTTCGTTTCTTCTAATTTTTTCCACCTCATTTCGCATGCTATATTGTCTGTTTCTCTCTTCTCTACTCAATAAGTATCCCCACCACTCTCTTCTCTTTTTCACAGATACACAAATAACATATACATACACCTTTCTTTTATAATTTTAAAAAAATATTTTCTTTTCTTTAAAAAAATTATTTTCTGCCAGATTTTCTTAGGTAGCAAATTTTCAGAGCTGTGATAATGAGTGATAATTTTGATGCTCGAAAATTGTAAGTTAGCTACAAATGAAGTATTTTTTTGAAGCATATATGTACATTTATATATAACTTTTCTTGAAGCACATATAACTAATAAAATGTTGAGAGGTTTCTTGATGTTGAAATTAAGATTTGTTACCCTCGATTTGTACTTTTTTCTCTTTTATTTTGTAATAGAATTAATTTTTAAAGTTTTTTAGATTATTTTTTATAATAAATTTGGTGTTTCTTTCAGGTTTGATTTGTACATTCATGATTATATGCTGAGAAAAAACATACCTCAAGTAGCTGACATGTTTGCCAAGGAGGCCAATTTTAAACCTGAGCTAATGGGTAGATCTTTAATTTCTCTCTTTCTATCATTAAAATTTTTTTAGATGAATTATTTCATTTTCGGTACGGTCTATATATATATATATATATATATATATATATATATATATATATATGGATTCTGGTTGGATTATTTGGTAAAATTCAAAGCTTGCTGATTTGGTGTCGCGAGGAGAATGTAATAAAAAGCAAACCGAAAGATCGATGATCGTGAATCGCATGATCGGCCCCACACGAATAAACGACTGGAATTTTGACGGTGTGGTTTAATTGATCAAATTCAATGTTTGAATGTTTAAATCCGTATAATTAATTCTAAATTTAAGACGGTAACCATTAATCCGATTACCAGGTGAAATGTGTGCTACAGATTATTACATTCATTTGAATTACGCATGGACTTGATACCTACTGTCTCAGTAAAACACTGATTGAAACTAGGAAATGCAGTGACGGTTTTTTTTTTTTTTTTAGAATCAAATGCAGTGACGTTGATTACTAGGTTACTCAAATTTTCTTTATACTTACCGCATTTATCCAGATTTAATTTAGTAAAATTTCTTTTATATCTACTAAATTCATCTAGATTAATTAATTATGTAAAACTAAGAATCTGATGCATTTTATCTTGGATAGATATTGTGTAAACTCGAAAATGTAGTATTTGAAATTATAAAATGAAAAAAAATCCTTAAGATCGAGCATTTGATGCATGTGTTCTTAGAGGTTCTAAAATAGATTTGCTTCTGGAATTCAATATGTATCATAATAATATATCATCTTTCCTTGATTTTTTATTTTATTTTTATTTTTGTAATTGTCTTACAGCATCTGACTCTGAAGAGGGATTTCTGAGAGAATGGTGGTATATTTTTTGGGATCACTTCTGTTCTTGGCAACAAGGGGTAACTGACCACCAAACAGGAGAACCATCTGATATACAGGTTTTAAATATTCCCATTTTTATTATTATTTTGTTTCATATTATTAATGTCAATGAGAGTTTATTCTATTTTTTCTTCATTACCTTTAGTTTGATTTTGTTTTTATCTATTTATTAATTCTTTTTTTTTTTTAATGATAATCAAATTGTTGTGAGACTTCCAAGCACGTTAAATGTTAACATGATTCTTTAAAATATTTTATATATATATATAGTATGTATATACAAGTGACTTATATTATCATACCAATATTGCATGTTAATTATCCAAATATACATGAAGTAAAAACGTCGTTTTGTGTATGTTCTATTTTATTGTGCTTTTTATTTTATTTATTTATTTTTTAACCTTTCCCAATAACACACTACACGATGTAATTTTTACTTAGACATTAAATTTGGAAATGAATATTAAAGAAGTGATCTCATCCGATTTTATTACCGGAAGATATCACTTATCTAATATTCATGTCCAATTTTGTGTCTAATTAAAAACTATGTGCATCGTTTTATGTGTATGTTTTATTTTAAATTTTTTTTTATTTTCTAAAGACACGTAAAACGATAAAGTTTTTACTTAAATACTAAACTTGTATATAAATATTATGATCACATCCGTTTTATTACTTTTTTTTTTGAGGGTGTATTAGAGGTTTTGATAAATGGTTAGTTGGTGCACTCCTGATATTTTCAGGCCACAGGGGAAATTGAAGACGAGTTTGGTCCAACCCCACTGCAATTTCAGCCAGCACCACCACAAACACCACCACCACTAAATACGAGTAACGAAGAATTCTCCAGCATGCATCTAGAAACTATTTTTCAAGATTCATCACCAATGTCGATTTTTAATCCGCACAATACTAGTGTCGATGTCATGCAAATGCCCGATTTGCCCACCCCTAATAATATGCCCGTGACCATGCGTACCCCGAATTTCTCTGCTGGCATAACTAGGGATAAACAAACTATTCGCATGATGCCTACCCCAAAGCTGCCCACGGGCACAACTGTTGACTCACAAGCTATTCGCTTGATGCCTAGTACTTCTAATCTGCCCACGACTACGGTCGTGAACCCCCGGCATTGGCAAACTATGTCTGTCTCTATGACGGACACAAACACATACACAAACACGCATGCACATGCTCGTGTTGCCCCATCATTTGCTCAATTGGAGGAAGTGTATGGACCAATGTCTCCTTTGCTAAAACTGACATTAGGGCAAGAGATGGCTAGGCGTGTTGTACGAGCAAGTGCTCCAAACCCAAACCCAAACCCAAACCTAAATCACAATGCGGCATCCTCGAGTAGAGAAAATAGCCGGATGCAATCCTCGAGCCGAACAAATCTTGTGGCGCCATTTGCAAGCCGGGCGCCGCGGCCATCTCCAAGAAGACCCAAGTAAGTTCCATCAACCCTAATTAATGGCATAGAATTAGTAAGGTCAAGACTTTGTATATTTACTTTGAATTTTTTTACAAAACCCCAGAAGAAAATTTCTGGATGAACTACTGGTCGTACACATGTATGGCTATGGCCCGAGCTAGACGTACGGCATGATCCCGAAGAAGACAATCACGTACATGAAGTAAAAAAGTACATACTATATATGAATGATGACTAGCTAGGCTATAGCTATATATACTTTTGTTTCTTGTCATTTGTATTGTCACTTTTATCATCTTCAATATCACTTCCTTAAAAAACCACTAAAATTACTGGGCATGATTTTTCTTTTGCTGCTCTCAGAAAACATTTGCATTTCTACCTTCTCTTATAGAGCGGTCCAGAATACTCACTTCTTTTTTTTCTTTTCCGTTTCAGATGATCGATAAGCAGGAAGGTCGTTGTGAGGAGACATATGATGAGCCTGTGGAGGAGTGATTAAATTACGAGAGTTGGCATTTTGGGAGTGTTATTTTTCGGTGTTTTATTGTGACCTGCCGCCACCATAGTAGGGATATTGATTTGCTGTGCTTTTTTTTTGTTGTTAATTTATGGATTGTTACTTTGAAGATTTGTTTGGTTTTGAGATTCTGTTTTGTTAGACAACATGCATCATGTTGCTGAATGCTTATTTGAGGATTTAGACTTCTTTAATTTTTATTCTGTCAGTGATTTTATGGTGATCCAGCCACACCATGTTATTACTATTTCAACCAATCATAAAATTTAAAATTAATAAATTGTTTTTAAACATGTGGGACAATTGGCGAACAGTGGAATATGATTGGTTTCGGACCAACAAGTCATATTTGTGACCGGACCATCATAAAATTTATCTTATTCTGTTGCGAATATGTTTCGTTTGCGGCAAAGGCGAACCTCATTAATTTTAGGGTGGTGTAGGTACAAGTATTGGACCACCAAATCATCAATTTCAAGTAAATTCATTGGTGGAAAGTTTTTACAAGTAGGAGCTCATTTTAAAAAGTTGAATTCCTATTGATTTTAGACCACAAATTAGGATTTGCACATTAACCAACATAAAATTTGTGGGCGATACCCACATGGAACAAAGGGTCCATGGACTCCACTCAAATGTCGGTGCGAAATTACGAGTATACCCCCTAATCATATTCAGAAACTATGTATGTATATTCTCTTGAACTTATATTAATATAATTATCCTTCAGTTCAATTGGTTAAGCGTGTAGCCTTGATTTTATAGTGATGTGTTCAAATCCCGAGAGCTTTTTTTGTTTTTTATTTTTCTCTTTTTTAGTGTTTGTAATTTGTGTTTTCATTTTTTTTATATTTATTTTCTCATTTTTAGTGTTTGTAATTTATATTTTTCTATTTTCTTATTAATATTCTTATTAGAAAATTTTCGCTACTATATTTTAATGAGAATTTGGCCCCCACTGAATTAAATTCATGGGTTCACCGTTGGTTTGCAGCATTTATACCGCAACGTCACCGCCGGAGTTATGCTTCTGTTTTGTTGGAGTACTTGTATCTTTCTGCTTCCACATATCCTCATAAACTGTAAATTCTGACAGAAACACTCACGGCCGACCCTATAAACTTTGGTGTTCCAGGCCGGATAGTTGGGCGACCCCTTATTTAAATGCAAGATTTTTTTTTCCTTTCAAGAAAATTACTATTCACGATATGTTGATTAAACTATTTTTCGTAACACTTAATGCTTATTATTTTCTCAAAAGAAAATTTGCTTATTCTAAAGCATAAAAGACAGTAAAATATTACATTTCATTCTAATTTTTGACAAAATGTAAAAATTAACTTTCATTAATGCATTTATTCATTCCTCAAAATCCCTTTCTTCATTCATTTAGCCATAAACACTTCAAACTTTTTAATGTAATCTTTTTTTCCCTTTAAATAGCTGGACCTGGACTGAAAGCTATATTTAGGTTGGGTCCTTCATGAAAATTGAGGCCCAAGGCCCAAGTCTTCCTTGCCTTATTGAAGGGCCGGTCTGCTCTGAGAACGCTGACAAGAACGCTGATGTGTAATTAAAGAATTTTTTAATTACGCGTGTCAAATAGACGCCTTTGGAAAAGACACAAACCCGAAGGCCCAAGGCCCAAGTCTTCCTTTTTATTACTCACTTTGTGACGCTTCAAACCCGAATATCGAGTATTTATCCAGAAAAACGCAAGACACACGAACATTTAATATTTTTTTTCCACGCCAGCCATCTAGCAATAAATATATAAACAAACAGCGGAAACGACAAGATAACAGAAAGACTCGAAATGTAAGGGGTTCACAGAAAAAGATACCACTTAAACAGATCGAGATTGACAACTGTTGCAGTTATAACGTCTCAAACGAATGCTAAATAAATTATAGAATCATTGTATAAGCATATTACAACTAGTTCTATTTGGCACAAAACGCATACACGAAAATGAAACGGAAGGTGGTTCAATATAAAGAGTATGATCTAAACGTAAAGTATTAGCTGCTGGAGCATCTCTAGTCCTCGAATACCTCAAATTCGTATTCTTTCTGCCAACCTACTCGAGTGGAAACACAAGGGATAAGTACAAAAATACTTTAGTTACCGTTTAACATAGTCTATGCAATTTGATATATGCCTACACTAACAATACTTTTAAACATGGATTGCTATCCACTTTTACCTGAGAGAAATTATGGTGCAAACATTATTTGATAAGTGATATTGTTAAAGTGTTTCACATTGGAAACTGATTATTTCACCCATTATATTAAAAAATGAACTTTCTTCACATAGGTTTTTGGGGATGAAGCTCCTCCTCTCATATGAGTTTGTGCCTAGATTTTCTATATGTGGTATCAAAGCTACCCCATTATTGTGTACGTGAAGGGCCTGTTGGAAAATTGATGGTTAAAATGGAATATTTTAAATGATATGTCATATTGGGCCTAAGTGTGTGAATGGAAAGTGTTATGGAAAGGGAAAATGGGAAGAAGCTATTTCTCCCACATTGGTTGGAAGAAGGGAAAAGAGTCAATATTTATATGATGTTGTTTTAGTATAGTTGGAATAAGAAACCAACATTATACACAATCTCGCACGCGCAGGGGGGGGGTGCAAATCCAATCCGGATTTACCCTTGGGCTTGTGCATGCCCGCGTGTCCTGACAATCAATTCGAGCTGAGGCGTTCATTCCATATTCCATCAGTTTTTGCTACTCTCCTCTACTAGAGCCTATATATACTGTAGCTTTTCTTCATCAGCTAACAGACAATTCTGATAACCTGAAAATCTGTTTCTTCTACCCTTTCTTATGAAACTAGAGAGTTCAAGCAACAAAGTTCTTAAGCAGCTGAAAGCGTGGTGCATCTTGTCGCTGCTAACCGTTCTATCCTGGGAGACT
Source organism: Gentiana straminea (assembly GCA_036785695.1). Lineage (NCBI taxonomy): Eukaryota > Viridiplantae > Streptophyta > Magnoliopsida > Gentianales > Gentianaceae > Gentiana > Gentiana straminea. The sequence continues at coordinate 9,966,954 of JAVUPR010000207.1, forward strand.
AACGTTCCGTTGAAACTCTAAGCACTCGAAGGTGAGGGGACGAATTAGTCTTAAGGAAACTGTGTTAAACACAGGGCTCGGTTCACTTTATCTTCTGAATTCGTTTTCATTTTTCAATTGTAATTCGATTCAGTTATGTTTTCATTTTATTGTAATTGTATTCTAGTCAATGAAATCAGATTGTGCCCCAATATTGTGCAACAATCTTAAGACTAATTCGCGTTTCTGTATCGGTGAGCCGAGGACAGAATAATTCTGGTTCATTGACAGAATTGAAAACGAACAGGAAACTGTTGTTTACGAATCGAAGGCTCGTTTTCTGTTTCAAAACCGAGTTATAAACGGAGCAGAATTTTCGTGGAGTGATCGTCTAAGATACTCACGAATATTTTGAGTAATCATACAGGAATTCTCAAACGATTTGTTTAATAATCAGTATAGAAACAAGTTCGAGATTGTTTTATTTAATAGAAACATATTCGAGATCGTTCTATTTAATAAAAACACAAGTTCGAGATTGTTTTCAGTAGAAACAATTTTGAGATTGTTTTAATTAGTATAGTTCGGTTCACGAACGTTCTATACTGTATTGAAAGGAATTTAATCCTTGTGTATTAAATTTCAGAAATGGCAACCAGTGAAGGACAAAAAGGGGCTGATGATCAGACTCAAGCTTTGGTCCAGCATGTGCCGAATCGAGTTGTTGCTCCTCTGAATCAGCATGAGAGGCCTGAAAAATTCAATGGGCTGAATTTTAAGAGATGGCAACAAAAGATGATGTTTTATCTCACAACATTGCGTACGGCAAAGTTCCTGGCGAGGATCCACCAACAACAGAAGGAGAGCCAGATCAAGATTTTATGTTTGCCATTGATGAATGGAAACAATCTGATTATCTTTGTGGACATTATATAATGAATTGTTTAGTTGACTCATTGTATGATGTATATTGTGAGAAAAAGAATGCAAAAAAATTGTGGGATGCATTAGATAAGAAATATAGAACTGAAGATGTAGGTACAAAGAAATTTGTAGTTGGCAGGTTCTTGGAATACAAGATGGTGGATTCTAGACCACTCATGGAACAGGTGGAAGAATTTCAGTTGATTCTTCATGAAATTCAAGCTGAAAAAATGGAGCTTAGTGAGACTTTTCAAGTCGCATGTGTAATTGAAAAATTACCTAACGGTTGGAAAGATTTCAAGAATTACCTTAAGCATAAGCGAAAGGAAATAAGCATGGAAGATCTTGTTGTTAGGCTTCGTATTGAAGATGACAATAAGAAGTCTGATAAAAGAGGAAACAATTCTAATAATTTTCCAAGAGCTAATATGGTGGAACATGGCCAAAGCTCGAAGAAGAAGAACAAATTTGTGAAAGGGTCTAAGTCGGGACCAAAAGCTAAATTGGGACCGAAAGGTGGCATATCAAAACCTAAGTTCCAAGGGAAATGTTTTAATTGTGACAAGATTGGTCACAAATCTATTGACTGCAAGCTGCCAAAGAAGAAGGTTTCTGAAGCAAATATTGTTCAAGGCATGGAAGATATTGATCTTTGTGTTGTTGTGTCAGAGGTGAACATGGTGGAGTCAAATCCAAGAGAATGGTGGGTAGACACATGAGCTACAAAGCATGTGTGCTCCAACAGGGATGTGTTTACTAAGTTCGAGCCAACTCAAGAGAATGAGACTTTATTCATGGGAAACTCGGCTACTTCTGCTATAGCTGGGAAAGGTGAAGTAATTCTCAAGATGACTTCGGCAAGCATCGACTGCGAAGAATGTGCTATATGTCCCAGATATGCGTAAGAATGCGGTGTATGGAGTGCTATTGAATAAAAATGGCTTCCGTATTGTTTTAGAGTCCGACAAGTTTACTTTGACTAAGAGTGGTATGTATGTCGGTAAGGGGTATGCATGTAATGGCATGGTGAAGCTGAATGTAATGGCTATTAAGCCAAACAATATTAATAATAATATTTCCGGTTCTGCTTACTTGGTTGAGTCTCCTTCCTTATGGCATGGTAGACTAGGACATGTTAATTACGATTCCCTGCGTAGATTAATAAATCTAAAACATATCCCCAAATTTGATATTGATAAGGAACATAAGTGTGAAACTTGTGTTGAAGCAAAATTAACAAGTGCGTCTTTTAAAAATGTTGAAAGAAATACGCAACCACTCGACTTGATACATAGCGACGTGTGTGATCTTAAAGTTGTGCAATCGAGAGGTGGAAATAATTATTTTATTACCTTTATCGATGACTGCAGTAAGTATTGCTATGTATACTTGTTAAAAGGGAAATATGAAGCGATAGATAAATTTATTTTATTCACAAAAGAAGTTGAAAATCAACATGGGAAAAAGATCAAAACACTCCGAAGTGATAGAGGTGGTGAATACTTGGCACCACTCGGTGACTTTTGTTCTGAACATGGGATTATACATGAAATAACTGCACCTTGGTCTCCACAGTCAAACGGAGTGGCTGAGAGGAAAAATCAAACATTGAAAGAAATGATGAATTCAATGTTGTTAAGTTCAGGAGTGTCACAAAACTTGTGGGGAGAAGCTATCCTATCTAGCAATTATCTTTTGAATAAGATACCCCGAAAGAAATAAGAGAAAACTCCTTATGAACTATGAAAGGGTAAACCTCCATCCTACAAATACTTGCGAGTGTGGGGGTGCCTTGCAAATGTGCTCGTACCTACACCCAAAGTAGTAAAGATATGATAAAAAAACTGTTGATTGTATATTCATTGGATATGCACACACTAGTAGTGCTTATCGGTTTCTTGTGTATAAATCAGATAATCCTGAAATACACAAAAATACGATAATGGAATCAAGAAATGCATCATTCTTTGAGAATGTATTCCCGGCTAAAACAAATGAACCTAGTTCATTAAAGCGTGTTCATGTTCAGGATCACCCTTCTGAACAAGTGAATGAGGAAGAGCCAACTGAGGTTGAGCCAAGAAGAAGTAAAAGTATTAGGTGTTATGCCCGAAAGACAATTTTGTAATTGTTTTATTTAATAAATGAAATGATATTATTATTCATATTTATTATTCTCATATCCACCGATGTGACAATAGTATTTACACTACAGAAAACCCTAAAGTATATCGTTTATGTAATCACTTAACTCAGTGTATGGGATATACACGGGAGGATTGAGTTAGTGAAGATGTACTTAAAATACAATTAGCCCGTAGTGAAGTTAATCGAGAGTATCGGGTCTCTCCTTTAACGTGCTATTAATGCGCCCAGAACACAATAGGTGTGATTGTCTTATCCGGACTTTCGGTTAAGAGAACCTAGTGGGGCATTTATATATGATAGATATATCATATAGGGTTGGACCGATTTGATTAGAGTTCACGATATAATTCCGTAATCGAGAAGTCTTATCGAATCAATGGATGATCATATTTATGGATATATCTTAATCCTAAGGTGATCACGATCAATCGCTTGAATCGGTATGAGGTTTGACTTGACGGTTAAGGATTACACCGAGTCCGTGATCCGAATTACCCCATCTTGGCATTGTCTTGGATTGAGTGAGTAGTACGTGTTATCACGGATACGGAATCCATTCCTTCCATTTATGGAAGTAGATAAACAGTTCCCTTATTTGTTAATCCTAGAAACCGATCGATCGCGCGAGTTCATATTACACCGATTAGCTACCGGTGAGTTGTATGAATTAATTGATCACTAGGGGGTTAATGGTAAATAAGGATAAGAGGTTCTAAAAAGGGTTAACGGTAACTTCCCGATTTAGAATGAACGATCTATGGAGGATTAATCCATATGTAATGATTATATCAATGGACGCTTATTATCATTCTCGTGAGGAGATAAATATAATCTCATAATCGGAGGAGTGCAGTCACGGGATTATGGTGGCATATTCCTGTGATTGATTTATCGAATATGATTATTCTGTTCGTAAGATAATTATTTATTTGATTTATCGGAGCCGCTGATTATTAGTCCATGGTCCCCGACGTGCCTCCAATATAGCATAGCTATTCTCGGACGTCGAATCCTAATAATATTAATTTAGTTCTTATTAGAATTTAATTAAAACGATATGTGAATTAATTGTTTAGTGGAATATTAAATTAGTTGGGCTAAATAATTAAATATGTGAAAAAGGCATTTTTCATAATCTTGGCCCAATTTAGTGTGTTAGTCGAAATTATTGTGACTAGGTCACAAGCAATAATTTTCGCCCCAAGCATGCATTATGGAACAAGAAATTTGTTTTCTTGTGAATTAATAAGACATGTGCATAAAATATTTATTGGATAAATATTTATGGTAAGAAATAAAGATAAATATTATTCTAGATTTGTTCTAGAATATTATGGGATTATCTTTTATTTATTGGATTTATCTATTTGTTAAATAAAATCATTGGAGGACAAGGATTACTCTCCTATATAAAGAGAGTTCTCCCAAGCCTAATACACACATGTAATTTTGACTTCTCCTCTTAGAGAGAAAGAAGTATAAAATTCAGCCAAGGGTGAGTTAGAGGAAAATCTTGGAGGTTTTCCGGGTAGCATATCGGAAGGATTCGAAACGAGAATTTCCTTCCACCGGGAGTTGCTTGGATCACACGTACGGAAGATCGTGGTGCTCTTCACACAATCTTTCATCCTTCTTATTGCGGTTCTTCAACTTGGATTTTGAGATCCAAGAGGTATGTTCTACAACCCCCTTGTAGATGTAGATCTAGTTATTTTATTACGTGTAATTTATAGATCTAGATCCTTAAATCGCTTCCGTTGCGGATGATATTACTAACAGTGGTATCAGAGACATGGTGATCTATATTTATACGTATAAAATATTAGATCTAGGAGTGGTAAACATGTAGTTTTTTGTGTCCCAAGTTTTTTTTTTTTTTTTTTTTTATTTTATGTTGGGGCCGACGCATGCAATATTTTTTTTTATGTTGCGATTGTTGTGGTTTGAAGAGATGGATTGGGGTTGATACTGTTTACTCGTTAGATCTATCATGTAGCTCTTTTGTTTTGTAACAATTGAGCATAGGAATTGTATTTTTTTTTTAATGTCAATTTTCGAAAATTCCATGTAAAAGTAGCATCTTTTATTGTAATTATGATGTTCCGGGCTCGATAAGATGAAGATCTTGAAGAAAAGTTGCAGATTAAGGCGAAAGCCAAGGTATGAACGAGGAGAAACGGATAAAAACCTGATTTTAAATTAAAAATCTGCGCTACAGGACTTTCTGCGACGCTGAAAAGCGTCGCTATAAGTCCTGTTTAATATAACTAGCATGCGGCTAGGGTTTTCTGTTGCGGCTGTATAATTTTTTTTTGTTTTGACCTAATTTTTTTTTATTGGACATACTGCCATTATGGCAGATAATTGAGAAAAAATAATAATAATAATAATAATAATAATTTTATGGTAATATTTTTTTTAAAAAACAGCCGAGAAAGAAAAAACGAAAAAAAAAGGTTTTTATTTATCAAATAAATTGGATTTATTTAATTAAAAGCCTTTTCTCCTCTCGGGTGTTCGTGGTTCGTTATCCGGCGGTTCGAGTTCAAGATTCGAAGATCAAGACTCGAAGACACAAGTTGTAATTTACTTTTTTCCTAGGATAGATTAGATACGGGGGTACCAACAATCCATCTCGGTGTTTAAATTTTCCGCAATTTATTTTTTATGTGTTTGATCATAAAATAGATATAAAATCGGAATTGCCATGACATGCATCATATCATAAATCCACTCCATGCATATATGTAGAATTTTAATTTTGGTAATTAAAATAGGCATGTATACAAACTCGCGTAATTACACTACAAAAAAAATACCTTTTTGTTACACTATAGCTTGCCACGCCACAAAATAAGCGCCGCAAAACGTTACCTTTAGCGTTACCTTTTATGAGCGTCGTAAAAAAGTTGTTTTCGTGTCACTATTCTATCAAAAACATTACAGTAAAGGTACCTTTTTGCGTCGCTCGTAAAAAGTAACGCAAAAGGTAACTTTTTGCTGCGCTGTTTCTTTAGAGCGTGGCAAACAAAAGTGTAGCAAAAAGGTATTTTTTTAGTAGTGTTAGTTGAAATTTAATTAATACGTGGTAATTAATTAATTTAGTAACTAATTAAAGATCCGAGGACGGGTTATGAAATCGTTAAGCTTTTTCGGTGTGTGTTCTCGGTGAACCGCCTTCAAAGCCAAACGAGATCACGTTTTCGATTCGTAGTGTCTACGAGATTGAATGATGGTAAAAGAACAATAAATCTTAGATAAAAACGGTTCGCCTATAGGTTGGGTGGTCAACTGAGCTAGGCTCGACCGACTTAACCCTCCTAGTGTGATGTATGCACGGGGGTCCGGCAAGACTAAGCTACACCGGCGAGCGGAGGGGTGATTCCTTCTTATCTCAATGGGGCTCTCTTGACCCGACTTCGTCCGGCTTGTCACATATGTTCCAATGAATAGGTCGGGTAGGCTTGCCTACGTTACCGACACCATTCGGAATCCTTGATTTGATGTGCTTTTATGTTAACATCAAAAAGACGTGGTTAATTAACCCACCACCACTTCCAAAATATTGAGTGGGAGCGGGGGGGCGGCGACGGCCAACCCCACGGCCTCTACTATAGATACAAGTAAGTGAGAGAAGGGTGACGTCTCGCGGCGCTTTGATTTCGTCCCCCTACGGATGGTGTTCTCCCCTATCAACATTCATGGCTTGGTCTCCGAAAGGATAGGATTTCTGGGTACTCGTCGGGTCACTGAACTATCCTACGACGGCACACTCGGGGCGTACCTAAGAGATCCGATATAGTAGGTCACACTCATAAAGGATATTTTTGATAATATCTAGGCTAAAAAAGGAAGGTAGTCAATGAATAAAGGGATGTTCGATTCTCGTGGGATGTTTGATTCTCACAAGTTATTCATTGATGAGATTGTCTCGATTTAACCGTCATCTCTTTGACCTACCCTACGGCGGCACTGAGATGCGAGGTTAAAACCTTGGAATGGTAGAGTAGACTTATCTTTTAGTTTACAATTCCTAAAATAAACTTATATAGTAGTGTTAAACTTGAATTAATATATGTCATTTTATTTACAGCATTATATCCCTTACTAAATTGCTTAAAATTCATAATTGACTAGTATTGACTTCGTTAAAAAGTGGAAAGTAACTAGGACGTTGAACTAGTTAATCGATAATGCAATTATTTTTCGAAAGAGATATTTTCTCTTAAGCCTTTTAAAAACCAGAGTGACATATAGGTATGTCACTAGTGTCATTCGTGTCAAACGGAAGACAAACTTAGTTTGATCAAAGGTGATTTCGGACTTTGAAATTCTTCTATCGAATTTGAGTGTGTAGTGATTACACGAGTAATTTTCTAATTGAAAAATCGGAAAATCATGAAGTGTTACTAGTTGGACGATATTTGGAATCGATGAACTAGTGGGAGCTTTATGATTTGTTGTTTTTCTAGAACATTAGAAAAGTGTAACTGACTACACACGTAACCGTTCTAATTGAAAAACCGGAAAGTCATGAAATGTCGCTAGTTGGACGATATTTGGAATCGATGAACTAGTGGGAGTTCTATGATTTGTTTTTCTGGAAACATTGGAACTATGTACGATAGATTTTCTAATCGAAAAAATCGGAAAATCATAAAAAAAATAAAGCATTGCTCGTTAGACGGTATTTGGAACCGATAAACTAGTGGGAGCTTTAATGTTATGATTTATTGTTTTTTCTGGTATATTAAAAAATCCGAGAAGTCCCGACGAGTAACACTCGAAATAGACATCCTACGGTTCAAGAGTAGTGTCTACTCAAACGAACCGCTGGTTCAAGACTGTTTCCATTCACGGAAAGTCAAGAATGGGAGAAAATGTCTAAAAGTGTTGGTCATCTAAACTGAGAAAACTTTAAGGCTGAACCAAAAATTAATTAACTGAAAATCATAGGATAAGGACAGTGATTTTGGATCACCAACCTATGAATCCTTGGCGATTTTCTTGAGCTAAGTTCTTTGGAAGACAAAGGTAGCAGTGCATTTAACGATTAAAGGAGTAAACAACGGGCAGTTAATTTTAGCTAGAATAGTGGGAGTGATATAAGGAAATGAATCTCGGATTCAATCCTTGGATATCGCGAAAAATTTATTTTCGGTTTAAGATTCGTTGGAACGAATGGATTTACCTTATATTCGATAATTTGTTTTTCGTATAGAAAGTGAATATACCATTTGTAGTACGAATCCAAGACTCGGACTTTTGTTTGATAAAGTCAAAACCACTTAGAACTGCTGAAATATGTATATAAAACACATCTTAAGAACTATTAAAAGCAATTGGTTTCGATATTTAGATAAACGCTTCTTCATATTCCATAGTTAGTGCATAGTCCCTAAAAGACAAGACCTGAAGACTGGCTCAGGGTGATTCCTTTCTCCCAGTTTGGTTATATTGTCTCAAAGGTTCAATGACTAAGTTTCCTTTCAATCGGGAAAGGATAATGGTTATTGTTGGAAAGGTGTCCTAAACCCAATCGGGTTGGACCGGATCTGACCGGGTCGGGTCATTTACAGTCTATTTAGTTCATGTAATAACTTTATTATGATTAATAAAAGCACTTATGTTATTATATATTGTTTATCTTCATATTATTTGTTGTGTCTATATAGTAACGTCCCTAGTATCAATCTGTGATAGAGAAACCATGATAGTGATTATGGTTGATGAGATCTCTAATCACTATAACAAGGTTGGTACTTAAATGTCTCTAGTCTTATGTATTATCAAATGGGACATTGATAGTATAATCGAGACTAGCACGTATTGGATGTCTTCTATCTTTTAGAAGGTAGGGATAGATCTCGTCTATCGAAGTGTAGAGACACTTGACCGTACGTGGACGTGTATTAGAGAATGCGTACGTTAGACGATCGACCCACTTACATTAAGTGTCACACTATGTGGCGGTTGTGTAATTATCCTTTTGACCGGAGTCTTCATGGCATCACGGTGTGGATTGTCATGCTTTGACACTATTGACATTTCTCCTAACCACGGGGCGATCATGCGGTAGTGATTGGGTATGATATTGAAGCATGCGGAGTATACATGACTGGTCGTCCGGGAATCGCGTATCCTATGATTGGGGCTGAATATCCGAAATGGCCTTCTTATAAGGAATGTCTAGCTCTCGAGAATCTTTGAAAAGTGGGAGTAAATGTGTTATTCCGAGAGAGCATGATATCTAGATTATAAGATACGATCGTCAATGTATTGACACTCGAGATACGATCGTATGGATATTAGATAGGATTGTAAGTTACACGGTAAGCGCTTCACATGAAAGGTAGTAGTCATTGCTTTTGACTCTTCCGATAATTGGGGGTCACGGTGTGTTGCTAGACGCTATCCCGTGATCGTTAGGTATGAAGGGCATTTTAGTAAATTGCACTTTGTGTCTACGGCCAACATATTCGGAAGCCTATCGGGTCACACACATATGAACATCGAGTCGGATTAAAATGCGGTTATAGTTGATAACCAAATAAGGAAAGTTTATCTCTAGACTATAAAGGTTATAGTGGTAAATTAATATGGTAGTATTTATTTATTATGAATAAATAAAATACAAGATATTAATTATATATAAATTATATTAATTAAAGAATATTCCGGAAGTCAATCTTTTGGGATATGGGGCGCCACTTTTAAGTGTATAAGATACACTTGGATTGTGCACTTTAATTAATAAGATTGCCATAATATTAATATAAGATATTAATTGATTTTGGAAAATAGATTTATGGTAATAAGATAATTATAATCAATATAAGATATTGGCAAAATAAATTATAATTAAAGAGATAAATCAATCTAGTTGATTTTCCTTATTTTATTGGAAAACGGTTTTCTTCTCCTACACACTATTTGGGGCGCCACCTTTAGCTATAAATAAGAGGTGGGTGTCAAGCTCTTTTGTACAACACAATTGCAAGAGCTCATAGTTCTTGTGTAAAAATAGAGAGCTATCCATAGTGAGTTTGTGAGGAAGAAAAAGTCCGGTCTAGCGGCCGGAGTTTTTCCGATAGCAATCAAGGAGGATTCCGGCAAGGGGTTCGTGTGGATTAGCGATAGAGGCCGGACGCGTGGACGGCTTGCGCATTGAACTACTCTCCGTTGGCGGTCAAAGCGACGATCTTATAGATCATCTGAGGTATAACCGTAAAGCTATTTAACGTGTTTATTGCATTAAACGAAGAACGATCTAGAAAAAGGAAATCAAATTTTAAATTCCGCTGCGTTAAACTAGTGATTTCCTAACAGTGGTATCAGAGCCAGACTTCGAGCTTAAGCAATAAGCATAATTTAAATGCGTAGTATTTAATCAATAGATGCAAGATTTAAATCACGAAACGTAGAAACAAAAAAAAGGGTTTATTGGGGACTCGGCCGACTGGCGGCGGCCCCCTCCCTCTGCGGCGGCAGTGGCCCTAGGGCTACCGTCTGTCGGCTGTCCTCCTCCAATGGGGGAGATCAACCCTTTCCGTTTTGTGATATTTTATTGTGCATAGATATCTTGTTTGTTTAGTTGTGTCATATGGCCAACCAATGGTTCAAATAGTTTGGACCATTGGGAAACCATATGGCATGTTGGCCTTTCTAAATTTTGATTTGGAATAGGCCTAGGCCCTTTTCAAATATTTGATTTGTAAAAGGCCTAGGCCTAGGCCACTTCCAAAATTTTGATTTTGAAAAGTGGCCAGGCCTAAACCAAAATTGTTTGGCCTTTCCAAATATTTGATTTGGAATAGGCCTAGACCCTTTTTCAAATATTTGATTTGTAAAAGGCCTAGGCCTAGGCCACTTCCAAAATTTTGATTTTGGAAAGTGGCCAGGCCTACACTAAAATAATTTGGCATTTCCAAATATTTGATTTGGAATAGGCCTAGGCCCTTTTCAAATATTTGATTTGTAAAAGGCCTAGGCCTAGGCCATTTCCAAAATTTTGATTTTGGAAAGTGGCCAGGCCTAAGCTAAATTTAGTTTTGGAAAGGAAACAAATAGGAACTTAGTAATCTTAATTTTATTTTGAATAGTTCAAATTTAATTAAAATTAAAATCGATTTAAAATTAAATGTTATTTTTAATTTTCGATTAAGTCATATAATTAATTAAAAGTTATTTAATTATTTGATGTGATAAAATAAAGACACATGAGTAGTTAAAATTAGAATTTAATCTTTTTCATAAGATAAAATTGTATGGATTAGATGTGTAGATATAATGTGATTATATGGACCCCGATTGATCATGGACTCGACCAATAGGATAGATGGGAATGTTTTCTTTATGTTGGTTTTGAAAATTATCCTAGGCCGTTATGAAGAACGTGACCTAGTTTACTTTTTGCATTTATCTCATTCCCGTGAGCTCCCCCCGTGTGCGGCGGGTGTATTTATTAGATAAATTATAATGTAACAAGAATGGAGCAAGAAGTTGAAGACCAAGAAGAGATAAAGAACCCATTGGCGTACATCAATAAAGATCCTATTGGTGGTTGCAGATACCCTTAGTTTGTGACCAGCGGTTTCGTCAGTTTGTATTCGAAACCACACTTAGGAAAAGTCCATGATCATACCGGTTATTTTGTGCGCGGAATGTTGTGTATGTTTTACTTTATATGATATAGTGGTAATATGCACATAGTAGATGAGACCATAATTAAACCAAATTAATTAAGTGGATTAATTTAAAATTATTCCCACGTCAAAAATCAAGTCGGAATTGCCTCCCCATATTATAACGACGGTGAAGAGCCCTTGTTCGGACCCAACTCACCAGCCAAAGCGGGGATTGACCTACCTCGGGTATATCGTCGTTATCGAGATATGATCGAAAGAGATCTCATGAATATTGGGGTTAAGACTCGACTAAGAATTCTCTCGGCCACCAGCCAAAGCGGGGTCGTTTGGATTTTAGAGGCAAGGGTTTGACTATTTTTATAAGATGAAATATTGTCAAAGAGTTGACTGGTCAAACAACAAGAATCGTATGAGATACGATCGACAAATCGTTGTCCACCAGTTTAATTATTTTCGGCCCATCAACCAAAGTTGGGGGTCGGGGTAGTTCGATGGGATCTTGCCCACTAAAGGAATTATTTTCTTGAAAGCCAACAGGGAATAGTTGGCTAGTGTGAGTAAAAACCTTATAGAGTTATTAAGTGCTAATTTAGGGTTTTTATACATGAGCTTTTACTTATTCTATCTTTATTTATTGTTGTAGAAAATGTCAAACAAATTGAACCTTCGTTTTATCATCGAAAACAAGCTTGACGAGACAAATTTTCTCGGCGGGAAAGAAACCTCAAAATCGTTTTGAGGCACGAGAAGATTGGATATGTCTTGGACGAGGCCCTACCGGAAAAGCCCGGCGAGGGCTCGCGAATGTCGTCGAGAAGTACAACAAGCACTCTTCGACGATGCGATGCTACATGTATCATGCTTGCTTCTATGACACCGAGCGCGAAACAACATGAGTCTATGGACGCCTACTCTATCATGGTCCACACGAAGGAACTTTATGCTTCTCGTCTCGCGAGAGGTACGAGGTCTCGAAGGCCCTGTTTAGTTGTAAGATGGCATACGGGACTTTTGTGGGGTCACACGTGCTTAAAATGATCGGGTACATAGAGAGGCTTGGGAAGCGGGCCACAAGTTGGAACGAGAGTTGAGTATTGACTTGATTACGCAATCTCTACCCGATTCATTCTCGCGAGTTCGTGATGAACTATCACATGAATAAGATAGATTGCTCCCTTGCGGAGTTATTGAACATGTTGAAGCTGCCGAGGGCACCGTGGGGAAGGGAAAGCAAGTGTTGCTTTGGTCACTTCGAGCAAGGGCAAGGCAAAAGCCCGAGAAGAAGTCCAAGAAGGCGAAGGCTGCACCTAAGCCAACGCCTAAGATAGCGAAAGACAAATCCAAGGATGCTTGCTTCCATTGCGGTGAGACCGGACATTGGAGGAGAAGCGCAAAGGCTTCTTGAGTACCAAGAAGAAGCATTCGATGCTTCGACTTCAGGTATATTTATGATTGAGATCAATATTGCTTCTTCTAAGTCTAACCACTTGGGTATTAGATACTTGGTTGTGGTTCTCATATTTGTACGAATATGCGAGGCACTAAGAAGAACTAGAGATGCGAGGAAAGGAGAGGTGGACCTACGCGTTGGAAATGGAGCAAGTGTTCTTTGCGGCGGCCGTAGGAGTTTATTTTCTTTCATTGCCCGGTGGGCTAGTACTAGAGCTCAATAAGCTGTTATTTTGTTTTCGCTCTTACGAAGAGCATTATTTCTATTTCGCATTAGATGTTGATGGTTTTTCATTTACGTTTGAGAATAAATGTTGTTCTTTTTCACGTGATGGAATCTTTTATGGTCTTGGCATACTTAGCAATGGTCTCTACATATTAGATATGAATGTTGACGTACTTAATATAAATAACAAGAAAGCCAAAACAAATGACTTGAATGAATCCTACTTATGGCATTGTAGACTTGGCCATATAAATAAGAATCGCATTTCCAAACTCCATAAAGATGGAATGTTGGATCAATTCGATTACGAATCGTTTGATGTATGCGAAGCTTGTTTACTTGGAAAGATGACAAAGTCACCTTTTAGTGGCAAAGGGATAAGATCCAGTGAATTGCTTGAGCTCATACATACTCATGTGTGTGGCCCAATGTCGATTCAAACCAAAGGAGGATACTCTTATTTTATCACTTTCACTGATGACCATTCTCGCTATGGTTATATATACTTAATGAAGTATAAGTCTGAGGCCTTTGAAAATTTCAAGGAATTCAGAAGTGAAGTGGAGAAACAACTAGGTAAAGAAATCAAAACACTTCGATCCGATCGAGGTGGAGAATACCTAGATGGAGAGTTTCGAGACTATTTGAAGGAGAATGGGATTCTACCTGAATGGACCCCTCCCGGGACGCCACAAATGAATGGCGTATCTGAGAGGAGGAACCGCACCCTGTTAGACATGGTGCGATCCATGATGAGATATGCAGTTCTCCCAAAATCGTTTTGGGGGTATGCTCTAGAAACCGCATCCTATACACTGAACCGAGTTCCATCAAAGACGGTTGACTCTACGCCATACGAAGTATGGACCAAGAGAAAACCGAGCCTAGGTCATCTAAAACCTTGGGGTTGTCCGACTTACGTGAAGCGGATGATGCACGACAAATTAGAGCCGAGTCGACAAATGTCTATTTGTGGGATATCCTAGGGAGACGGACCTTTTACCGACGGACCTAGGCTATACAGATCCTAACCGGCGGTGTACCGGGTCAAATTGCGGCGTAGTATGGTGAGTCGGTGTCGATCCTCGGGAAAACTTGGTAATTCACCGTGTGATTAAACACCAAAAAGCTATTATTATCTCAATCTAAGTCGCAATTTTATCATAAAACCAACCTCTAAACTAATCAACAATAAATAAATGCATAAAACTAAAACGAGATATATATAAGTATATATAATATATATATATATATATATATATATATATATATATATATATATATATATATATAAGTATATATAGGTACCAAAACAATATATAAGGGAGGGAGATAGATATTATAATTAGAGACTAGCCAAGAATATGTTATTGAATTCTTATATCTTTTTAGTAGAAATTAGATAAGACAGATCTTCCTTTTTCCAAGGTCCAATCAATTATACGAAACGGTATACTCCTAAGCTAGGCAATTTCTCCTCACACGAGCGTATGAAATTGTCATATGTCTTGTCCTCTCGTCCAATGTCATCCTCAAGCATGGGTCACTCCCGTTTTGTCATACGGCCAATTTTAAGAGATGTCAATTAAACAGGCGAATTTAACGTAATAATCTCTCGAGTATAAATTTCAATAAGAGTTTGTTTCTCCCGAAACAAATCTACCCCCGGTTTAGGAAATAGGATTCCGTTGTCACGTTTTCACTCGGCCAATTTTACCCTCCGGTCTTTCTATTAACGAGTTCATAAACTAACTACGAGGCGTCAATTCATAATTAGATTATGAATTCTTTCAAATCAATTAGCTACTTCAATTCAAACATAGAAAGAGATTCGTTATAACCGATTTTACTCAATTTTAACATAGTCGTTATCTATTTCCCTAAAAAGATAAAACTAATCCAATTTCATATCTTGGCTAGATATTAAGTTAGCCTAATATCATTATAATTAATATATAGATACTAATAACAACAAACAAACATAAATACATTAGAAAAGTTACCAGATTACTATCGAAGTTTCAGAGTTGTACCCTCCGGAAATAGCAACTCTTTTACATCAATGAGCCTTGATACATCTTCTAAGCATTATAACGATACTTTATACTACGGCATTATTCCGGCGAGTGCCGTTTACGACTTTTATTTAACTAAAAACAACAAACGAGACTATAGAGAGATATATAAGAGATATATATGCATTGGTACACTTCAAAATGGTTGCACTTGAGCTCTATTTATAGGCCACATAACTTGACCGGCGCGTGCCATAACCACCGGCGCGTGCCGGAGCACCACCGGCGCGTGCCGGCTACACAGTAGATATTCCCTTGTCAGAGATTTGTGGGCCCAATGTCAGAGATATTCCTGCAAGATTCGGCTTTCTCCGGCGCGTGCCGGCCATGCAACATATCCGATGTTCGTAAAAACCTATCTCGAGCTGTAGACCTCAGATTGACATGATTTAATATTCGTTGGAAAGCTCTCTTGAAGGTCTACAACTTTCATCAAGGACTTTTTCTCTGAAAATGCCTCTAAGTTAGGTCAAATGTCCGTTGAAGATGAGTTACGGTAGAAACATTAAGGACGTTGATCCGTTCAAAGTTGTTAGATTTTGGCATAATCTTTTATCCCACAAAAACTCATGATTTATGCTTCAAAGTATGTCATATTTTGGGATCTCGGTAAACATCGATCCCGCAATAAAATCAACGAAACACCAAACGTAAACCCGACAAAAAACCATCATTTTTATCGTTCTTATAACTCATGCATCTAATTATAACTAACTATGATTTTTACAAGTTTTCAATGCATTTATATGAAATTATACTAAAATATCATAAAAATAATAATAAAAAGTCCTATAATATAATGATATATTTTTCATACATCACAACTCCCCACTTAGCTTTTGATCGTCCTCGAGCAAAATAAGCGATAATATATAAAAATTATAAAAATATAATTCTTCTAGATTAAATTCCTAACTTAGTAACGTATCTTGTCAACATTATAATTATATTAATTTCATCTATCTAAGATATTTTAAAAAGATAAGAAGTGTATATAACGTAATAAATTAGTTATAAAATATTATTTAAATGAAATTTTACATGAATTACTTTATAAGTATAAATAAATTATTTAGAATAACTTTTTAATCTCCATTGTATGATTTATCGGAATCAAAGACTAAGTCAAGTAGTTGGCAAATTGGCTTGTAACGTTCAGGCTTAGGATAGTTGGCTAATCGAAAAGGATAACAAAGGAAAATCAAAAGAGATAGAAGCAAGTCGTACGTACTTACACTTTCATCTTCTGATCAAAAATTTCTCAATCAGTAACACTCCTGGCACTGTTTTCAATTTTCAACCTTGATAACTTCCAAAATATGGTTTTTTTTTTTTTTTTTTTTTTTTTTTAAGAACTTAAGAACATAGGCATTGCTTTATCAAGATTGATCGGAGTACTACTCTTTCGATCGAAAATCACGAATCCGGTTTCCTTAAACTCGTGATAATTCTTGATAGTTTTGATTCGACTTTTTCTTTTTCACCAGATTTGTAGCATATACCTTCATTCCCAGCAATAGGACATTTCGTGATAATACCCTATTTGGACTACTATCATCAAAGCTATATATCGATATTTTATTTTTGGTTTGTCGATCAAAAAGCGAAAAGATACCTATAATACTACGTTCTTATATATATATATATATATATATATATATATATATATATATATATATATATATATATATATATATATATATATTTAGAGAATAACCATATTTGATAACAAGCGTCTTCCGAATAACATTCATTTCAATCTCAAAGCATATATCAAATTTCGATGTCGTCACCGCTATTCATAAATACATACTAAACTTGCGGGATTTTCAAAGAAATGTAGACCATTATTAAGTTAGGGTTAGTAATTTCTAGTTAATAATAATGGCTATTTCGAGTGAGGTCTTGATCACTCTACAAGGTGAGGTGGGGACAAAAATTAGAAATCATGTTCGGGTAGGCTTATTTGGCTCGGTTTATCAAAGTTATGCCAAAAATCTCATCATCCCTAATCCGATTCCAATTTCATACTTTGTCTTGAAAAGAAAATTATTCTAAAATTTCATTATAATTATAAGTAACTTTTGTCTAATTTCATAAAAAAAATATTTCATAATATTTATCAAGATATATATACTAAAAATCTTATTAAAAATCTAAAATAGACATAATTAATATAGAAATAATATATCAAGATTACTTTACTTAATTAAAAATTTATTCTATCCAAATATATCATTTTTATCATAATAATTATATATTATTCACTTATTCCCTTAAGAAAAATTAAACTAAGTGTGTAAGTATTTGATGTATTAAATTCAATTTATTTACTAACCAATCCCTACTCCCCACTTACGAATTGGCATCGTCTCGATGGCTAATGAGTAGTAAAAATTTGGATTAGAAAATAAAATGAATTTTATCATGGTTAGATTATTTTAGGTGTCAAATAGACGAGCGTTTATATAATATAAAAGAAAAACATTTAAAAACATAAATTAAAAACATGCAAATATATTACAATACTAAAATACAAATTAGAACTACTAGGAACGTTAAACTAGAAAACCATAAATTAAGTTAAACTAATTTAAACTAATTTATTAAACTAAGTTATTTTAATTTATTGTGACTTATACTAACGTACCGTATTACTTTTATGATTTTTATTCCTTCCTGACTACCAACACAATTATCTAATTTTCAGATCATTCCAGCATCTATTTTCTGCATCAAGAGTTCTTCATGTTTTCTAAAACGTGGTGAAATACTTAAAACAACCGAAAAAACTATGAAAGAGTCTCAAAATAACAACGTGCACTACCCTGAGAGGGCATCAAACGTTTAACAAACATAACAGACATAAAAGATACTAAGTCAAACCAAAAGTAGATAGTTATACAACAGAGACAAAATCACTCGTCCTCATCAGTTAAGATCAATGTCACCGGTAGGGTCGTGCGAGATGACGATGATCCAAATGCGAACCGAACCTGCGAGATAGTATCGAAGTATAATCGGCCCCTAAAGACCGCGTCGTATGAATACCATAACCGAACCGCCGTGGATCCGATGCGAAGTTCGAAATGATGTCTCGGTCCTCATCGTCGACGTAGAAACCGATGTAGACCAAATGAACCAAATCCCGGTTGTCACATACGCTACGAAGTCACTCCTCCCATGCCCATGGATGTCCCTGGTGTACCTGTAAACATACCACCCTGTCCTATGGATGACGGCGTATAGTCCTGAAATATAACAGGTGGTGGAATCGGCGGAATCCAATCTGGCATAGTATATGGGTCAGGCTGACTATAGGGGTGTCTAGCAGAAATCTCAGCAAATCTAGGATCATACTCACTCATAGCATCTCGATATCCTCTTTGACCAACTCGAATGTCCTCAGCCCACTGTCTATTCTTCTCACAGGCTAAAGCTATATTAGCATCTGTTCTAGCCTGGGCTTGAACTAAATCTTTGAAACATAGCCTCAACTTGGCTCGCTTGTGGCCGGTGTGATTTGTCAGGTGGTCTAGGTACTTGAGTGTGAATAGGAGGTGGAGGTGGTGGTTGTTGTTGCTGACGATTAGGATTATTGTAATCTATTATTCCAGTAGGTAAGGCTCTCAACTTAAGACCAATAGGAGGAATGTAGGGAGACACAGTTCTATCCGAGGGTAAGACGGGGACTTCGCAAGCTCACATAAGGCGAAATGAGACTAGGGAACGGGAGACGTCCCCTCGATAACGAGTGCTTGCAAACTCACATGCCTTAGAAAAGATCAATTTCCCGAGATTTATAGGAATATCATTAACCATGGCCCAAGCAATAACCACTTCATCTCGACCAAATGCACAAACATGTGTGGAAGGACATACATTATGGCCTAAGAAGCGTTTTATTGCCCTTATGTCCCTAATACATTTCCCATAAGCAAACCTATTTTCTATCCATTCAGCAGTAGGGTCAAAGGCTTGTTGGGCTTCATAAGCTTTGGTTTGTAAAGCCATAGGATGTTCTAAACCCCAAACATTATGATAATCCTCCTCTTCAGGTATTTCAGCTAAGCCATAGAATACATTAATCATAGCAGGGTAAAAAGTAACATTAACATTTCTTAGAGGGATATAGGTCATCTCCTCAACCGTATCAGCATCATAAGTAGATAATACTGAATAAAATTCTGATACCATAGAAACATTAATCGTATCTTTCCTATCCATAGCTATATCCAACCATCCTCTATCCTTGAAAATTTCTTTCACTTCTTTACCAATCTTCGAAAAATCAATCCCTCGTTCTAACCAAACCTTACTTTTACCAAAGTACTCATCATGTGCCCGCTTAGCTTCTGCACTAGCGGTTTTTTCAAAGGTTAAAGTTTTCTCCCTTTTGGTTAAAGGCCTAGTTTGAACTACCGGTACTACGATTGGTACTTCAGTCTTTTTCCTCTTAGGATTGCTTCGAGATGATGAGGCCATCTACGATAGTGGTATGACAATACAACAACACAAACAAACAACACCAACAACAATTACTTAGGCTATAAAATAAATCAAAATAAATTCAGAAAATTAACTAAAATTTGAAATATTTGAAATATAAGTATATATACTACCTTAAGAAGCTATCAAGCTAAACTTAGTCACCGGAATTAATGGTGGTCGCCGGAAAGAGAGCTTTGAGCTTGCCAAGCTTCAACTTTTTTTTTTTTTTTCAATAGGTATCTTCTTTTATGATTAAGTTGAAGAGAGGAGAGAGATTATCACTTGTATGATGTTTGAGTGAAGAAAATTGATGGAAAATGGTTGATTTTTGAGGAGAAGAGAGGGAGAAGTCGGGTTGTTCTTCAAATTGAAATGGGGATGTGAGAAATGAGGCTATCATTCGAGATTAGGGTTGAGTGTATAGGTTTACCGGCGCGCGCGTGCCGGTTGTGTACCGGTACGTGCCGGTCACATGGCCCCCAAAAATCGAAATTTTTATCATTTTTTGTGTAATGAGCTCTAATTATACCACATAAAGATCATTTGATGTTAATCAAATGATTTATGTTATATAATCTAAGTTCAATACGATTTTTCTATATAAAACTTGATAAAATACATGAAAAGCTAATATAATATTGAAATCACATATTTTTGATATAATATACCTATTTAAAATCACATGAGATGAAAATAGGTTTATTATAAATTTTTCATAAAAATATTTTCTTTTTAAGTTTAGAAAAATAACTTTAAAAGTACGAAATTTAATTAAAATCTGATAAATTAAAAACACACACTGAAATTCTTAGGATTTTTTGCTAACTCCCTCAATCTCAGATCCTCAAGATTGTTATCATAACGATCCCTTAACCTTTCTCCTAGGAGTGATGCGTTTGAATTATCTCTTTGTATTCCCTCGGGATTTTCGGATAACCACCTAATCGTTCCCTTCTTAATAACATTCAAACACTCATCCTGGGATATGGTTGTATTTCTTCCACATTGTCCATCATGTTCACTTTTTCCACAGATTCTACATCTCATTAGAAACCTTGCTCTTCTTTTTATTGCACTCCTTGAATTTCCATTACAAAGTTCTCTTTCTCTGACTTCGATTAGCAATTCCTTATTTAATTTAGAAACTAAGGCTTCTATCTTAAATGCGACATCCTTATTCAGACCTAATCTTAAAAGTAAAATAAAAACTCTTATTCTATCTATGAAAGGCATCCAGTTCTTTTACGTCTATCCGGTAAAAGACGAAACTACTTTAAAATGCATATTAAAAGGTGAATTAGAAAGATAGTACCTGTAATCGGCTGAGTTTAAAATTCCCGCTTCCTTAATTCGTTGGAGGGTCGATAAGCAATAATACTTCTTCTGGTTGAGGTATCTCTTCAGCTTCCACGAACAATTTCACCCTGTGTCCATTGGCTATAAAAGTTGTTTTTCTATCAGTTAGTTCAACAGCTCCAGACTTATAGATTTTTGTTACGTCATATGGACCTGTCCATCTAGATTTAAGCTTTCCGGAAACAACTTCAAACGTGAATTGTATAAAAGTACTCGATCACCTACATGGAACTCACGACTATAGATTCTCTTATCATGAAAAGCTTTCGTGCGTTCCTTGTAGATTCGAGCATTTTCATAAGAATCGAGTCGAAATTCTTCTAGTTACGTTAAGCGAAGTAATCTATGATCACCGACGACTTTAGGATCAAAGTTTAGAAATTTAATAGCCCATAAAGCTCGGTGTTCTAATTCAACGGGGAGATGACAAGATTTACCAAATACTAATTTGTAAGGAGAACACCAATCGGTGTTTTAAAGGTACATTCGTATGCCCATAATGCATCATCAAGTCTTTACGCAGCTTTTACGATTCGAGTCCACTTTGTCTTCTCCACGATTCTTTTAATTTCTCTATTAGACACCTCTACATGTCCACTAGTTTGTGGATGATAGGGTGTTCCAAGTTTATGAGTTACACCATATTTCTCAATTACCTTAGTAAATGGTCGGTTACAAAAATGTGAACCTCTATCACTAATGATAGCCCTCGGAATGCCATATCGTGTGAATATATTCTTTTTAAGGAACCTTAGCACTACTCTGGTATCATTAGTAGGGAGAGCTTCGGCTTCTACCCATTTAGAAACATAATCAACCATTACTAGAATAAATCTTTTTCCAAAAGATATAGGGAAAGGTCCCATGAAATCTATGCCCCATACATCAAATAGCTCACATTCTAATATCGGTTGCATAGGCATTTCATGTTTTTTCGATATATTTCCCCATTTTTGACATGATTCACAAGATTTTGCATATTTATATGCATCTCTATATAGTGTAGGCCAATAGAAACCACATTGTAAAACTTTGAAAGCGAGTTTTCCATCCTCCATGATGACCTCCCGCCTCACGATCATGACAAAATGATAATACACTTAAAATTTCACTATCGGAATACATTTCCTAATTATTCCATACGAGCATCTTCGGAAAAGATCCGGTTTATCCCAATAATAAAACTTTAAGTCATAAAAGAACTTCTTTTTTCGTTGCCAAGTCCAATGAGGTGGGATGTACTTACGGGTAATGTAGTTAACAATATCCCCAAACCATGGCGAATCTTCCTTTGATGGTATTCTATTTTTTAATAATCGCATGGTTGAGGGAGTATCTATCTTAAACGAGTTTCTCATCCGGAAACGAATCCGAATTTCTTTTCCTTTTCCTTCATCATTATCCATCCTACTTAGATGATCGCTACTACATTTTCACTTCCTTTTTTATCCTTAATTTCAATATCAAATTCTTGAAGTAACGAGAATCCACCTAAGAAGACGCGGTTTGGCATCTTTTTTACTTAACAGATACTTCAGAGCTGAATGGTCTGTGTAGATTATTACCTTAGAACCAACAATATATGATCGAAACTTATCTAAGGCAAATATTACAGCCAACAGTTCTTTCTCAGTAGTTGCATAATTAAGTTGGGCTGCATTCAAAGTGTGAGATGCATAGTAGATTGCTTTGAGTATTTTGTTATATCGTTGACCTAAAACAGCTCCTACAGCTAAATCACTTGCATCACACATAATTTCAAACGGCAAATCCCAATCTGGTGCTACTAGTACTGGTGCAGTAGTTAATTTCGCTTTTAGGGTCTTAAAGGCTTCCATACATTTATCATCAAAGTTAAAAGGTACTTCTTTTTCTAGCAAATGACTCGGGGGCTTTGCTATTTTGAGAAATACGCAATAAACCTTCTATAAAATCTGCATGTCCAAGAAATCCTCTTAACGTTTTCAAATTAATTGGTGGAGGTAATTTTTCAATTACTTCGACTTTAGCTTTATCAACTTCAATTCCTACTTCGAGAGATTCTATGACCTAGTACAATTCCTTCGAGATACCATCAAATGACATTTTTCCCGAGTTTAGTACCAAGTTGGTATCTTCACGGCGTTGTAAAACGCGTTCTAAGTGTGATAAGCATTTATCAAAAGAATCTCCATAAACACTAAAGTCATCCATAAAGATTTCTAAGAATTTCTCGACCATATCGAAAATATTGCCATCATACATCGCCGAAATGTAGCGGGTGCATTACATAATCCAAACGGCATTCTTTTATAAGCAAAAGTTCCATAGGGACAAGTGAAAGTAGTTTTTTCTCTATCTCCGCCGCAATGAATATCCGTAAATAACCGAATAACCATCTAAGAAGCGTAATACTTATGTCCACTCAATCTTTCCAACATATGTACGATGAATGGAAGTGGATGATGATCCTTTTTAGTATGATCATTCAGTTTCCGAAAGTCAATACACATTCGATATCCTGTAATTTCCCTTGTCGGAATCCATTCATTTTTATCATTTTCTTTTACCGTGAAACCTCCTTTCTTTGGAACTACTTGAGTTGGACTTACCCATTCACTATCTGATATGGGAAAGATTATTCCCATTTCTAATAGCTTAATGACCTCTTTCTTAATGATTGTTTGCAAATTCGGGTTGAGGCGGCGTTGTGGCTGAATACAAGGTTTAGCTCCTTCATTCAAAATAATCTTGTGAACACAAATCTCGGGGCTAATTCCTTTGATATACGCACTTGTCCATCCAAATGCTTTCTTATGTTGTCTTAACATTCTTAATAATTGATCCTCTTGTTCATTTGTTAAGGTTGATGAAATAATAATTGGTAACAGATTGTCATTTTCAAGAAAAGCATATTTCAAATTCGAAGGAAGTGGTTTCAACTCCAGATTCCTTGGTGGATCTTCTACTGATGGTTTTAAAACTGGTCCTTCCATTTCCAATTTCAAATTTTGATGCCATGGATGTTTAACAAACCCTCCTTTATCTAAATAAAGGATTACTTCTTTCATTTCAGTATCATTTTCATCTTCTTTATAGATAGAAAATGCCAAACATTCTTAAATTTATTTTCATAACCTTTAAATTTGGCATCCCAGATAGTAGAATATTCATCTATAAAAGAACATGATTCTGGTTCTTTGTATGGATGGTTCATAGCTTTGAAGATATTGAACGAAACTTTATCCTCATTAACTCTCAGTATTAGTTCACCTTTTTGAACATCTATCAAAGTCCTTCTTGTAGCTAGAAATGGTCGACCTAGAATAATTGGCGCTGAATATCCTTCTTCCATTTCCATTATTACAAAGTCTACTGGGAAGTAAAATTTATCAATTTTAACCAACACGTCCTCGATTATTCCCTTAGGATGTTTAATTGATCTATACGCCATCCGAAGGGTCATTTCGGTATTCGTAAGCTCTCCTATTCCTAGTTTCTTATAATCCTCATAAGACATGAGATTGATACTTGCTCCTAGATCACACAATACTTTCTTAAACGAGAAATCCTCCAATTTCACATGGAATAGTGAAACTACCGGGATCTTTAAGTTTAGGAGGTAGTCGATCTTTGGAGTATTGCGGAACATTCTTCATTAAGGCATATATTCTCATATTCTTCTAATCGTTTTTTGTTAGATAGGATATCTTTAAGAAACTTTCCATAGGCGGGCATGTTGACTAAAGCTTCTATAACGGGGATATTGACATGAATATGACGAAAAGTGTCAAGGAAACGAGCATATTTCTTATCAGTTTTTATCTTTTTAATTTGATCTTTCGGTGGATAAGGCAAAGATTCTAAATCTATAACCTTTGGTTCTGAAGTCATTTTCTCTTTTCCTTTTTCCTTGAATCTTTGAGCATTACTTGATCGCCAAGTTTCATTATCTTGAGATTTTTCCTTTAAAACATCCCCTGTATCAACTTTATCCTTCTCAGTTACTTTTAAATCTTCCTGTTTTTCTCCCTGATTTTCTCTGGACATGTTCCTTAAATAGGGTTCTCGGGTCCTTATCCATAGGATCTTTCGAATTCTAGGGACTTTTACCCATTTTTCACCTTCAATTTCAGGTTCAACATCATTATTCTGTTTTAAGAATTCTTCGATAATTTCTTCCTCTTCATCAGTAAATTCAAGTTCGTCCTTTTCCTTTACGATATTACCATTTAAATCATTTTCTACCTCATTGTTTCCTGCGTTTTCTGCTCTAGTATCTTCACAATATTTCCTACTTCTCGTAATCACAGCATTTACCTCTCTCGGATTTCTTTCGGTATTACTTGGTAATCCTCCCGGAGGTCTTGTTTTTACGTTCTCCTTCTCTACTCAAATGATCTTCCATATTCCTTAATGATGCTTCTATAGTTCTCATTCTCGTATCATGTCCACCCATAGACGTTTTCAACATAGTCATATCCTTAGAGACCGAACCTATAGAAGTTATCATAGTTTCCATATTCGAGCTTGAGTAGATACTACACCCATCATATTTTCCATTAATTTATCCCATTTATCAACTCCTTCGGAGTTGGGTTGAACTTTGGGTGATTTGGTATAGTTTGAGTAGTATGTTGTGGATAAGATCTAGGTAACGATTGTAGGTTCGATTTGATGTATTTCCTTGATAAACTTGATTACTATATGGATTCTTATCTTGAAGCTGGATATGGCGGTTGTCCCGGCTTATTAGGGTTTTCGGACCAACGAAAATTAGGGTGCTCTCTTCTAATAGCATTAAAGGAGTTTGAATACGCGTTGTTCAAATTCCTATCTTTGTTGTAAAAAACTCACCTCTTCCCTTGAGTATCCTTCGGTTCTTCTATCCCTAATGACACATTATCATGACTTGAGTAGTCATTTGGTATGATAGTTTTTGGTTTTACGATCCTACTAGCTTTGTAGGCCGTCAAACTTCCTACTCAAATTCTCCAAGTGTGCTAGAACTTCCGTATTCGATGTGCATTCTCCCGCAAATGCTACTTTTCCGGTGCTAGAACCGGTTTCCCACATTCTGTTATTTTTGGAAATCTTTTCTATAGCATCGTAAACTATTTGGGCTTCACTCACATTAATGAACCACCACATGCATGATCTACATACGCACGTGAATCTTTCCTTAATTTACGACGAGAAAAGTTGGATTTGCATATCTAAGGAATAACCATGATCGGGACAAGATCTTAACAACTTTTTAAATCTCTCCCACGCATTCCCAAGCGTTTCTTCAGATCCTTGTCTAAAGTTGGCAATTTCGACCTTCAATTCCAAATTTCTACCCGGAGTAAAATACTGCTTTAAAAACTCGGTTTGAATTTCCTCCCAACTAGTCAATGAATGATGTGGGAGTGACATAAACCAATCTCGTGCTCTTCCTTTTAAAGAAAAAGGAAACATAGACATCCTCGTTAATTCACGATGAGCACCTTGACTTTTGGCTGTATTGCACAATTCTTCGAAAAGATAGAGATGGTGATGTGGATCCTCATCATCCTCTCCTAGAAATTGGGCTCTTGTGTCAATTAGACCAAAAAGATGAGATTTTATTTCAAAATTATTTGCTCCTTCATTGGGTAAACGAATTGGATTATTAGTCTGGTTTATTCTTAAGGTCGATCACAAATAGGTCTCGGATTTGGTGGGTTATTATTACGATTGTTCGGTTCCGATTTTGATTATTTCTATTACGGTTATTTGGTATTGGTAGATCTGATTAAGGTTTTGACCATGCCCTTGAGCATGATCTAGCCCTTGTTCGGGTGTTTCATCACCTTGGTTTCGACCATTTTCGTATTTTGATTTGATGATGATTCTCCGTCGGGATTTCACGACTAGTATGACCTTGTTTTCTTTCTCGCTCTTAACGCCTTTCGTAAGTATCTATGTCAGGCTTATAAGGAGTAAGTGGGGCCTTACTCTTTCTGGTCATCAACTAACGAAAACCGAAAATAGTTGAAATCGATAAAAGTAAAGATTGGTAACTTACCTTTAAGGTAAGTACCAACGAAAAGAAAATAGAAATGGGATAAGAAAAGTGTTGACTTATCCTCGAGACTTTTGAGCTAATACAAGTAGAAATCATTCGAACACAATGAATTAGCGTCGTTCCCCGGCAACGGCGCCATTAAGCTGACGGACCTTTTCTAGGCTATACAGATCCTAACCGGCAGTGTACCGGGTCAAATTGCAGCGTAGTACGGTGAGTCAGGTGTCGATCCTCAGGGAAAACTTGGTAATTCACCGTGTGATTAAACACCAAAAAGCTATTATTATCTCAATCTAAGTCGCAATTTTATCATAAAACCAACCTCTAAACTAATCAACAATAAATAAATGCATAAAACTAAAACAGATATATATATATAAGTATATAAATATATATATAAATATATAGCAATACATATATATATATATAGATATAAGTATATATAGGTACCAAAACAATATATATAAGGGAGGGAGATAGATATTATAATTAGAGACTAGCCAAGAATATGTTATTGAATTCTTATATCTTTTTAGTAGAAATTAGATAAGACAGATCTTCCTTTTTCCAAGGTCCAATCAATTATACGAAACGGTATACTCCTAAGCTAGGCAATTTCTCCTCACACGAGCGTATGAAATTGTCATATGTCTTGTCCTCTGTCCAATGTCATCCTCAAGCATGGGTCACTCCCGTTTTGTCATACGGCCAATTTTAAGAGATGTCAATTAAACAGGCGAATTTAACGTAATAATCTCTCGAGTATAAATTTCAATAAGAGTTTGTTTCTCCCGAAACAAATCTACCCCCGGTTTAGGAAATAGGATTCCGTTGTCACATTTTCACTCGGCCAATTTTACCCTCCGGTCTTTCTATTAACGAGTTCATAAACTAACTACGAGGCGTCAATTCATAATTAGATTATAAATTCTTTCAAATCAATTAGCTACTTCAATTCAAACATAGAAAGAGATTCATTATAACCGATTTTAATCAATTTTAACATAGTCGTTATCTATTTCCCTAAAAAGATAAAACTAATCCAATTTCATATCTTGGCTAGATATTAAGTTAGCCTAATATCATTATAATTAATATATAGATACTAATAACAACAAACAAACATAAATACATTAGAAAAGTTACCAGATTACAATCGAAGCTTCAGAGTTGTACCCTCCGGAAATAGCAACTCTTTTACATCAATGAGCCTTGATACATCTTCTAAGCATTATAACGATACTTTATACTACAGCATTATTCCGGCAGAGTGCCGTTTACAGCTTTTATTTAACTAAAAACAACAAACGAGACTATAGAGAGATATAGAAGAGAGATATATGCATTGGTACACTTCAAAATGGTTGCACTTGAGCTCTATTTATAGGCCACATAACTTGACCGGCGCGTGCCGGAGCACCACCGGCGCGTGCCGGCTACACAGTAGATATTCCCTTGTCAGAGATTTGTGGGCCCAATGTTAGAGATATTCCTGCAAGATTCGGCTTTCTCCGGCGCGTGCCGGCCATGCAACATATCCGATGTTCGTAAAAACCTATCTCGAGCTGTAGACCTCAGATTGACATGATTTAATATTCGTTGGAAAGCTCTCTTGAAGGTCTACAACTTTCATCAAGGACTTTTTCTCTGAAAATGCCTCTAAGTTAGGTCAAATGTCCGTTGAAGATGAGTTACGGTAGAAACATTAAGGACAGTTGATCTGTTCAAAGTTGTTAGATTTTGGCATAATCTTTTATCCCACAAAAACTCATGATTTATGCTTCAAAGTATGTCATATTTTGGGATCTCGGTAAACATCTGATCCTGCAATAAAATCAACGAAACACCAAACGTAAACCTGACAAAAAACCATCATTTTTATCGTTCTTATAACTCATGCATCTAATTATAACTAACTATGATTTTTACAAGTTTTCAATGCATTTATATGAAATTATACTAAAATATCATAAAAATAATAATAAAAAGTCCTATAATATAATGATATATTTTTCATACATCATTTACAAGAAGGTTAGTGGGAGTGCTGTTGTGTTCCTAGTGCTGTTGTGTTCTAGTGCTTTATGTAGATGACATATTGCTCATAGGGAATGATGTGCCTATGTTACAATCAGTCAAAGCTTGGTTATCCAAGAACTTCTCAATGAAGGACTTGGGTGAGGCAGCCTATATTCTAGGAATAAAGATCTATAGGGATAGATCTAAAAGGTTGCTTGGTCTGTCGCAATCCACCTATATAGACAAGATGCCGAAGAGATTCAGCATGGAGCAGTCCAAGAAAGGATTGCGCCCATGTCACATGGGGTCTACTGTCGAAGGGAATGAGTCCTAAGACGAGAGGAGGAAAGGGCACAAATGAGTAAAGTCCCTTATGCTTCGGCAATCGGGTCTATCATGTATGCCATGTTATGCACAAGACTAGATGTCTCGTACCCTCTTAGTATGACTAGTAGGTACCAGTCCAATCCAGGTGATGGTCACTGGATTGCTGTCAAGAATATCCTTAAGTACTTGAGACGTACTAGGGATATGTTCCTGGTTTTCGGGAACGATGATTTAGTATTACGAGGTTACATAGATGCCAGTTTCCAAACTGACAAGGATGACTTTAAGTCACAATCTGGATTTGTTTTCACGCTTAACGGCGGAGCAGTGAGCTGGAAGAGTTCCAAGCAGGAGACTACTGCGGACTCTACAACGGAAGCCGAATACATAGCAGCCTCGGAGGCGGCAAAGGAAGCAGTTTGGATGAAGAAGTTCATTATTGAGCTTGGTGTGGTTCCCTTCATTGAAGGTCCAGTGCCTCTGTAATGTGATAATAATGGAGTGATATCTCAGTCAAAGGAACCAAGGTCTCATCAGAAGTCCAAACATGTGCTACGGCGCTATCACTTGATTAGAGAGATAGTAGATAGAGGAGATGTAAAGATAGAGAAAGTCCACACGGATGATAATATAGCTGATCCGTTAACCAAGGCATTGTCTCAAGCTAAGCATGAGAAACATGTTCACTTGCACGGGCTTAGGCATATGGGTGATTGGATTTAGGCCAAGTGGGAGATTGTTGGAAAGGTGTCCTAAACCCAATCGGGTTGGACCGGATCCGACCGGGTCGGGTCATTTACAGTCTATTTAGTTCATGTAATAACTTTATTATGATTAATAAAAGCACTTATGTTATTATATATTGTTTATCTTCATATTATTTGTTGTGTATATATAGTAACGTCCCTAGTATCAATCTGTGATAGAGAAACCATGATAATGATTGGGTAGTGATTGGTTAGTGATTGGGTAGAAATCATGCTTTGACACTATTGACATTTCTCCTAACCACAGGGCGATCATGCGGTAGTGATTGGGTATGATATTGAAGCATGCAGAGTATACATGATTGGTCGTTCGGGAATCACGTATCCTATGATTGGGACTGAATATCCGAAATGGCCTTCTTATAAGGAATGTCTAGCTCTCGAGAATCTTTGCAAAGTGGGAGTAAATGTGTTATTCCGAGAGAGCATGATATCCAGATTATAAGATACGATCGTCAATGTATTGACAATCGAGATACGATCGTATGGATATTATTACAGCGATAGGATTGTAAGTTACACGGTAACTGCTTCACATGAAATGTAGTAGTCATTGCTTTTGACTCTTCCGATAATTGGGGGTCACGGTGTGTTGCTAGACGCTATCCCGTGATCGTTAGGTATGAAGGGCGTTTTAGTAAATTGCACTTTGTGTCTACGGCCAACATATTCGGAAGCCTATCAGGTCACACACATATGAACATCGAGTCGGATTAAAATGCGGTTATAGTTGATAACCAAATAAGGAAAGTTTATCTCTAGACTATAAAGGTTATAGTGGTAAATTATTATGGTAGTATTTATTTATTATGAATAAATAAAATACAAGATATTAATTATATATAAATTATATTAATTAAAGAATATTCCGGAAGTCAATCTTTTGGGATATGGGGCGCCACTTTTAAGTGTATAAGATACACTTGGATTGTGCACTTTAATTAATAAGATTGCCATAATATTAATATAAGATATTAATTGATTTTGGAAAATAGATTTATGGTAATAAGATAATTATAATCAATATAAGATATTGGCAAAATAAATTATAATTAAAGAGATAAATCAATCTAGTTGATTTTCCTTATTTTATTGGAAAAATGTTTTCTTCTCCTACACACTATTTGGGGCGCCACCTTTAGCTATAAATAAGAGGTGGGTGTCAAGCTCTTTTGTACAACACAATTGCAAGAGCTCATAGTTCTTGTGTAAAAATAGAGAGCTATCCATAGTGAGTTTGTGAGGGAAGAAAAAGTCCGGTCTTGCAGCCGGAGTTTTTCCGATAGCAATCCAAGGAGGATTCCGGCAAGGGGTTTGTGTGGATTAGCGATAGAGGCCGGACGCGTGGACGGCTTGCGCATTGAACTACTCTCCGTTGGCGGTCAAAGCGACGATCTTATAGATCATTTGAGGTATAACCGTCAAACTACTTAACGTGTTTATTGCATTAAACGAAGAACGATCTAGAAAAAGGAAATCAAATTTTAAATTCCGCTGCGTTAAACTAGTGATTTCCTAACAGTTATAAAGAAGTAACATATCTTTTCATGAAGACCTTCGGGGTCTGATGAAAGATACAAGCTAGTAGGAGCTTCCGAGTAGTGACTTCTTGTCTGATAAACTATTCAAACACTCCGGAAAGTTTATCCAAAATATTTTGAGGTTTCTCTGTTTTCAACAGAGATAGAGTATTCTATACTCGGAATAGGCCATTCATAGTCCTCGAGACTGATGCTCAGCCTGCCTCATTGTGACATGTTCTCACTAAGTGAGAAACCGTTAAATTGCCTTATATAGTTTTAGATGTGCTACAATACACTGCTTAACTCAATAAAGATATTGGAAGCGAAATAACGGTCTACATTGAAATGTAAGACCAAGAAGTCTACCTAGAATATGCTTTGGAATTTATGGATAAGGTGTGGATTCGGTTCACCCCACTTCCATAAATATAAGAATTTAGCACACGGTGCTTGAAGGTAAGACTGGGAATTTCGCGCATACGTTCTTTTAACCTATTGAGAATAAAGGTTAGATACAGGATTCTTGAAATCGGGAAGGGACAGTTATACTGTTGCATCCTTTCTGATAGAGTCCATGAACAACAAAACCTTGAACCTTGAAGTACGTTTACTCAAGGTAGTTACTAACTGATTAAAATCAGACCACATCCAACATCGGTTGTTGGTGATAACACTAAATACTACTAAACTAGATCAGAATTTCGATCCACCCAGTAAGTATTGGGAGTATGGTTTATCCATTACCCATTACGGGTTCTACGGACTTTGTAATCTGAGGATCGATTGATGACCTATGGCTCTTTTATGAGCAGTATATGATTCTGATAATAGAGGTTGGTTTAATAGCCATAACCCTGTGACTGGAGTTCGGTACTCCAGCTCTGTTCATACTCTTGTAGAACCACCGAGCGTCTCAGGCCCAGTGGGAGTAATTGGATCTACACGGAAAAGAGTAGAATGAATAGGAAAGTTTATCTTTCAGAGCAAAACCTGAGTGGTCTAGGGGTAATTCCCTAAGAAAGTAGAGAGTTAATCAGACCTAGGACTCTCTTACCACTTAGTATTGCATGACTTCGTTCAAAAGCAAAAAGAAAATAGGGGTGATTCCCTGAGACTTTCTTGCCAAACAAACGGAGTCTGGATTCATTCGGAACAAAAGGGTATTGCCTTATGAACATATGACAGGATGACTGTCAAGGCTTATGTCCTTTGTGGATAAAAAGCAAACCTCTCGGTCATTGGAAGTCATATATTTCTACAATATGTGGATTTGACCAGAATATTGATAAGTCTTTTGTAGACTGTATATCAATTTTAGTACAGTAGTGAATATATACATATATTAGTGTTTGTGAAGGATAACACTTGCACCGAGTTGGAATCAACATGGGTGTGTTATCTGAAGTCAGAATCTGACAATGCCACAATTCTCTACAATAGAGATTTGGACAACATCCTAAAGAGTTTGACTCGGTCGAATTCTTTAGAATCCATCACTGGTTTCCCATCCATCTTATTGGTTAAGATGATGCATCTGTGTATGCAACATTCAACGAGGAAGTTCTACCCTATGCCTCAGGAATGACTCTCTAAATCTTCGGATCAAGAGAAATGGGATAGATTCTCTTTATAGTAAGAGATGGTCAGGTTATTGAACGTCAACTTTGATCGAATCTTAGATTCGGCGGTTAACAAAGCAAGTTTAGTATGTCCTTTAGTATCTTGAGAGAACGAGGAATACTATGCGGACATATTCATGTGTGAACTTGGATATGTGTGATACACTGATTTTGACTTTAAGTCAGATTGAGGATGATCGTTAAGTCGATCTCGGGCTCAGTGTTTACTCTTGTGTTGAAGCTATTGCCTGGAGGAATCCAGCAACGCCAACTTGACTTTAACTAGTTGGGTGATTAGCGGCTTTTGTAGTAGCTAGAGAGGCGATATAGCTTAAGGATTTCCTTTTCATATCTGGGAGTGATTCTAGATTTGGAAGCCGATACCACATCATTGTGCAAACGATGAAGGGGTAGCTTATAAGGATTTTCGAAAACACTAGAGGTCAAAAGCATATTGGGAAAGTACCGCATGATTAGATGGACCGGTAACGTTTCGATTCTATGGATCGTCTCGAGCCGACAACCTGACTAATCATTAAGACCCATGACATTTAGATGTAGGTACTCCCCGAGTCACTGACCTATCCTACGACGGCACACTCGGAGTGTATTTTGTCATCTACAATGGTTATGATATGCTTAATGGGTACTAGAATACGGGATGGGTCTCCATTGCTTTAGAGCAAGTGGGAGATGTAGTTTGTTGTAGTTTAAATAATAGGGTGTGCTCTAAAACAATTAATCACATGCTTTCGTGCAAGTGGGAGATTGTTAGGTGTGATGCCCGAAAGACAATTTTGTAATTGTTTTATTTAATAAATGAAATGATATTATTATTCATATTTATTATTCTCATATTCACCGATGTGACAATAGTATTTACACTACAGAAAACCCTAAAGTATATCATTTATGTAATCACTTAACTAGTGCATGGGATATACACGGGAGGATTGAGTTAGTGAAGATGTACTTAAAATACAATTAGCCCGTAGTGAAGTTAATCGAGAGTATCGGGTCTCTCCTTTAACGTGATATTAATGCGCCCAAAACACAATAGGTGTGATTGTCTTATCCGGACTTTCGGTTAAGAGAACCTAGTGGGGCATTTATATATGATAGATATATCATATATGTTTGGACCGATTTGATTAGAGTTCACGATATAATTCCGTAATCGAGAAGTCTTATCGAATCAATGGATGATCATATTTATGGATATATCTTAATCTTGAGGTGATCACGGTCAAGCGCTTGAATCGGTATGAGGTTTGACTTGACGGTTAAGGATTACACCGAGTACGTGATCCGAATTACCCCATCTTGGCATTGTCTTGGATTGAGTGAGTAGTACGTGTTATCACGGATACGGAATCCATTCCTTTCATTTATGGAAGTAGATAGACGAGTTCCCTTATTTGTTAATCCTAGAAGGCGATCGATCGCGCGAGTTCATATTACACTGATTAGCTACCAGTGAGTTGTATGAATTAATTGATCACTAGGGGTTAATGGTAAATAAGGATAAGGTTCTAAAAAGGGTTAACGGTAACTTCCCGATTAAGAATGAACAGTATATGGAGGATTAATCCATATGTAATGATTATATCAATGGACGCTTATTATCATTCTCGTGAGGAGATAAATATAATCTCATAATCGGAGGAGTGCAGTCACGGGATTATGGTGGCATATTCCTGTGATTGATTTATCGAATATGATAATTCTGTTCGTAAGATAATTATTTATTTGATTTATCGGAGCCGCTGATTATTAGTCCATGGTCCCCGACGTGCCTCCAATATAGCATAGCTATTCTCGGACGTCGAATCCTAATAATATTAATTTAGTTCTTATTAGAATTTAATTAAAACGATATGTGAATTAATTGTTTAGTGGACTATTAAATTAGTTGGGCTAAATAATTAAATATGTGAAAAATGCATTTTTTCATAATCTTGGCCCAATTTAGTGTGTTAGTCGAAATTATTGTGACTAGGTCACAAGCAATAATTTTCGCCCCAAGCATGTATTATGGAACAAGAAATTTGTTTTCTTGTGAATTAATAAGACATGTGCATAAAATATTTATTGGATAAATATTTATGGTAAGAAATAAAGATAAATATTATTCTAGATTTGTTCTAGAATATTATGGGATTATCTTTTATTTATTGGATTTATTTATTTGTTAAATAAAATCTTTGGAGGACAAGGATTACTCTCCTATATAAAGAGAGTTCTCCCAAGCCTAATACACACATGTACTTTCGACTTCTCCTCTTAGAGAGAAAGAAGTATAAAATTCGGCCAAGGGTGAGTTAGAGGAAAATCTTGGAGGTTTTCCGGGTAGCATATCGGAAGGATTCGAAACGAGAATTTCCTTCCACCGGGAGTTGCTTGGATCACACGTACGGAAGATCGTGGTGCTCTTCACACAATCTTTCATCCTTCTTATTGCGGTTCTTCAACTTGGATTTTGAGATCCAAGAGGTATGTTCTACAACCCCCGTGTAGATGTAGATCTAGTTATTTTATTACGTGTAATTTATAGATCTAGATCCTTAAATCGCTTCCGTTGCGGATGATATTACTAACAAAAAGATCGAGGACTGAAAAATCTTTTGGTAAAGATTTTATCACATATATGATAGAGACAGATCCTCAAAATTTCAAGGAGGCGACAACTTCTTCTGAAGGTCCAATGTGGAAAGAAGCAATAAATAGTGAAATAAATTCTATATTGCAAAATCATACATGGGAGCTAGTTGATCTACCTCCAGGATGTAAACCACTAGGATCAAAATGGATCTTTAAAAGGAAAATGAAACCTGATGGATCTATTGATAAATATAAGGCCAGACTGGAAATAAAAGGTTACAGTCAAAAAGAAGGCCTTGACTATTTTGATACATATTCTCCAGTAACGAGAATAACATCCATTAGGATGGTACTTGATATAGCCGCTTTGCGTAATTTACAAGTACACCGGATGGATGTAAAAACGACTTTCTTAAATGGAGATTTAGATGAAGAAATCTACATGGAACAACCGAGGGTTTTTCTAGCCCAGGACAAGATAAGAAAGTGTGTAAATTAGTTAAGTCTTTGTATGGCTTAAAACAAGCACCAAAACAATGGCATGAGAAATTTGATCATGTTATGCTTGAAAAGGGTTTCAAAACCAATGAATGTGATAAATGCATTTACATGAAAGAAACAAAAGATGGCTATGTCATTTTGTGTCTTTACGTTGATGACATGCTTATTATTGGAAGCAATGATAAGATGATCAAATCTACCAAAGATATGTTAAACGCCAAATTTGAAATGAAAGATATGGGTTTAGTAGAGATGATACTGGGAATTAGAATTACAAGAAATTCTAATGGTCTCATTTTGAGTCAATCTAATTATATTGATAAAATCCTGGAAAAATTCAATAAAGATGATTCAAATGAAGCCAGAACTCCGATAGATCAGAGTCAGACTTTGTTAAAGAATAAAGGTGAAAGTGTGTCTCAATTAGAGTACGCAAGGATTATTGGAAGTCTAATATACTTAATGAGTTGTACTAGACCGGATATCTCTTATGCTGTTGGCAAGCTAAGCAGATATACTAGTAATCCGAGTAATGATCATTGGAAAGCTATAGTGAGGTTACTGAGATATTTAAGATATACTCGTAAGCATGGCCTTCACTATACAATAGAACCCATTGTTATAGAAGGATATACCGATGCAAATTGGATATCAGATTCAAAGGATTCAAAATCCACAAGTGGTTTTGTATTCACATTAGGAGGTGGAGTTGTGTCTTGGAAATCTTCTAAACAAACTATGATAACCAAATCCACAATTGAATCTGAGTTTGTAGCTTTAGATAAATGTGGAGAAGAGGCAGAATGGTTGCATCAATTCCTAGAGGATATTCCTCAATGGCCAAAACCTATGCCAGGAATATGTATTCACTGTGACAGTCAATCTGCGATTGGACGAGCACAGAACAAAATGTATAATGGTAAGTCAAGGCATATACGCCGAAGACATAACTCCATTAGACAACTACTTTCTACTGGTACGATTACCTTAGACTATGTTAAGTCAGAGGATAATCTTGCGGATCCGCTATCCAAAGAGTTAAATAGAGAAGTAGTTGCAAAGTCATCAAGAGGAATGGGACTAAAGCCCATGGAATAAACTTTTGTGAAGGAAAAACCTACCTTGTAGATTGGAGATCCCAAGATCTTGGTTCAAAGGGACAACCTAACTGCAAAAGTAGAGATCACTGTGGGGGGTTACCCTCCATCTCATTCCTAAGATGAAAAACAGTGAGAACGAGGATAAGCTTACCAGTAAAGCTTTTAATGATTTGTGTAAGAAGAATAATTCAAGAAATTCTGAACTACAGAATCACCTATGTGAGAGAGAAGCGGGGCCGCTTCAAAGGGAATTGTATAGGGCACAATTCTTAGAAACTCTTGCAGAACCAGGCAGATGTCCACGGCCAAAATGGACATAACCGCAAGAACTAAATGTTTCTAGGTAGATGCATTGTGGTAAATATGTCATTGTTTACATCCACAGCAGAATAGTTCAAGGACATCGCGTCTACTAATCAGTTAGTAAAGTAAACATATCTTATCAAGGGAAGGTTCAAAGGGTCACACCTACCTATCCTATGCATTCATCTACCGCTGAACTCTCTATGTCATTCTTAGAGCCTTTGCTAGGGTTTTACACAATTTCCATTCATGTGGGGGATTGTTGGAAAATTGATGGTTAAAATGGAATATTTTAAATGATATGTCATATTGGGCCTAAGTGTGTGAATGGAAAGTGTTATGGAAAGGGAAAATGGGAAGAAGCTATTTCTCCCACATTAGTTGGAAGAAGGGAAAAGAGACAATATTTATATGATGTTGTTTTAGTATAGTTGGAATAAGAAACCAACATTATACACAATCTCGCGCGCGCAGGGGGGGTGCAAATCCATTCCGGATTTACCCTCGGGCTTGTGCATGCCCGCGTGTCCTGCGTACACGAATGCAGCTCGATTCGAAGGTTCTCAGTCCGAGTCAGGTTTTGCATTAATTTTATTTTTTTCAATGCTGCTGCTAAGATGACTGTTCCTGTCCAACATAAAGGCGTGAATAAAGCTGAGGCTTTTGGCTTTTCCAGTTCTAACATAATGCTGATACTAATGACAATCAATTCGAGCTGAGGCTGTTCATTCCATATTCCATCAGTTTTTGCTACTCTCCTCTACTAGAGCCTATATATACTGCAGCTTTTCTTCATAAGCTAACAGACAATTCTGATAACCTGAAAATCTATTTCTTCTACCCTTTCTTATGAAACTAGAGAGTTCAAGCAACAAAGTTCTTAAGCAGCTGAAAGCGTGGTGCATCTTGTCGCTGCTAACC
Organism: Gentiana straminea; assembly: GCA_036785695.1. NCBI lineage: Eukaryota > Viridiplantae > Streptophyta > Magnoliopsida > Gentianales > Gentianaceae > Gentiana > Gentiana straminea. The sequence continues at coordinate 10,005,959 of JAVUPR010000207.1, forward strand.
GTTCTATCCTGGGAGACTAACGTTCCGTTGAAACTCCAAGCACTCGAAGGTGAGGGGACGAATTAGTCTTAAGGAAACTGTGTTAAACACAGGGCTCGGTTCACTTTATCTTCTGAATTCGTTTTCATTTTGCAATTGTAATTCGATTCAGTTATGTTTTCATTTTATTGTAATTGTATTCTAGTCAATGAAATCAGATTGTGCCCCAATATTGTGCAACAGGGCCTCTTTGTTGACCTTATAGTGCCCTTATATGCCTTGTGTGTCATGTGACCCAGGTTCTTTATAGGCCCAAACTTGAGGTAGCGTGTTAAAGTGTCTCACATTGGGAATTTGTGATTGTTTCACCATCATATTAGGATATAGTTTTCTCTCACCTCATAACCTAGTTTTTTGGGATGATGTTCCTCATCTTATATGGGTTAGGGCCTAGATTTTCTACAGATACAAAGTGGATGCATGGATGTGATACATCCAACTTATTATCTTTCACACATTAAAAGCGTGTAGGTGTGAGTTGGTTGCAGCACATCCCTATTGTACCATAACTCCTCTCCTTTTACATTATATATATCCATATTCTTTCATCAAGTGTGTTGTTTGTTACACCAAAATTTAAGGGCACTACGCATTGTATGAGTGTACCATGAACGCATCAGTCGACTCTAGAACCGCCCGGCCAAGCTTCTAGCCATGGTGAAGATGAGATCTACCTTTTGATGTATTTTAGTGCCTAACGAAAAAATGAGGTATTTTATTTTTTAAGGTTGAGCACATAAGCTTAGCACGTCTTTCAACAATAACTATACGCAATTACGCAACTTACAAAAACAATTACGCAACTTAATCGCCATACAACAACCGACTGATTTCTTCCAAATGCTTTACCCAATAATCAACCAAATGATCCTCATTCAACATGTTATTTCTAGGTTTTTTAGTTTTTATTTATAGTTTTTTTTAGTTTTCTAGGTTATTTCTAGGTTTTTTAGTTTTTATTTATAGTTTTTTTTAGTTTTTTTTTTTCCTTAAGAAACGTGAAATGATTCAATGAAATTATGGCATTTGATAACGAATAGCAAAAATTCTGGATTATAGAATGATCTTTAGATCCTAGGCTGGAGTTTTTCGTCTTACGTAGCCGGAAATGGAGGTTGTGGGGTATTGAAAATGTAGGTTGGGGTTTTGGGGAAGAAAGGGATTGAAAGACGTTTATCTTTAAAAATAAATTTTTTTTTTGGAGAATTAGGGATAGAAACTGACGTGGGTCAGGAGCCCCACTTAATGCGTAAGGGCAGATCCGAACCCTAGGTGGGAAATCGGTCCCGCAACCCAAACCACCGCAGGTCGGCTAGGTCGCTACAGAGCTGGGCTAGTGTAGTTCGGGCCGAGATGGCCCGGGGGCTCGACGCAGGTCGGCCAGAGCCTCCTCTATATGATAATTATCCCACGTGATTATAAAATAATTATAAAGTTGAAATGTTGTATTGAAATTTGTGTAGATGAAGAAATGATTGATGATATAAATTTTAATGAAATATTATATTGATAAAGTAATAGTTGAATAGTGTACGTGGTGAATAAAATGAATTGATTAATATTATTTATTTGTTGATGGTGAAATAATTGGTGAGAGAAATTATAATAAAATAATAAAATCAATAAAATAATATTAAATAAGATAGTGGGTGAATAAAATATTGAGTTGGATCCAAATGGATCCAACCCAGCCTGAAACCAAACATGGGCTAAGGATCCTTTACCAATTAAGACACTGATATTGATATTTAAACTATCCACAATTATCCCTAAATTATAGGGTCTACAGGGATCTACACGTGATTGTCCTTAGGGACTAAGAATATGAATCCTTGTAGAACAAGGAAAAGGATGAGCAATCCCCTATATAAACAACTCCTAAGAAACTACGGAGACTTGATTCCTGAAACATAACAGGATACGTAGGCAACCTGAGAGAAATAACTCCAAGCTCAGTCTAAAAAACACACAAAAAACCATCCATCATTCATATTCTTCTTGATTTATGCCCTTGAGTCAATTACCCCTAGATTAAAAGGCCCGGATTTATTTATAGACGAGATCCAGCATCATCAATTGACGCTAGAAGGAGGTCTTCTATCGGTAATGGATCGAGGTTGTTCGTGATCAAGTTAATGGCATAAACATGTCAAAAATGCAGTCAGATCGAAGGCTTATTTCCAGAGATTGCACCGTTGGAACAAAAATTCCACCATTCAGATTGAAGAAGAAGGAGGGACGAACAAGCCCACCAAATTTCGTGTCAATCGGAGTCCGTTTACAAGTCCGACCGTCGCAGGAAAGTTGCTATTGTATCACCAAAAACGCAGTCAGATCGGAGGCTTATTTCTAAGATTTCACCGTTGTAACAACAATTCCACCGTTCCAATTTAAGAATAAGGAGGGACAAACAATCCCTCCAAATTTCGTGCCGATCAGAGTCTGTTTACATGTCCGATCGTCGCCGGAAAGTTGCTGCTGTTGTGTCACCAAAAACACAGCAGTCAGATCGATGGCTTATTGCCGAAGATTCAACAGGTGAAAAACGAATTCCACCGTTCAGATTGAAGAAGAAGGAGAGACAACAATCCCTCCAAATTTCGTGCCGATCGGAATCCGTTTCAATGCCCGATCGTCGCCGGAAAGTTGCTGGTGCAGCTGTGTCACCAAAAACACAACAGTCAGATCGACGGCTTATTTCCGGAGAATTCAACCGGTGAAAAACAAATTTCACCATTCCGATTGAAGAAGAGGGGTGACGAACAAGCCCTCCAAATTTTGTGCCGATCGGAATCCATTTCGATGCCCGATCGACTCCGGAAAGATGCTAGTGTATCACAAAAAAATCTGCGAATTTTCTAATAATCTCCAAGATCTTCATCCAAATCTCCAGAGCTCGGCCATAATGAGCTCCACCGAATGAGCTCACGCAACATGAGCTCGCCCCGTATGAGCCCAAGCTCAACAAGTACAAGCTCTCCAGGTACAAGCTCTTATTGGCAATTATTTCCAATTTTACAACTTAAATGACCTATCATATTTTGGAACTCACCTTACCGAACATGACGGATCGAGCAATCTTATTTTGGAACTCTCCCTACCAAAAGTGGCGGGACGAGCTTTTTTTATCAGTACATCATAAGACCGTCTGCTTAATAGCATGGCATCATATTTGGAGCTCACCTCGAGCGAATCTTTAATAAGACCGAGCTCGTCTCGGCATCATATTTGGAGCTCACCTCGAGCGAATCTTCTATAAGACCGGCTCGGCATCATATTTGGAGCTCTACTGAGCGAATCTTTAATAAGACCGAGCTCGGCTCGGCATCATATTTGGAGCTCTACTGAGCGAATCTTTAATAAGACCGAGCTCGGCTCAGCATCATATTTGGAGCTCTACTGAGCGAATCTTTAATAAGACCGAGCTTGTCTCGGCATCATATTAGGAGCTCTACTGAGCGAATTTTTAATAAGTCCGAGCTCGTCTCGGCATCATATTTGGAGCTCACCTTGAGCGAATCTTCTATAAGACCGAGCTTGGCTCGGCATCATATTTGGAGCTCTCTTGAGCGAATCTTCTATAAGACCGAGCTCGGCTCAGTATCATATTCGGAACTCAACCTCGAGCGAATCTTCTATAAGACCAAGCTCGGCTTGGCATCATATTCGGAGCTCAACCTCGAGCGAATCTTCTATAAGACCGAGCAGTCTTATACGCCGTTGCCCAGGCAGCAGCCCAAGGGAAGGATCTAAAAGATCCATCATAGGATAATTCTAATGGCAGGACCATTCCACGAAGTTGGCATACCAACAACCTCTGCAAATTACGTGTCTAGGACATTCCAAACTTTACTAAATTTCTTTATTTTTTCAGGTTCAATTTTGATACTCTGTGTCATCACACTCATGTTATTTCAATATCAAATCTATTTTCCATTATAAGTGATGGCTTTGATCAAGTTTGCAAAGGACAAACGAATAAAATTCGTAGGACGAACTAACTGAGATCCACAGGCCGGACTCAGTCAAATTCAATAAAGTTCGCAAGATGAACTAACTGAGTTACGCAGGTCGGACTCAGCAAAAATTCATTAAGTCGCGGGGATCGACAAGGCGAGCTTCGTAGGTCGGACTCAACAAAAATTCATTAAGTCAGCAGGACTGACAAGCTGAGCTTCGCAGGTCGGACTCAGCAAAAATTCATTAAGTCAGCAGGACTGACAAGCTGAGCTTCGCAAATCAGACTCAGCAAAAATTCATTAAGTCAGCAGGACTGAAAAACGAGTTTCGCAGGTCGGACTTAGCAAAAGTTCATTAAGTCAGCAGGACTGACAAACTGAGCTTCGCAGGTCGGACTCAGCACAATCCATTAAGTCAGCAGGACTAGCAAGCTGAGCTTCACAGGTCGGACTCAGCAAAAATTCATTAAGTCAGGAGGACTGACAAACTGAGCTTCGTTGGTCGGACTCAGCACAACTCATTAAGTCAGCAGGACTGACAAACTGAGCTTCACAGGTCGGACTCAGTAAAAATTCATTAAGTCAGCAGGACTGACAAACTGAGCTGCATGACTGAAAAACTGAGCTACAGGTCGACTCGGAAAAGTTTACAAAGGACAAACTTCTTAAGTCTGCAAGACAAACTATCAGAACTGAGCTGCAGGTCAGACTCGGAAAATTTTGCAAAGGACAAACTTCTTAACTCTGCAGGACAGACGATCAGAACTGACCTGCAAGTCAGACTCGTAAAAGTTTGCAAAGGACAAACTTCTTAAGTCTGCAGGACAGCCGATCAGAACTGAGTACTGCAAGTCATACTCAGAAATTTTGAAAATTTTAAACTTCCCAAGTCTGCAGGACAGATAAAGTTGAAGTGAAGTCTGTAGGTCAGACTCAGAAAGTTTGAAAATTTCACTTCCCAAGTCTGCACGACAGATAAATTTGAAATGAAGTCTGCCGGACAGACTCAAAAAGTTGGCAAAGGACCAACTCAACAAGTCTGCAGGTCGGACATACCGAACTGAGCTGCAGGTCAAACTCAGAAAGTTGGCAAAATACCAACTCGCCCAGTCTGCATGTTGGATATATTGAACTGAGCCCTATAGGTCAGGCTCAGCAAGTTTGCAACAACCAAAGGAACCTAATAACATATTGCAAAAACATTGTACATGTTACAATTCTTGAAGCTTTTCTCAAAAGTCTACAGAACAGACTAAAAATAAAAAAATAAAAAAAATAATTAAGTCTGCAGGACAGACGAACTGAGCTTTGCAAAACGAACTCAGAAAAAACTCGCTAAGTCAGCAGGACTGACAACTGGGTCTGCAGACCGGACCTAGCCGCATTTGTTAAGTCTGTAAGACAAACCCAAACTGATCTCCGCAGATCAGACTCAGCAAGTTGGCAATAGCTAAACTCATTAAGTCTGTAGGACAGACCCGAACAAAAACTTAACAAAAGTCTAAGTATGCCATCCAAAAACTATAAGTTAATGCATGGTATACTGGGGGACAAGACACCCCACTGTGGATCAGAGTACTTCCGGTAAGTGCTGAAAATTAAGGCAAGAGAACTTGCAAAAGTTTGCATATATTAAAACTTGCAAAAAACTTGCAAAAAATTGCATATATTAAAACATTGTACAGGAAAAAATTGGAAGCTTTTCTCCAAAGTCTACAAAACAGACTCCAAAGTTTGAGCTACGCAGGTCGGACTCGAAAGTCTCGGCTCTGCAGGCCGGACCCGAAAAGTTTGCTTAAGTCTGCTGGACAGACATCAACTTTCAGAACTCTGCAGGTCGGACTCAACAAAGTTTGCAGGTCAAACTCATCAAATTGAGCTCCGCAGATCGGACTCACCAAGTCAGCAGGACGGACAAAAGTATGAGTTCTCAAACTCAGCCTCCGTACAGTTTGTAGACCAAACTTCCTTAGTTCGTAGACGAACTCAAAACTGAGCTCCGCAGGTCGGACCCGTCATAAAATCAGTCTGCAGGATGGACTCGAGCAAGTCCGTAGGACGGACAAAAATTCAGAGCAGTGGGTGTCAGGCTCAATGTGTTTGCAAAGCTGAGCTCCGCAGGCCGGACTAACTCTAAACAGCCAATCTACAGGTCAGACTCGCGGAAGTCTGCATGTCGGATAAATTTTTCGGGCTCCACATCTCAGGCTCGCTAACTTTACGAAGTAAACTTCCTAAGTTCCCAAAGGGCTCGAGTTGAGCTACGCAGGTCGGGCTCGTAAAATACAACGAAGCATAAACGAAGTGCAAGTTCAAAAACCTAAAAAGCATTAAGGGCTGAGTTCTTCTGCCCAGACTTTGTAGCAGGAGTAAGATTCTCCACAGAAGCATTGACTTGGGGCAGCTCGGCAGGAGCCGTTGAAGCAGAAGCAGCATCCGCAGAAGGCTCTAAACAAGGAGCTGCAGCAACGTTCTCAAAAACCGTTCCACTTCAAAAGACGTGGGCACGAATGACAGCGCCATAACAGTAACTCTGCCACTTGGCAAAGAAGGCCATTATAAAGTTCTATAATTCTAGATGATAGTGGCCAAACAACACCTCTAACAAATCCGACCTCACAACGATTAGTTCGGCCAGATCTGGGGGGCTTATGACGTGGGTTGAACTGAGTCTCGCCACGTGTCATCTCCTAATTGGTCAAACATTAAATGAAGACATAAAAACTATAACATTAAGGGCCATTAGCCCCACTTCATACGTAAGGGCAGATTTGAACCCCAGGTGGGATTATCGGTCCCGCTCCCCAAACCACCGCAGGTCGGCTAGGTTGCTACGGAGCTGGTCTAGTGTAGTTTGGGGCGAGACGGCACGGGGGGCTCGACGCAGGTTGGCCAGAGTCTCCTCTATATGATAATTATCCCACATGCTTATAAGATAATTATGGGAAGATCCTAATGATTCTTTACCCATTAAGACACTGATATTGATATTTAAACTATCCATAATTATCCCTAAATTATAGGGATCTACACGTGATTATCCTTAGGGACTAAGAATACGAATCCTTGTAGAACAAGGAAAAGGATGAGCAATCCCCTATATAAACAACTCCTAAGGAACTACGGAGACTTGATTCCTGAAACATAATAGGATACGTAGGCAACTTGAGAGAAATAACTCTCAAGCTCAGTCTAAAAAACACCCAAAAAACCATCCATCATTCATATTCTTCTTGATTTATGCCTTTGAGCCATTTACCCCTAGATTAAACGGCCCGGATTTATTCATAGACGAGATCCAGCATCGTCAGGAACACAGTTTGAAATATTTGTAAGTAAGTACACCAAAAAGACTAGAGCCATTAATTGGTTTTTGACATGACATAAAGAAATGAAAAGAAAAAGGAAATGTGCCGATGTTGCTTCGGTAATTTTTCGGGAGGTTTACATCGGTGGTTGTAGCCTCTTTGACAGTACAACTACATATTTTTTTATAGGAAAGAATGACAACTTCTATATTTTTAATGCCTAAATGACAAAGCCAAAAAAAAAATCGCTCCTGGGATAAGTCGTACCTGCTGGGAGTTTTTTTCCCCTCTTTCCTCCACTATTTTCAAACACTCATATCTTTTGATCTAGAGATCCAAACGTGATAAAAATTTCACGGAATTTTTTATTTTTTGATGCTCTTCGTTTTGAGACTTGGTTCGATATAATTACATCGTTTTTTGTGAGATTCACTGTAGAAATTCACTCAGTGAATCTTCCCATTGAATCCTGAAAATCAATAATATCGACAGTGAATATCGAACAGTAGTAAATTTCGACATCGGATTTTCTAAAATCACTTCGGAATATGTTGAATGTGGTTTCAAAATAAATAGCATTAAAAAAATTGTGAAAGAATTTTTAAATTTGGAGTTCTACATTGGGAGATATAAGTGTTTAAAAAGAATAGATGAGAGAGAAAGTGTGTTGGTTTTTTTTTCTCTTTTTTTCCGAAAGCATGCACCGAAAAAAAAAATAGTTTTGTCCTTTATGAAAAAGTTTCAAAAAGTTGTCATTCTCCTTAATTGATGAAATTATTTTGTCCTTCTCCCTCATTCCACAAAAAAAAAAAACGTTGTTGAAAAAAATGAATATTCGTCTAAAAAAAAGAATGGGTCAAGACCGGCCCTTGCATTAGGCAGGTTTGGCCAATGCCTTGGGCCCCCAACGGCCAAGGTACCGGAAAACATTTTATTTTGTGCGGGGTCTATTGATATCACGGTTTTACTGTTGCCATCAAATTTTCTTTTCGCATTCAAAAGATTACTTTGAGCACCACGATTACTTTTGTGGAAGATAACGTCAGTACAAACACAGACGTTATTTTTCGATATGGACGTCACTTGTTTTCGATAACAATGTTTGTGGCACTGACATTATAGTTATAAATGTATTATTGGTGAAAAACGTTAGTCCACTAATGTTATTATCGAATATGTAGTGTGGCGCCGGAAAAAAAATGGTTAATGACCAAATCTTACTTGGTGTGCCCAACCAATAGGATTTAAGATATTTCTGGTGGACCCCCTATATAAAAATTAGCAACCAATGATGTTTTATCAAAATGATGACATGATGGTCCAAAACTTTGGTCCAAGACCACTATAAAATTATTGTTAAATAGTGCCAAAAGTAAATGAAAAAAAGAAATGGAGTCAATAGTAATTATACGGTGGAAGCCGTTTTTTTTTTTAAAAACATAAATATATATAATAAGCCCAGCCCAGATTTTTGCCTTAGGGCCGCCAGTTATATGAAGGAAAAAAATTATAACAGGCCAGCTCAGATTTCATGCCCAAGAGCCCAAGGCCTGCCATTCCTTATATGAATCATGAATGTGCTGGGAAAAAACCAACAACGTTGAACATAAATATTACAATAAAAATAAAAAAAAAAACAAAGAAAAAAACAACAACAACGTTTAAATACTACTTTTGCTTTCGTAAGGTATTCTCAGATAATTGTCTGAAACTAATTTTTCGAGGTACTGTCGGACACCAAAGGTGGGTACCTCTTCCAACAAGGTTTGCTGCATCCACAAGGGCTCGAACTCGATGCTTAAGCGGTCGGAGGCCATTCTACTCCGAACAACCTTTGTTGAGACATTGAAATACTACTTTGTAAGTATGTTTTGTGGTATCAATGAATTTGAGTTTTACATCTATACATGTTAAAAGCGCGATATTGAATAATATTTTATAAGTATGTTTTGTTGATACACATGAATAAGAAATGTAATTTTATTGTTCATTATCTTTTACATTTTTTTTATCGTCTTTGAGGCCCCAACTTTCGTTTTTGATAATGAAAACATCATTGACAAATGTTTTCTCAGTTGTTCATTTTTTATAAATCCAAGAATTTCACCTCTAACAATAAAATACGTATGCCCCGATTGTCCCTGTTAATCATTACTCTGATCCCAAATATCAACGTAATAGGATCGAAATCCTATATTGTTATCTCATTCTAATGTATCCAGAGTGTAGGCTTGTTTTGAACACTCTAATTTCTTCAAAGTAACAGCGCCCGAGGCACGACCCGTATAGTTAAGGTCAGGAGCGCATAGCCGGCAGAAGGGACGAGACGACCGGTGCACACTAGAGGCGGACCGTCCGGCCCATCTCAAAGTCCAACTATGAGCTTTTTAACTGCAACAACTTAAATATACGCTATTGGAGCTGGAATTACCGCGGCTGATAGCACCAGACTTGCCCTCCAATGGATACTCATTAAGGGATTTAGATTGTACTCAATCCAATTTCGGATTGCCCACACTCTTGAATGAAAATTGTGAAACACTTGTACAATTTTTTTTTCAAGAGTGTTGGCAATCTCTCCCAACACCCCAATATTTTTTTTCAAAAGTGTGGGCAATCTCTCCCAACACCCCCTCAAGTGTGAGCAATCTCTCCCAACACTTGCACAATTTTTTTTAAAAATAATGTTCCAACAGTATCCGATTAAAACAAAACATATGGCATTCGACGCACTACAAACAAGCTGTAGGCCTTTACAAATATACTAACAAGTTGTAGGCCATTACAAATCTACTAAAATATGCAAGTGTAACTCTTACTAAGGAGTCTCCGCAGTAGAATTTTCCATAAAATTTGTATATATGTAAGTCCTCCTAAATAAAATTGCAATGTTTATTTTCTGAGGGGGGGAAGGGGCAGGAGTGTTTACTTTTAAGGACACTATAATAAATCTACTATTGCCCTTAAAGGCACCTTAGTTAGGCCAGCCATGTGGGATTCAGGGCCCTAGGCCGATTCTTTAGACAATACCCTTTCAGTTCAACGAATTTTAAATTAAAAAAACGTATGTACAAAAACCAAATTTTATTGGCGTACCATTTTTACATGGGATATTTTTTATTGAAGAATTCAATTGGGATTTAAAACATCTATCTTCGAACATATTTATAACCAAAATCTCTAATCAATATAGAAGAGCAGAATACCATTTCCATAAAGTTAAAAGAAAAAACAAAATTTATCACCGGAAGTAAATGACGAAAAATCAAAAAGTTGTGAACCAACTTAAAGGCGAATGTTAAGTAACAAAAGCAGAGACTTAAACTCCCGAAATCCATTCGCAAACTCTCAAGACACCTCTTGAATCAAGAATGTCTTCACTATCCGAAGCTTCCTCACCTTCGGTTGAGTCCCATTTGCCCTCGACGGACTGGGGTCACTGAATCTTCATCTTATACTAATCATAGACTTGATGGCAACAACTATTTGCTATGGTCAAGATCTATGAAAATGTACATCTCTGGACAAGGTAAGATGGGATACCGTCCGGCTCTAAACCCGCCCCTATTTGAAGATGACCCAGGATTTGAAGCATGGGATATCGCTAATAATCAAGTCATGACCATTCTCACAAGATCAATGACAAAAGAGATTAGTGAGAACTTTATGATGTATGATACCGCAAAGGAAATGCGGGATAATGCCGGGGATCTTTACTCCAAGAAAGACAATACCTCGAAGTGTATGAACTTGAAGCTCGGATTCAAAGCTGAGGCAAGGAGATATGTCTATAACTCAATACTTCAACCAACCGTCTGTCTAGGGCATGGCAACACCTAGATATGCGGAAACTCACCCCTGGAATGATGTCAAGGATCTTGCCGCCTTTATAAGGACATTATTGAGAAAAAGAGAGTATTCAAGTTTCTTACCGGTGAATCCTGCTCTTGATGATGTTAGAGGAAGAATCCTTGCCACAAAACCTCTCCCCAATCTCAAATCCATGTTTGTCGAAGTCAAACATGAGGAAACGAGGAGGAAAGTGATCCGCCGAACTCCCCGGCGACAACCCGCCGAGAGTGCTACCTGCCGACCATCGGGAAGCCCGCCGAGGTTGCGAGATCGTCGGGAAGCCTGCGATAGAACCGGAAAGTTGTTCGTCGACCGCAAACGCACAAATCACACCAAAGACACTTGTCGGAAGCTACATGGCATGCCTAAATCCCTCAAACCTACCGGGGAAAGTCGGGCGGGCATGTCCATGAAGAGGAGAATGACAACAAGTTGAATGCTCGGTTCTTTCGCATTCAAAGCTTTCCTCACTCAACAAAAAGAAGGTAGTACCTCTACCGACACGGCTACTCAAAGCTAGTGCGGGTAAATTCTACTCTTCTATTAGTAATGAAACATGGATTGTTGATTCGGGGCCTCCTCCCATATGACTGGTAATAAAAACCTCATAACTCACCTTATGCCATGTCAACAAATTCACAATGTTAAGACTGCTGATGGATCTATCTCTCGTGCAAAAGGTTTTGGAAATGTTAAACTCACTAATAAGATATGTCTAAAGGATGTCCTATTTGTTCCAAAATTAGACCTGCAATCTCATATCCGTCGGTAGACTTGCAAAAGATTTAAATTGAATTTGTTGTTTTTAATAAGAATCGGTGCACTTTCCAGACCCTTCTTCACGGGAAGTGATTGGGAGGGCTAAAACCGCTTAGGATTGTATGTGGTCGACCCCGTGAAGACAAGACCGAAGGCGAATCGCCTCGGCTCGCACTCAAACCTTAGATAATATCATGTTATGGCATTATAGACTAGGACATCCAAGTTTTGGTTATTTGAAGTCCGTAATTCTGAATTATTTAAAGGATGTAATGTCAATGATCTTCAATGTGATATTTGTCAATTTGCCAAACTTACCAAATCTCGTGTATGCCAAACTACCTTATTTGCCTTCCACACCTTTCACTTTAATTCATAGTGATGTATGGGGACCTTCAAGGGTAAAAAGTATAACGGGGAAAAAGGTGGTTTGTCACTTTCATTGATGATCATACCGGGAACACATGGTGTTTTTAATGAAGGATAAATGCGAAGTTGGACCGAGTTTTTCAGAATTCTACAACATGATCTCTACTCAATTTGACACTAAGATCAAGATCTTAAAGATCGATAATGCTCTTGAATACTATGAGTCTAACCTCGGTAATTTCTTGATGAATAAGGGGATTGTCCATATCGCCAGTTGTGTGGAAACACCTCAACAAAATGGGGTTCTTTGAGAGAAAGAACAGGCACCTACCGGAGATGGCTCGATCAATCATGTTCACTACCCATGTCCCAAAGTATATGTGGGGTGAAGCTATATTAAGCGCCACATACTTAATCAACGGACTTCCCAAACAGAGTGTTAGGCTTCAAGACTCCTATCCAAACCCTCCCGACCACACACTCCCGCCCTCATCTTATTTCCCAATTACCACAAAAAATCTTTGGTTGTACTTGTATTTGTTTATATCCATGCCCAACACGAAGCAAACTTGATCCCAAAGCTCACAAGTGCATTTTCCTAGGATATGCAAAGGACGGGAAAGGTTACAAGTGTTACTCTCCTTACGAAAAGAGATTTTACAATTCTATGGATGTAAAATTCTTTGAAAGGACTCCTACTACTACAAACAAGTCCACCGAGGCGTCAACGATGGAAACCGATTGAACTTGACCTAAATCCTTTCCCTCGGCAAACTCTTGAACCTCGGCACCCCACCGACTCTCGGCATCCTGCGATCCTCGGCAACCTCCGAACCGAGTCTACCGACCCGAGCCTGGCGAACCGAGACTGCGACACACTCGGCAACCTGCGAGTCACGGCAGACCGAACCTCGGCACCCCACCGACTCTCGGCGGCTGCGACGTTGATGACGGACCTATTGCTATCGGGAAGGGAAAGAGATCTTGCACTGCGATCACTCTATTCATAATTATCTTTCCTATGATCGGTTATCACCCGGTTTTGCCATGTTTACACGGGACTTGGATTCTCACTCTATTCCTAAGAATATACGGGAAGCTCTCCAACATGATAAGTGGAAGGCGGTGTCAAAACCGAAATGATCGCTCTCCTTGACAACCATACTTGGGATCTCACCACTCTCCCCACATGGAAAGAAGCAGATCGGTTTGCAAATGGTTGTTCACTATCAAGTACAATGCGATGGTACTATTGATAAATACAAAGCTAGGCTGGTTGCAAGGGGATTCACTCAAACATATGGCCTTGACTACAAGGAAACCTTTGCACCCGTGGCAAAACTAAACACTTGTCGAGTGCGATCTCAATTCTTTGTCCAACTTGATCGGCCTCTACACCAATTGGATATCAAGAATGCTTTCCTAAATGGTGACCTTACCGAGGAAGTCTATATGAATGTGCCTCCCGGTTTTTCCAACACTCACACTCAAGGGAAAGTTTGCAAATTGAGGAAATCTCTATATGGCCTAAAGCGGTCCCTAGAGCCTGGTTTGGCAAACTCACTACTTGTGGTTAAAGCTGCTTGGATACCATCAATGCAACTCGGATCACACAATGTTTATCAAAACAACAAACCGAGAAAAGGTCCATTCTTATTGTCTATGTGGATGATATCATCCTTGCGGTGATGATCCTGTCGAGATCCAACACTTGAAGACCCCTTTGGCAAAAGTATTTCAAGTTAAAGATTTGGGCTACCTCAAGTACTTTACGGGTATGGAAATAGCTAGGAACGACCGGGGTATATCGTTTCACGAGAGGAAGTATGTCTTGACCCTTTCTTTGAAGGAAAGCGGCATCTTGGGATGCAAACCCGCTTTGTATCCCCAATAGACCCGAGTAATACCGTTGCATGGTGACATTGCCGTCGAAAGGATCAATATCAAAGACTTGTAGGGAAACTCATTTATCCGTCCCATACAAGACCCGATATTGCATATGGCGTCGATCCGGTTAGCCGATTCATGCATTGCCCTACTGAGCAACATTGGGATGCTGTGAACAGGATACGAGGTACCTGAAGTCCACTCCTGGCCAGGGCTTACATTTCACCAAGTCTCCTGATAGATCAATCAAGGTCTACACTGATGCTGATTGGGCTGGATGTCACATTGACAGAAGATCTACCACAGGCTATTGCTCATATGTATGGGGAAACCTAGTTACTTGGAGAAGCAAGAAACGACCTATCGTGTCAAGGAAAGCGATCTTGAAAGCCGAACTCGGGGCACTTGTACTTGGCATTTGTGAAGCTCGTGGCTAAAAAGGGTACAGATTGATTACTAAAGGATTTATGTACCGGATTTTTTATTGAGCCAACTTAAAGAGTGACGTATATTATAAAAGAATTTACCGGATTGAGGGCCCTAAAATCAACTACTCTCTCCATTTATTGTAGCCGGCGTAATATAAGATCCTCTTTTAAGGATCTCTCTTGTATCTTTTATACTCATTGTTTAAAAATATAAGTTCATTCTTACAAACAATACGGATTTTTTATATTAAATGCGTATATTATTTTCATTTTCAACACTAAACGTAATATAATAGTGGTGTTTAAAAATTAAGTCATTCTTACAAACAATACTTTTATAAAACAATAACAATATTTTGAATTGAAATATTAAAAAATAACTCATTTATTTGGTTTTCTTAAACGGTGTGAAATGGCTAAAAGGTCTTATATTATGGGACGTATGAAGTATTTTTTATGGGGCATGAATGCAGCGGATGCTTATTTTTAAACCTTGTTGTAGTACCACAGACAGGTATGGTGGGGTCGTTAAAGGCATTTTTTTCACAAGCTTTCTTTTAAATAAAAGTAATGATAAAGGCACAAACAATTTGAGATAACAAGTGACACAAATAATCTGTCATCTTTGATTTTGACGATTTTACCTCACAATCAATTGAGATCCATTAAATTAAGGGTGAAATATTTGGTTCTGCATCCATAATTGCTCTTTTTTTATTTTATTTTATTTTATTTATTTATTTTTTATCAAACGACGAAAGCATTTATTAATACAAAAACTAGGAAATACAAGTCCAGACCGGAGTACATTATGTATGTCAGAAAATGCCTACATCAGATTCGAAAGAGAAAGCAGCGAGCTTATAAGCAAACTCGTTGCTTTCTCTTCCAGAAAACAAAACATGGCACGAATTAAAATAAAGAGAATGAAGTCTCGAAAAGATAAACATAGGAAAAACCAAAAAAAAAAAAAAAAGATAGGAAAAAACAAAAAGAAGATAAACATAGGGAAATCTTGCATAATCCATGTGCGAGAGGCAAAGCGGTGGAAGAAAAAACGGAGGAAAGTCCCTTCTTTTTTGACTTGCAGTCGTCACAATCCCACTATATTTCCTTTTTTTTCTTTTTCGTCATCATCAAAGCCGTTTCTTTTATCTTCAAAAATGGATTTTTCTGCCACAATATTAAAGTATTTAAAATATTAATTAACCAAATTTTCTCACTAAATACGAAAAAAAAAACTAAAAATTAAATATGCAGTGTATAGAAGCTGTTTGGACAGGAAGTATTTTCTATTCAATTTGAACGAATAAAGTTAAATTTTCATCTTTTCAAAATAAATTATTTTTAATTTATTTGATATGATATCCGATACAATTCTTTTTTTGTTTGGGGATATCCGATACGATCAAGATTGATTAAAATTTAGAAAAGTATTTGTACAAAACTTGTCCACAAAATTTTTTCACACAAATGATTGATTAAAATTTAGAAAAGTATTTGTACAAAATTTGTCCACAAAAAAGTTTCACATAAGTAATTGATTAAAATTTAGAAAAGTCTTCGTACAAAGAATTTGTCCCGACAAAATATGCACAAATGATTCAAACATTTCAATTGTTTTGATGGAAAAAGAAAAAAATAATGTTAACCCTTTTTTTTTACTGATACGAAAAATACATACAGTGGCGGACCTACATACATCTAAGGGGGCAACTACTTCCTTAATCTGAAAAAAAATATACTAATATATGTAGTATGCGTCTAGTTTGCCCCTCCTAAGCCTCCTTAATTTTTTATTTGTCTTTTTAAAATTTTCATAGCCCCTCTTACCCGAGATCCTGCGTCCGTCACTGCACACACACACCTTAAGTTGTCCCCAGCCAAATCTAGAATCTCCGGGTTAATAACTTCAATGATTACCATTAGGCTAATGTCATATTGACATAAAATAACCCTTTGATTTAGTTTATGTGACTTTTTGTATAAATAAAAGTCACCATCCACAAAATTTATAGACTGAATGATAATAAAAACGAAGTAATTCATGTCGAAACGAATGTATATTTTTCTACTATACAATAATACAGTATATGTTTTGAAATACATTATTTATTGACACCAAAATAAGGAAATAATCTCGGTAGTTTTTTTTTTTTTTTTGGAAAACCGGATCTTTATTTTTATATTCATCACCAAATAAGATGTACATCACAAGTTCATTGTAAGCAAAAAAATAAAAAATAAAAAATAAAAAATAAAAAAAATTCATTGGGTTATCTAGTCTAATTGTTTATCTCCGGCTCGGGTTTTTGTGTTTGGTTCTTTTTCTTTTGTTTCCGTCACCTAATGTACTCGAAGCTTGTGGTTTTGATTTGAATTAATGAAGACACATCTTTTTAAAAAAAAATTGATTTATATAATAGTTAGACTCATATGATAACGTAAAATCATATTAAAAGATTTATATAATAGTTAGACTCATATGATAACGTAAAATCATATATTATAACATTTTCTTTTGATAATTTTAAGTGATGAAGATTTGAATTCAGGACCTTATTGGTTTGAAATAACATCATTTACCACTATATTATGCCTAATCGGCTACTACATCCGTCCCATATCATAAAACATTTTGTATGTTTTCACACAGATTATGAAAATTGTTGAATGTTATAAATTTAAAGGTTAAATGTCTAAAATGTCCATTGATTATCATTAATACAGTAGTTGATGAGTAATGAAAAGTTGTTAGATTGATAATAAATTAAGGGTAAAATGGAGAAAAGAGTAATTAATGTTGTATTGGTAATGTAGAATAATTTATATTATGGACAAATTTAAAGAGATAGTATATTATAGTAACATTTAAACCGACGGTGCCACATAAACATAGTATAATTTGAATGAAAATCTTTTTGATTTAAATTTATTTCAGTATTGAATGCATTTATTGATTGTTCTATCACATTGATGTATGAGATAGAGAACAATATAGTAAAAAGTTAAAGCCCCTAGAACTTACAAATTTTATAGGCATCCTTTATTTTATCCTAAATCATGGAAAAAAATTAGTAATGGATGTGGAATTCTATATATGCTTTGGTGAATTTTGAAATCAAGATATGATTGGATCTTTGAGAAGAAAATGTGAATATTAATTCTCTCGTCGCTGCGGCACGTTCTCTCTCTTCGTAATATTGTGATGCTAGACTCAAAACCTTCATACAAATTACTCATACTACTAATCGTGGATCGCAGACCCTCTGAGTTTGATGCCATAATGTGTAACATTGATGCGTCATTTAAGTATGGTATTTTGTTAGTAAGAGGCATTATTCGAGATTCTTCAAGACTTGATTGTGAATCTTTCGACTTGAATCTTGGATGCCGATGCCCGGTTGATGTGGGAGAGGCTTTAGCGCTTTAGCATGAAATCTCTTTGGACTTATGCTTGAGTCATGGAAAGTGATTCTTCATGGGTGATTTAAGGTCTCTAATCCAACTACTTACATCTTGGGAAGCAAAGAAGGAATCCCATGCCAACTGAGGTAGGGCTTGATTCCATACTTGATTTGGCCACTGGCGGTTGCGAATAGCATGAATAGAGGTTTCTTCACGTTGATGTCAAAAGGCTACAAACCCGTGAGACATTAAGGCATCATCGCAACAGAACACTACCTACAAGAAGGTAATAGTGATTCAATTTTTAGAAGAAAAAATTGTATCTTAGAGGGCCTTTAAGATTCCATATATGATTCCAACTCAGTCTATAGATTGAGCTTGTACCTCTACCATTCGTGTGGAAATACTATGGTTAATATTACATTATTATTATACTCATAACATGTTACATTATAACGTGTTACTTTGTATCATGAGACATATTAATTGCATTGAATAAACAATTAATATGTCCTAATAGTCATAAAGTAACTATCCTTTGTCCTATTATGTAATAGCATAGACATAGCCGACTCTAGCATTTATTGTAGCCGGCTCTAGTTACTTTTACTTTACTAGCTAGGATCCTCTCTTGTAAGGATCCTCTCTTGTACCTATTTATACTCATTCTTTCAACATGAATAAATAAGTTGGAGTTTACTCAAGTATTATTACTTTCTCAAACTCTCTTCATGGTAGCAGAGCCTTAAACTCCTGAAATCCGCTGCAAACTCTCGGCAACCCCTATTTGAATCAAGAATGTCTTCACTATCCGAAGCTTCCTCACCTTCGATTGAGTCCCAGTGCCTCGACGGACCGGGGTCACCGAATCTTCATCTTATACTAATCATAGACTTGATGGCAACAACTATTTGCTATGGTCAAGATCTATGAAAATGTACATCTCGGACAAGGTAAGATGGGATACCGTCCGGCTCTAAACTTGCCCCTTTGAAGATGACCCAGGATTTGAATCATGGGATACGCTAATAATCAAGTCATGACCATTCTCACAAGATCAATGACAAAAGAGATTAGTGAGAACTTTATGATGTATGATACCGCAAAGGAAATGCGGGATAATGCCGGGGATCTTTACTCCAAGAAAGACAATACATCGAAGTGTATGAACTTGAAGCTCGGATCCAAAGCTGAGGCAAGGAGATATGTACGTAACTCAATACTTCAATCAACCTGTCTAGGGCATGGCAACACCTAGATATGCGGAAACTCACCCCTGGAATGATGTCAAGGATGCGCCCTTTATAAGGACATTATTGAGAAAAAGAGAGTATTCAAGTTTCTTCGGACCGAATCCGCCCTTTATGATGTTAGAGGAAGAATCCTTGCCACAAAACCTCTCCCCAATCTCAAATCCATGTTTCTTTGAAGTCAAACATGAGGAAAGAGGAGGAAAGTGATGCCGCCGAACTCCCCTACCGACAACCGAGTGCAAGGATCGTAGTATGGAGGCTAATGCCGGGTCGATCTTACGGGGAACTAGGCTGATTGTGAACCCTAGCTTTTGTTTTTAACTAATTATTGTCACGAAAACTAACCTAAACAAATATTGCATAAAAGTAACTAGACGAGAGGAGATTAATCCAATGCTAGGAAAGATTGGAAGCAATAAAAACTAACTAAGTCGCGAGAAAAATAAAATAAACTAAACTAAGCTAAGCAATTCGAGTCAAGTGATTTAAATCAAATTTTAACGAACGAACGAGCAATTGTTCCACCTATCCTATCAACGTTTGATACTAATTCGGATTATTTCGTGATCTCTACTCAAGTTGTGATTCACCTATCTAAGGCATGAACACCTACTTTCGTAGACAAGTTCGTTTTCTAATCTTTGATCTTTCGATTAAAGATTAAGTCTTTCTAACCTAGGCGTGAAATCTTTCAATTTCTAATCTAGAGATTCAATCTAATAACTTTCGTTGTGATTAGATTAAAGGTCTAAACTTTTATCATGGTGTTCTAAGGTTAACATGACTTTCATCAAGCAAACAAGAAACAAAGGCACGGATCTTTCGATATAGCATGCAATCAACATATACAAACATGATAAAGGTAACAACTTTAATAGACACTCACAAAATAATCACGAACTCGAGATCAAACTGTTGAAACGGACGGCTTCACAACGCTCGTTCAAGGAGGATTTAGCCTCCAGCATCCTTTGCACATCGAATTGTTGAATAAAAAAGTACATGAAATTATCTAATCTAATCTAGAAGTTTAAGTGCATAAAACTAGAGAAAAGCTGAAGGAAAAACGCAGCCAAGCGCCCCTAGGGTTTAGGGTTCGAAAATTGTATGATTAGGGTTTGGGAAATCGCGCCTATTTATAGATTTTTAGGTCGGTTTCGCCGAGTCGGTGCCGTGGACGCCCGTCCACTATCTTGGACGCTCGTCCAACCTCTATGAACGGAGAATGAACGCTCGTTCAGAACGCGTCTGAACTCTCTGAATGTAAAATACGATTCTGGACGCTCGTTCGGTTGAGCAAACGCCCGTCCACCATGGACGGACCGTGGACGCTCGTTCGCCGATGCTGGAACTCGATCTCTTGAGCATTATCTCTTCCTTCTTCTATCCTTATCCTTCTTTTCTCATCTCTATCTCGATTTAGCTCGAATTATATCAACATTTGATCATCATTTGAGCACAATAATCATACCTATAACACATGGTAAACATCGCAGACTGTAATAAAGTCCAATTAATTATAATTCATGATGAAAACACATAATTTATTCGATATTGCGAATAAGTCCTTAAAAACCTAGTATGCTCAATATTTCCATATGAGGGCCATTAATTATGAAATCAATCCAATTAAAAGGGAAAATACCGTAAAATATATCATAATAAAACATAGATTTTCACCCTTAACAACTCCCCCACACTTATCTTTTGCTCGTCCCGAGCAAAACAAAACGAAAATTAGGCTCGAGAAAGGAAAGCATGCATCTAAACAAATATAACATACATCCAATAACTTAGATGTCCACCGGTGTGTGAGTGCATAGCCATAGGGAACTTCCACTAAATCCAAACTTGAACAACTCAAGCAAAACTAGCTATTACCCCCTCGCAGAATAGTAATAAATGACACTCATAAGGTGCACCCTACAAACGTGACATATCCCGAAAAGGATGATCGAATATATCTAGGGCCTTTCTGAAATACTCAGAGGATAATCCCTACATCATATCCATCGGTTTATGCGGGGATAAGATTAACGAGAACTAAGCCTTATTCATTTCGTAACCATTTCTTAGTCGATTTAACTATTTCACTTTAAACACACATTAGAAGAAGCTATTGCCCTCATAGCAGAATAGGACATTTCGAGATAATCCCCTACCTTACTCCAATCATAAGGCATCTTTTCCTAACTGTCGTGAGCTTTTAGTCATCATAGTGGTATAGGACATACGTGGTATACCCTACCTCACTCAAATCATCGACTAGCTTTCGACACACACGGATAATTTCATATTAATTCAACTTTTTCAATTGGACAATAGTTACGTGTACTTATCACATTCAAACTTCTAGATATTCACAGTATATCATACTTCGGAACTAAATACAAACTATCATAAATCTCACGATATGCACGTAGCACTAAGCACATGACTTATAAGATAATCAAAAACCACTAATCCAAAACGGGGTATAACGTTATAAAAATAGCTCATCGTTCACTATGGCTCGTGAAATGTAAATCTTGGTGAAACAACTAACTTATCAAACATATGAAATATCGCATAGATGATTGCAAAAACAACGAACTTCACGTTGAATTGCCTACTCGGGACAAAACAAAAACACAAGTATAGGAAAATTTTTTGAAAATTTGAAAATTGAGCATATTTTTGCATAATAAACAAACTAACGTAGTACTTAAACGTATACGCATCGAACTATCCCCTCCCCCACACTTAAAAACTCAACATGTCCTCATGTTGTGCAGAAAGGAAAATGAGAAGAAACTTAGTTTGTATTTGCGTAGAAAAATCGAGATGATGGTCGAAATTTGGAGCATGAAAAGGCCAACGCTCGCAAAAAGCGTGGAAAAAAAACGTCCAAACGTAACTCAACGAGTACTCGACAAAAACCACCTCTGCAACACGCGAGAAAACAGAAAACTCGGGGGAAACGGGGTATAATATGGCCGTAGAGATAATAATTCAAACGGATGACAAAGATAGGACCATCAAATAAATATGTCCACACAAGTCAAAGAACGAGAAACCAGAAAGTACAAGAACCATGAAAAGTAACCAAAAGGAAAGTAACAAAATGTATAGGTACAGCCAAATCGAATGAAATGTATCAAAAAGTGCAACAACCAGAAAGATGCAAAGCAAATAAAAACTCAAGGTAGCCCCGGAGTCGTCTCAGCAACAGGAACATCAACAGGAGGAGGATCTGGAGTTGGGACAGCAACAGTGGACGGCGTCGGTGTAGGCTCAGGCTGCGTAGTAGACGCAGTAGCAGGCTCTACCGGGGGCTCATCCTCCTCATCTGACTCGGGCTTCCCCTCCATCTTGACCACCTCAGCTATCACCCTCTCTATCTGCTCTGAGAAGACATAATCCATACTACTCGCAGTGAATACCCTCCGATCTCTCGGTTGCCTTCCATCAACTAGACACTCCAAAACCGATAAGATATTATCCTGGCCATCCCGGATATCACTCAACATCGCCCTCAAACTATGAGCCATACTATGCCGAGTAATCTCGGAAGAAGATAATCCAGAAAGAACTGAGGCTTGAGGCGGTGCCGATGTGGAACCAGGCTCAGAAACGGGAACGGCCTTCTCTCTACGAATAGGGGGGTAACTCTTAGTCCTGTGGTCTGATGTATACTCAGCAACCCCAGCATCTAAACATAACTGATGTATCAAATGGGGCACTATCAAACTCCGGGTAGATACCTTCTGGTTTGCCAAAACATCATCAAACAAAGCTCGCCCAACATCAACATTCAACCCGAAAACCAACGCATACAACATCCCAAGATCACTGATATAGAAATGTGTGAGATTATTCTTAGGAATCAACCGACTCTGGATAAACCGACAGTAGACTCGCCAATCCTCAGTCCAAGTCGTGGTGATTAACTCCTTCCTATCACCATTCGGTCTCAACACCCATGCCACATCCGGACAAACTTTCAATTGCGGCTCTCCATCGGATCCTTACCCTCCTCATTTTGCCGTCTAGCGATCTCCTCCTTGTAATCCAAGCCGCGAAACGCCGGCAACTTATATTTACGGTTGATCACCTTGGCGGAAAAAGGCACTTTAACACCTCGAACCATCACAAAACCGCCATCCAAATCGTCTCGAACAATTCGCATAGAACTCTCTCACTATAGAATCATTGACCGGGTTAGGAGGAATTTTCGTAACTCATCCCATTTCCGAGCCTTTAGCATCTTCACGAAGGCGGGATCCACTGTTGTGTCTTGACCTCTCTGTCAAAAATCATACTCCGAGTCACATAATCCTTAGTGTAGGCACTATGAGCTCGTGGATTGACGAATCGACGGGGCATAGCAAGAGGGGCAACATTCTTAGCTTTCTTCTAGGGGGTGCATGTGTAGCTTCGGTTTCGGCCCTGCTCCCCAACGACATCCTCGGTACCAACCTCGGCTCTAGAAGATTCACCACCCCGAGTGCCTCGAGACATCCTAACGAGAGGGACCTCATCATCTTCCTCAGTTTCAGAATCGGAAGGGGAATCATCTCTTAAATTGGTTCTTGTTTGTTGAGATGTTCTAGGCGGTTGATCTCGAAAGACTATTCCTCGTTAGGGTCCAATTCGATGGATCAAACTCGGGACGTTGCCGTTTACCTCTCTCCCCGGCCAAACCTTTACCATAACGCTTCACAATTTCCTTCTTACGCACCATTGTCCACTAAACTAAACTAAACCATTCACACAAATGGTTACCCGTTTATCGTCCAAATCGGGATTTCAATTCAACAATACCAACCCATCCACCACAACCAACATCACCACACCATCACAACACCAAAACAAGAAGAAAACAGCAACAAAATGAGAGAAATTTCAAGAAAATGAGCCGACCCGAAGATCGAACCCACAAAAACGTGAAAGGAATCAAGACAAGTTGCTATAGACTTACCAAATGCTATGTAAGGATGATGATCGAATGGATTTGAAGCCCAGAAACACCAAGATCGGCACCCAAAATCGGAAATTTTGTCCAAATGGCCGCACTGAAAAATCTCTGATTCTCCAAATTCCGTTGATTGTTGGAAGAAATGGACTAGAAAAATGTAAAGAAGGTGCAAGGACCGTTCTTTTGCAACAAGAATCGTTGAATTTGGTTCAGAAACGAAGATTTGAGGTTTGGAGGAGGGGAAAAGTCGGGTTCTCCTTTTGAAAATCACAGAAAATGAGGGTTCACGCCTAGAACAGGTATATATAGGCCCATAGTGGACGCTCGTCCATCCCGACGGACGGGCGTTCACTAGTGCTTCACATGAGCCGGACGGGCGTCCATAAATTCGGACGCTCGTCCATGGGGCATTTTTACATACGGGATAGGAGGGATTTTGGCGGACGGGCGTCCACCATGTTGGACGAACGTCCATAAAAACAAGCAATCGGACGGGCGTCCATTTTTATGAACGGGCGTCCACCGGAGAGAGTGGTAAAAATCAAACTTATTCACACATAAGCTAATTAAAATTGAAGTGCAATTCTTATTAACGTCAAATAGAATTCAAAAGTACAATGATGAAATATTAAAGACCTAAAATAGCTTAGAAGTAACTAAAAACATAACTAAAACAAAGTGGGTTGCCTCCCACCAAGCGCTTCGTTTTACGTCGGGGCTCGACGAAAACCAAACTAACTAAGAACTCACTAGTACGCGTAGATTTCGTCCCCAATCCACTACGCGAATGAGACGTCGAAGCATGTCGACAGCTGGAGGAAAGTCGTACTCATCTTGCAAACACCAATCCTCACCGGCTACCTCAACACCTCTGAAATGCTCAGCCTGCAGCACTAGTGCCAAATCCGTCAGCATAGGATCATTAAGGATCGTGTAGGGACGTCCTATGGCCTCCTGCAACTCCTCAGTCGTGAAATCGCTGCCTCCCGAACAAGGTGGAACTATGATAACGTACGTGATGGTCTTAACCTGAGTGCCAATGTCAAAATCTACATGAAGGACTATAGTGCCTCCCGGTCCATCATCTACCGTGATCAGCGGGATCCGACTAATGAGGGGGAACTCCTCAGGAAGAACTCCGTAATCCATACCTAAAAGCACACTAACTGACAGATAAAAACAGAACAACTTAGTTAGCTAAAACTTAATCAAACTAAAACTTAAAGGAATAAAACACTAATAGCGTGAACAGAACCTAGCTAATAAGGGATATCTAGGATGCCTCCTAGTAGCGCTTTTGGTTAATGTCGTTAGCTCGACACAGTCTAAGCTCAGCCTGGATCAGGCCATTTGACTTTTCTGCCAGCCATTACCTCGTGTATGCTTTGATCAGCAGTGTGGCTGCAGAAATAACATCGCACACATGGGGGAAAAGTTTTAATAGCCCTCCACATACGCTTGAACCTCCCCATGGGTGACCTCTTCATACTCTGAGTCCTCTGATGACGCTTCAGCTGTCGTTCCCTTTCAAACTCTTCCATATCAGCACTACCAGCTAGAAATTCTTCAGACGGATCACTACCGTCATCCTCGGAGAACAAGTCGGGTGATAACTCGTTAAATTCTTCGACTCGAGTAACACCACATCCGAGAATATCGAGAAATTTAACAATCAAAGATGTCTCTTTAGGTTCACCAATATAGTGTTTGCACCTTTGACCGTTGACTCGAAACGGGTCACCACTATAACCACGAAGTTCTAGAACGCCTCCAGGAATGATTTGGAGAATCTCGAAAGGGCCGGACCAACGAGTCCTCAACTTTCCGGGGAAAAAAATGTAACCTAGAATTGTAGAGGAGAACTTGTTCGCCGACTCGAATTCTCGCTTCCTAATTTTCGCATCATGGAGTAGTTTCATCTTATCTTTCTTGATCCCGGCACTTTCATAGGCACGGAGTCCGAATTCGTCCGGCTCGTATAGCCGCCGTAGTCGATGTTTCCCACAAGCTTGGGAATCAAAGTTCGAAACTTTGTAGCCCAATACGCTCTATGCTCTAACTCGACGGGCGGATGACATGGTTTCCCGTAGACCATTTGATATGGAGATGTACCCATAGGAGTTTTATAGGCGGTCCTATAAGCCCATAAGACATCATCCAACTTCGGACTCCGTCCTTGCGATGGCGTTCACGGTTTTCTCCGGGATCTTTTTAATGCTTTGGTTGCTTCGCTCAACCCGACCGCTAGTCATCGGATGGTATGGGGTGCCGGTCTTATGGCGTACACCATACTTTTCGAGAACTTTTTCTAGAGGTCGGTTGCAAAAATGCGTTCCCTCATCAACGATCAAGGCTCGAGGACATCCAAATCTCACAAAGATATTCTTTTTTAGGAACTTCATGACCGTTTTATGATCATTGTGAGGAGTGGCTACCGCCTCCACCCATTTCGAAACATAGTCGACGCGAGACTAAGATGTATTTGTTACCGCGAGGATGATGGGAAAGGTCCCATAAAATCGATACCCCATACATCAAAGACTTCGCATTCAAGGATGGGTTTCAACGGCATGTCAAAACGCCTTGTCGAGTTCCGGTTCTTTGACACCTATCGCAAGCTTTACGAAGGCTTCGTGTCCTTAAAAATCGTAGGCCAATAGCAACCGGAGTTGGAAGATCTTCGCAACCGTTTTCCAAGGACCAAAGTGACCACTGTGGGTCCACTATGGCATTGCTCAATAATCTCTCGTTGCTCGGATTCGGGAACGCATCTCCTAAGCAAACCATCTTTGCGGATCTTGAACAAATAAGGTTCATCCCAAACGAAATATTTCATATCGAGAAGAACTTCTTCTTCTCCCGATACGACATCTCGGGGTCAAGGTAGCGGGCATGAAGGTAATTCACAATGGACGAATACCATGGAACATCGGGGAGAGCGGCCATCGATCATCATGATGTTTTCCGAGAGGAAAGTAAAGATCTATATCTTCGGGATCACCCTTTTCCTTACTTATCATCCTAGAGACATGATCCGCCACTACGTTCTCACCGCCCTTCTTATCTTTGATTTGAACGTCAAATTCTTGGAGGGTCGGTATCCAACGCGAAGCGCGGTTTAGCTTCCTTCTTGGTCGTGAGATAACGCAAGGCGGCGTGATCGGTCCACACGATCACTTGAGCACCTAACAAGTAACTTCGGAACTTGTCCATAGCAAACACTACGGCCAATAATTCCTTTTCGGTAGTCGTATAGTTAACTTGCGATGGATTCAACGTGTGGCGGCGTAGTAGATAGGTGGAACTTTCCTTCGATGCGCTTTGTTCTAAGGCGCACCAACGGCATAGTTGGATGCATCGCACATAAGCTCAAAGGGCAAGTTCCAGTCTGGCGATATAAGAATTGGAGCAGAGATCAGCCTACTTTTAAGCTCTTCAAACGCGCGCTTGCAATTCTCATCAAAATCAAAGGTAACGTCTTCTTTGAGTAAAGTAGACAGGGGCTTGGCAATCTTTGAAAAGTCCTGGATGAACCTCCTATAGAAGCCGACATGCCCGAGGAAACCTCGGATCTCCCGAACATTCTTGGGATAGCTCATCTTCTCAATAGCTTCAACCTTGGCTCGTCTACTTCTATACCTTTGGGCGACACTTTGTGGCCGAGGACTATGCCTTCATCTACCATGAAATGGCATTTTTCCCAATTAAGCACTAAGTCCTTTTCCACACATCTAGACAACACATGATCAAGATTATCGAGGCAATCATCGAAGGATTGACCAAAGACCGAGAAATCATCCATAAAAATCTCCATGCACTTTTCAACTAGCCCGTCAAAGATGGCCATCATACACCTTTGAAAGGTGGTGGGGCATTACGAGAGACCAAATGGCATCCGCCCGTAGGCGAATGTACCATAGGGGCAAGTGAAAGTGGTTTTCTCTTGGTCAACGGGATCGATGGGTATACGGAAATATCCCGAATATCCATCCGGGAAGCGAGTAGAATGCATGCCCCGCCGGACGCTCAAGCATCCGGGTCAATGAATGGAAGGGGAAAATGATCTTTCGGTGTGACCTCATTGAGTTTTCTATAGTCAATACGAGACCCGATAGCCTGTAACGAGCCGCAATGCTATCTCCTCTCCCTTCTCATTTTTCTCAATCGTAATTCCACCCTTTTTGGGAACCACTTGAGTTGGGGATACCCACTCACTGTCTGCAATGGCGTATATGATACCCATATCTAGAAGCTTGATAATTTCCTTCTTGACTACCTCTTGCATGTGAGGGTTGAGTCTTCTCTGAGGCTGTCTAACTCGTTTTGCGCCCTCCTCAGTCTTGATCTTATGCATACAGATGTCGGGAGATATCCCACGGATATCTCCCACCTGCCATCCAAAGGCTTTTTCATTTTTGCGCAAGACGTTTAACGGTTTTAGCTCTTCATACGAGATAGCTTGGCGAGAGATGATCAAGGAAAGCTTGTCACCCTCTCTTAAAAACACATACTTAAGATGTTTAGGTAACGGCTTTAGTACCAAATCTATGGGAGGATCCTCTAGACTTGATTTAAGATCGCCACTCTTCAACTCAACATTCTTGAGCTTACTCGGTGGCCCTCGCCAAAGCTTCTTCTCTTAGCTCATCCTCGAAATCGGTCGCTAATTGGTCTAGATTGACCACACCATGACTATTCGGCTTATCAATTAGTCGCTCATATTCGATTCTACGGCCATGACTTGCTTATCCATGAAGTCGTCGAAATCATCGAAGTCTCCTCAACGGAAAAGCCGGTTGGAGCTCCGGAAAGGTACATTGATAGATTTTGATACACTATAGCTCACCTCCGGTCACCAACCCGAATGGTCACATGCCCGCCATCACAATCGATGAGGGCTCTAATTGTAGATAGAAAAGGCCTTCCAAGAATTAACGGGACATTTTCACTTTTCTCAATATCTAAGACGTACCGATCAACCGGAAAGGTAAACCTATCTATTTGAACTAATACGTCCTTTAAGATCCCCGAGGCTTTCTTAGAAGATCGATCGGCGAAGCGCAAGTTCATGGTCGTGGGTTCTAGAAGACTTTGTAAACCCAAATTGCTTGCACACGGACAATGGCATCAAGTCGATAGATGCGCCCGAGTCACGTAAGGAATTTGGGAAGACTAGGCCTCCCGTACGCAATGTGAGCACAAATTTCCCCGGGTCGCTTCTCTTGATTGGTAAGCTTTCATTATTGACCAGAGAACATTCCTTACCAACCGCTTGGTCCATTCCTGCTAACTTCTTCTTGGAAGATACAACATCCTTGATGAATTTTGTATACTTAGGCATCTCGACCAAGACCTCGGATAATGGCAGATTTACACGAGTATTTTTCGAAGGTTTAGCACCTTCTCGTACTTTTTGTCTTCAACCAATGGAATGTTGCTCTTCCTCGGTGGAAACGGAAGCTTCTTCGAATCACTCTCGGAAAAGACTCTCTTTGAGGATGCGGCGATAGCTTTGTCTTCCAAATCCTTCCACCGAACCGTCTTTTCGAAGTTTTCGTAGTCGGGGATCGGCCACCGACTTTCTTTCCCTTTTTTCGGTCCTCGGGGTCGGCCACTTGAGGATTTCCACTTTGCGCAGTCCTCAGGGGAACAGCCACCTGAGGATTTGCAACCTTTTCACCTATCAGGGGGTCAGCCACCTGAGTACTTGCTTGCAGCCAAGGGGATGATGGGTGCTCAACTTCCCCTCCTGCCTTATCAATGGCAGGAGGGGCTAGTGGTTTCCCTGGAAGCCAGGGGGACCACTCAGCTGTGTACCACTTCTTAAACTCATTGTACCGGCCTCCTCTTGTCCATAATGCGTTGTTGGTACGAGGTCGGTACATTGGTCGTTGCTCAAATCGGCTCGAGCAACATGACCACCCTTAGGATTTTTCTCGGTAAAGCGGCGGATGCCCGGGGGTCTTGATGCTAATTGCTCGGCCAGTGCCCGATCTGTCTCTCAAGATTCTTATTGGTACTCATTAGGAGCTGAATATTCTTGTTTTGCTCTTCTTTGAATGAGTTCCATTCGGCCTTAAGATCATTTGAATTCGAGGGACTTTGAGAGTCCGGAAGTTTGAAGAGTATGGTCGGCCGGGCCGATTTTGAAAATTGGAATTGGAATTAGAAGGCCAATTCGATTGAACCTTTGTGTTTGAATTTGGAAAAATTAGAGTTTTGGTTTTGAGCGGAACCGGGGTTCTTATTGAAACTTGAATTTGAATTAAAACTCGAATTCGGATTGAAATTGGAAACTTGATTGAACCCTTGGTTCGGAATTGATTCGGCCGGATGGTTGATTAAATCTTTGGGTGTTCGGCCATAGAACGCATTTACTTCGACATTACGCCCATTCATAGGACGGAATGCGGAAGTATGCCCCATATTATCGCGAGTTTTGGCATTGGACCTGAGTGTACTGTCCATCAGCATGGACAGTATTGACTTGGTATGAAGAATTGGGGTTTAATTGACATTGGCCATTTACGTGACCAGTCTGACAGCAAGATTCGCAATACAGAACCTGAGGGTTCTGCGGAAACGAAGGAGTTTGAGGATTGGCCATCCGCCTCGCGCGGCATGGCAATCGGACTTTGAACATTTACTTCCTCCACCTTAGGAGGAGGAGGAGCTTGAGTTGCACGATAGGATGGAGCATAGTTATATTTGGCAATGTCTTCGAACAATGCCCATCCTTCGTGCCGAGTCTTCCTCAAAAACGTCCCTCCGGATGAACTATTGACCATGCCCTTGGTGAGCTCGGTCAATCCGCTAAAGAAAGTAATGACTAACCTCTCCAAAGGCAAGCCATGATGGGGGCACCTTCTAAGAAGAGATTTATACCTTTTCCAGGCCTCGAAAAACGATTCATTTTCCTTCGAGAAAATGTGAAAATTTCATTTAAGCAATGGGCCGTCTTAGAAGGTGGAAAATATTGACTCAAAAACTCCTTCTCGAGTCCGACCCATGTAGTGATGGAGTCGGGAGGAAGAGAGTGATACCATTCCTTCGCCTCCCCTTTTAAGGAAAAAGGAAAAAGTTTGAGCTTGATGGCATCCTCACTTACACCTTGGATGCGGGTAGTACCGCATATCTCTAAGAACGTGTGTAAGTGGGTATGCGGATTTTCTGATTGGTAGCCGTAAAAAATTGATGCATGCCGCATCATCCGGATAAGCCACGGCTTGAGCTCGAAGGTTTGAGCAAGTAATGGCGGGCAAGACTATAGCCGGGTTGACGGTGATCGCACCGGGCATGGCGTAGTACGCCAACGTCCGTCGATCCTCTCGTCGCCATTATTACTATTTCTTCGATTTCTTCAATCAACTTTTGTTCAATTTCTTGGTTGGTGAGCTTCCTTCGTCCGAAGGATCGGTGAAACGAAGTTTCCGCCTATTAGGTCCGACTATGGTCCGCTCGAGGTCAGGTGTAAAGAGTAATGGCCCTTTCTGACTTCGAGTTTGCATAAACCGAAACCCAACTCTATTGAACAAAACCTGTAAACTACGAAATTAAAAACTTAAACTACGAAAAGGGAACCTAAGAATCTATCTAAAAGGTTTGAAATCTAGAACTATTATCAAAACCTAGGGAAAAAAAGAAAGAAAGAGAAGAAGAGCAGACGGACGGGCGTCCAACAATATGGACGAGCGTCTGCCTGGTTTTCAGAACGGACGGGCGTTCAACGTATGAACGCTCGTCTGATTTTTCAGAATTTTTTGGACGGGCGTCCAAATGTATGAACGCTCGTCTGTAGGTCAAGAATTGATACAGGACTGAAATTTTACAGTGGACGGTCGTTCATAGGTATGGACGCTCGTTCATATGCAAAATTTCCCAGGAACAGAAACGATTTCCAGAACAGAGACAGAAGTAAAGAAAACAGAGCAGGAAAAACAGGGGAAAAAGAACTAATCACAAAACAAAAACTTTAACCCTATTCCAAAACACTAAATTCCTAACTACTTAAAGGTTAAACCCCCCTAGAAATCGACCTAAAAACAAGGATTAAAATGCAGAGAATAGAAAGAAAAACTGAACAAAAACAGAAAAACAAAAACACACAAAAACAAAACTAGGCAAACCGTCCGGCTCCCCGGCAACGGCGCCAAAAACTTGTCCCGGATTTTATCAATACAAAACAACAAGTAATAAACCGGTTAACCTCAAGTGCAAGGATCGTAGTATGGAGGCTAATGCCGGGTCGATCTTACGGGGAACTAGACTGTTGTGAACCCTAGCTTTTGTTTTTAACTAATTATTGTCACGAAAACTAACCTAAACAAATATTGCATAAAAGTAACTAGACAGAGGAGATTAATCCAATGCTAGGAAAGATTGGAAGCAATAAAAACTAACTAAGTCGCGAGAAAAATAAAATAAACTAAACTAAGCTAAGCAATTCGAGTCAAGTGATTTAAATCAAATTTTAACGAACGAACGAGCAATTGTTCCACCTATCCTATCAACGTTTGATACTAATTCGGATTATTTCGTGATCTCTACTCAAGTTGTGATTCACCTATCTAAGGCATGAACACCTACTTTCGTAGACAAGTTCGTTTTCTAATCTTTGATCTTTCGATTAAAGATTAAGTCTTTCTAACCTAGGCGTGAAATCTTTCAATTTCTAATCTAGAGATTCAATCTAATAACTTTCGTTGTGATTAGATTAAAGGTCTAAACTTTTATCATGGTGTTCTAAGGTTAACATGACTTTCATCAAGCAAACAAGAAACAAAGGCACGGATCTTTCGATATAGCATGCAATCAACATATACAAACATGATAAAGGTAACAACTTTAATAGACACTCACAAAATAATCACGAACTCGAGATCAAACTCGTTGAAACGGACGGCTTCACAACGCTCGTTCAAGGAGGATTTAGCCTCCAGCATCCTTTGCACATCGAATTGTTGAATAAAAAAGTACATGAAATTATCTAATCTAATCTAGAAGTTTAAGTGCATAAAACTAGAGAAAAAGCGAAGGAAAAACGCAGCCAAGCTGCCCCTAGGGTTTAGGGTTCGAAAATTGTATGATTAGGGTTTGGGAAATCGCGCCTATTTATAGATTTTTAGGTCGGTTTCGCTGAGTCGGTGTCGTGGACGCCCGTCCACTATCTTGGACGCTCGTCCAACCTCTATGAACGGAGAATGAACGCTCGTTCAGAACGCGTCTGAACTCTCTGAATGTAAAATACGATTCTGGACGCTCGTTCGGTTGAGCAAACGCCCGTCCACCATGGACATAAAGTCCAATTAATTATAATTCATGATGAAAACACATAATTTATTCGATATTGCGAATAAGTCCTTAAAAACCTAGTATGCTCAATATTTCCATATGAGGGCCATTAATTATGAAATCAATCCAATTAAAAGGGAAAATACCGTAAAATATATCATAATAAAACATAGATTTTCACCCTTAACAACAACCCTGCTGAGAGTGCTACCCTGCTGACCATCAGGAAGCCTGCTGAGGTTACTGAGACTGTCAGGAAGCCTACTGATAGAACTGGAAAGTTGTTCGTGAGCACCGCAAACGCACAAATCACACCAAGGACACTTTCTTTGGAAGCTACATGGCATGCCTAAATCTCTCAAACCTACCGGGGAAAGTCGGGCGAGGCATGTCCATGAAGAGGAGAATGACAACAAGTTGAATGCTCGGTTCTTTCGCTTTCAAAGCTTTCCTCACTCAACAAAAAGAAGGTAGTACCTCTACCGACACGGCTACTCGGGCTAGTGCGGGTAAATTCTACTCTTCTATTAGTAATGAAACATGGATTGTTGATTCGGGGCCTCCTCCCATATGACCGGTAATAAAAACCTCATAACTCACCTTATGCCATGTCAACAAATTCACAATGTTAAGATCGCCGATGGATCCATTTCTCGTGCAAAAGGTTTTGGAAATGTTAAACTCACTAATAAGATATGTCTAAAGGATGTCCTATTTGTTCCAAAATTAGATCGCAATCTCATATCAAGTAGACTTGCAAAAGATTTAAATTGGACTGTTGTTTTTAATAAGAATCGTGCACTTTCCGGGACCCTTCTTCACGGGAAGTGATTGGGAGGGCTAAACCCTCGCTTAGGATTGTATGTGGTCGACCCGTCGAAGACAAGACCGAAGACCGAATCGCCTCGGCGGCTCGCACTCAAACCTTAGATAATATCATGTTATGGCATTATAGACTAGGACATCCAAGTTTTGGTTATTTGAAGTCCGTAATTCTGAATTATTTAAAGGATGTAATGTCAATGATCTTCAATGTGATATTTGTCAATTTGCCAAACTTACCAAATCGTGTATGCCAAACTACCTCATTTGCCTTCCACACCTTTCACTTTAATTCATAGTGATGTATGGGGACCTTCAAGGGTAAAAAGTATAACGGGAAAAAGGTGGTTTGTCACTTTCATTGATGATCATACCAGGAACACATGGTCGTTTTTAATGAAGGATAAATCGAAGTTGGACCGGTATTTCGAAATTCTACAACATGATCTCTACTCAATTTGACACTAAGATCAAGATCTTAAAGATGATAATGCTCTTGAATACTATGAGTCTAACCTCAGTAATTTCTTGATGAATAAGGGGATTGTCCATATCAGCAGTTGTGTGGAAACACCTCAACAAAATGGGGTTGCTGAGAGAAAGAACAAGCACCTACTGGAGATGGCTAGATCAATCATGTTCACTACCCATGTCCCAAAGTATATGTGGGGTGAAGCTATATTAACCGCCACTTACTTAATCAACGGACTTCCCCGGCAGAGTGTTAGGCTTCAAAACTCCTATCCAAACCCTCCCGACCACACACTCATGCCCTCATCTTATCTCCCAATTACCACCAAAAATCTTTGGTTGTACCGCATTTGTTTATATCCATGCCCAACACGAAGCAAACTTGATCCCAAAGCTCACAAGTGCATTTTCCTAGGATATGCAAAGGACAAGAAAGGTTACAAGTGTTACTCTCCTTCGAAAAGAGATTTTACAATTCTATGGATGTAAAATTCTTTGAAAGGACTCCTTACTACAAAGCAAGTCCCCGAGGCGATCAACGATGGAAACCCGATTGAACTTGAACTAAATCCTTTCCCTCGGCAAACTCTTGAACCTCGGCACCCCACCGACTCTCGGCATCCTGCGATCCTCGGCAACCTCCCGAACCGAGTCACCGACCCGAGCCTCGCCGAACCGAGCCTACCGACACTCGGCAACCTGCGAGTCACGGCGGACCGAACCTCGGCACCCCACCGACTCTCGGCGGCCCGCGACGTTGATGACAGACCTATTGCTATCGGGAAGGGAAAGAGATCTTGCACTACCGACCACTCTATTCATAATTATCTATCCTATGATCGGTTATCACACTGTTTTTGCCATGTTTACACGGGACTTGGATTCTCACTCTATTCCTAAGAATATACAGAAGCTCTCCAACATGATAAGTGGAAGGCGGTCATCAAAGCGAAATGATCGCTCTCCTTGACAACCATACTTGGGATCTCACCTCTCTCCCACATGGAAAGAAGACAGTCAGCTGCAAATGGCTGTTCACTATCAAGTACAATGATGATGGTACTATTGACAAATACAAAGCTAGACTGGTTGCAAGGGGATTCACTCAAACATATGGCCTTGACTACAAGGAAACCTTTGCACCTGTGGCAAAACTAAACACCGTCGAGTACCGATCTCAATTCTTTGTCCAACTTGATCGGCCTCTACACCAATTGGATATCAAGAATGCTTTCCTAAATGGTGACCTTGCGAGGAAGTCTACATGAATGTGCCTCCTGGTTTTTCCAATACTCACACTCAAGGGAAAGTTTGCAAATTGAGGAAATCTCTATATGGCCTAAAGCGAGTCCCCAGAGCCTGGTTTGGCAAACTCACTCTTGTGGTTAAAGCCGCCTTGGATACCATCAATGCAACTCGATCACACAATGTTTATCAAAACAACAAACCGAAAAGGTCCATTCTTATTGTCTATGTGGATGATATCATCCTTACCTTGGTGATGACCCTGTCGAGATCCAACACTTGAAGACCCTGTGGCAAAAGTATTTCAAGTTAAAGATTTGGGCTACCTCAAGTACTTTCTTGGTATGGAAATAGCTAGGAACGACCGGGGTATATCGTTTCACGAGAGGAAGTATGTCTTGGACTTTGAAGGAAAGCGGCATCTTTGGGATGCAAACCCGCCGTATCCCCAGAGTAGACCCCGTAATACCTCGTTGCATGGTGACATTTTTGTCGAAAGGATCAATATCAAAGACTTGTAGGGAAACTCATTTATCTGTCCCATACAAGACCTGATATTGCATATGGCGTCAGTTTGGTTAGCCAGTTCATGCATTGCCCTACTGAGCAACATTGGGATGCTGTGAACAGGATACTGAGGTACCTGAAGTCCACTCCTGGCCAGGGCTTACATTTCACCAAGTCTCCTGATAGATCAATCAAGGTCTACACTGATGCTGATTGGGCTGGATGTCACATTGACAGAAGATCTACCACAGGCTATTGCTCATATGTATGGGGAAACCTAGTTACTTGGAGGAGCAAGAAACGACCCTATCGTGTGTCAAAGCGATCTTGAAAGCCGAACTCGGGGCACTTGTACTTGGCATTTGTGAAGCTCGTGGCTAAAAAGGGTACTCACCGAACTTCAAAGCAACCTCTTGACAACCTATCACACTCTCTTTGTGACAATAATTCACCTTATGCATGGCGAGAGGATCCAGTCCATCATGATAAAACCAAACATGTGGACATTGACGGACACTTCCTAAAGGAGAAGATTGATGCCAAGATTATTCAACTCCAAAGTATGTTCCCTCGCGGATCGAATGCGATATTCTCACCAAGGCCATACCACCACTTATGTTCAGATAGATTGAGTAGCAAACTTGTTCGTATAAACATATACAACCCGGTTTGAGGGGGGGTGTGGAAATACTATGGTTAATATTACATTATTATTATACTCATAACATGTTACATTATAACGTGTTACTTTGTATCATGAGACATATTAATTGCATTGAATAAACAATTAATATGTCCTAATAGTCATAAAGTAACTATCCTTTGTCCTATTATGTAATAACATAGACATAGCCGACTCTAGCATTTATTGTAGCCGGCTCTAGTTACTTTTACTTTACTAGCTAGGATCCTCTCTTGTAAGGATCCTCTCTTGTACCTATTTATACTCATTCTTTCAACATGAATAAATAAGTTGGAGTTTACTCAAGTATTATTACTTTCTCAAACTCTCTTCAATTCGAAAAGCATATCCACTGCTCACCGAGTATTTCCCCTCTCCCGAAGGTTGCCATTTCTTTAGTTTTTCGAAAGGATTGCCTTCCACACCAACTTGCCTAAGAAGGCAATATTCATCTCTTCGGAGCATTTAAAACTGATACTGCCTGGTTTTGTAGGCTTACACAGGTTAGCCCAATAAATGTAGTGCAAATGTCTATGTCCCTCATTATCGCCCCAAAATAATTGACGACAATTTTTTCCCGCTTATTCAATGATTCCTTTAGGGATCTTAGTCTATCTTGAAAGAACGTTAGTCTTCCATGACGCTAATTTCTTTTCATCTTGTCGATGAGGAATCCATTAACCTTTTTGGATCTAGAATGGATAATGGGGTGCCAAGATACTTCTCCATGTCACCCATGTGATGCATGCCCATCCTCTGGCCAGTCACATAACGAAGTTGGGTTTTAACCTTATTGGATACATGAAAGGTTGATTTATGGACGCTAATCCGCTGGCTCGAAATGTTTCATAAATCATCTAGAATAGTCTCCATGATGCGAGCTTGTGTTTCCATTGCTTCACCAACGAGTATTAGGTCGTCAACAACAAGAAGATGAGATAGCTGGGAACTAATACAACTAACTCTGAATTTACTAGCTAAATTATTTATAATATATCATTTTTTGCCGAATGAGGACGAGTCTAGCTAAATTTATCTCTAATATATCATTTTTTTGCTGAATGAGGATGAGTCTCCTCATGCTGTAATCTCAGTGTAACGCCTCCAGACCCCAGGTCTGATGACGTTAATTGAGTCATAAATTATCCGGTCAACTATTTAGACCATAGTCCTCGCTTGATCTAAAAGGGCTTTATATCTCACATTTATATGTACTGAACATTCTACTACTTTACCGATGTGAGATTTTACATTCTCTCCCCTTATAAGGGATTGGGATTGGCGTCCTTGCCAGGACTTGTCCCAGTCTCGTCCTACCATAGGATTCTATTGGCGGTCCACACCGTCTCTCACGGTGTGGCAGGTCTATCTGGTAGTCGGCTCTGAATAATGGACTTATCCCAGTCTCGTCCTACTAGAGGATTCTAGAGGTGGCCCCCACCTTCTCTCACGGTATGACACTTATGGTTCGTTTGGATTGATAGAATATAATGGAATGAAATGAATCTGTTGAAATGGAATGCAATGGAATGGAATGATATCATTCCATTACTGCGTTTGGTAGGCAGTGGAATGAAATCGTTTCTTATTGCATGATTTATTTTTTCATTTCATTCCGGCCATTCCATTGGATTTTGGATGGAATGAAAATCATTGGAATGAAAACATATTACATTCTGCCGTTGCCAAACACGCCAAATTGATGGAATGGAATGAAAAAAAACATTTCATTCCATTCCATTACCGCAATGCAAACGTGCCATTAGGTCCGTCTTGTAGTCGGCTCTGAATACCATTCAGGAACGGCCTTAGATCATGGGTCTAGTAGCACTAATTGAGTCATAAATGATCCGATCAACTGTTTAAACCGTCGTCATCGGTTAGTCTAAAAGGACCAACCCGAGTTGAATATACTTTTTTGTGTCCTACTATTCTATTACTTTATCAATTTGAGATTTTACACTCAGCTATTGATATGATTTAAATAAAATCTCATTTTTACCCGGAAAAATCTTGTAAAATATAAATTATTTTAAAGAAGGTAAAAATAGCCCTCCATATTGATTTAAATAAACTCTTAAACCACCTAAAAGATCCTTCAAAATGGAAATTATTTTGATTAAGATTAAAGAAGGTAGAAATAGCCCTCCATATATAATTTAAATAAACTCTTGTTCTACCTAAAAAGATACTTCAAAATGGAAATTATTTTGATTATTAAGATAAAAATAGCCCTCCAATATTTTTATGTTTATAGCTAAGAGAATTTATTAAAACATTTTTTCCCCTAAAAATACAATTTTTTTAAAGGGATTTTAAAATGAAAATGCATAAAACAAAAGCGGAGGGAATTAGGTGTAACCTTTAATTTCCAACTCATATTGACCGCCATAAATTGTGGGGATGATTTGAATCATTACGGCTTCGCTTTCTTGGGCCAAAAAGCTTTGGCTTCTTCAAGGTCTCATTTTTCTGTATAATTTCTTTCACCATTATGCTTCCTTTCCTTTGCTAAAACAAACATTTTACTGCTTACTACTTGCCCAATTTCAATTGTAATACCTCTGCATTCCATTGATATCCCACCAACCTCATTCTTCTAATTCTTTGATTTCTTAATTTACAATAAAACATCATTTTAACAATTAATTCTTGCAAAAAGCTCTAATCTTTTTTTATGGGTCTTGCGTCTTAAGATTGTTTTTTGTATATATATCCTCTGTACTGCGAATTATTATTGCTTTCTTGTAGTGATATAAGTGGAGTAGTTTTGAGTTGTTAGAAATTGGTTGAGAGTAGTTTATGTGATGAGAAATGAGATTTAGGATTTTTGAAAAATGGGTTGTGTATTTGGTAAAGAGGCTTCTTCTAGGTCACCTAGTGGGGAGTTAGTAGTGAGAAATGCTGGTATCATTGTAGATGAAAACAGAGAGTTGGGAAATTCATCAAGAAGGAGAGATAAAGTTGAGGTTTCAACCAGTGAAGGTGTAGTAGTAGTAGGAGGAAGAGGAGGTGATATTTGCAGTAGTGAAAGTCAGAATGTTGGTGAGACTCAGAGTGAGGAGCAGAAAGCGGTGAATGCTCGAGCACGCGGTGAGAGGAGGAGAAGGTCTAATAAGCCGAACCCACGATGTAGCAATCCACCTAATCACATCCATGGTGAACAATTAGCTGCTGGATGGCCCTCTTGGCTTTCTGCTGTGGCTGGTGAAGCTATCAATGGCTTGACCCCTCGTCGTGCTGATGCATTCGAAAAAATCGAGAAGGTGAAAAATTCGTTTTCCAAGTAATTTTATTGATTCAATGTTGAAAAAGGATGGATTCCTCTTGTGTAAATGGTGTTATGATCCTTTTTTTTTAACCTTATCTTTGGTTTCTTTGTTTTGTTTTCATTTGTGGTCATTAGATTGGACAAGGGACATATAGCAATGTATACAAAGCAAGAGATGTACTAACCCACAAAATCGTGGCACTAAAGAAAGTCCGGTTTGATAATTTGGAGCCCGAAAGTGTTAGATTTATGGCAAGGGAGATTCTGATTCTACGGCGTTTGGATCATCCTAATGTTGTGAAGCTGCAAGGATTGGCGACATCTAGAATGTCATGTAGTTTGTACCTTGTGTTTGATTATATGGACCATGATTTAGCAGGACTTGCTTCCAGCCCAGACATCGATTTCACAGAGTCTCAGGTTGTCTTCTGATTTTTTTTTTGGGTTCAAAACTTCATGAACTTAGCTGGAAATGTTTTAGACAATCTTGTTAATTGTATTGTTGAAATACTATGTAGGTCAAGTGTTTCATGCATCAGCTGTTGTCTGGGCTTGAACATTGTCATAATCGTCACGTGTTGCATCGTGACATTAAGGGATCAAATCTACTCATTGACAGTAATGGGGTGCTGAAAATTGCTGATTTTGGATTAGCTTCGACTTTTGACCCGAATGAAATGCAGCCCATGACTAGTCGGGTCGTTACTCTGTGGTACAGACCGCCAGAACTACTTCTTGGAGCAACTGAATATGGAGTTGGTGTGGACCTTTGGAGTGCTGGATGTATAAT
The DNA here is from genome assembly GCA_036785695.1 of Gentiana straminea. Lineage (NCBI taxonomy): Eukaryota > Viridiplantae > Streptophyta > Magnoliopsida > Gentianales > Gentianaceae > Gentiana > Gentiana straminea. The sequence continues at coordinate 10,047,257 of JAVUPR010000207.1, forward strand.
GGCTGAGTTATTAGCCGGGAAGCCCATAATGCCCGGTCGGACTGAGGTAACGTTCTACGTTTTTTCTTAAGTTTCTTTTGGGGTATGATGAAAAGAGTAATCCGATGAACATTTAGGCCCGTTTTTGTTGTTGTAATGTAATGTAATGGTAGAGAATGTACCGGGATATAGGCATTTCGTTTCTTCATTTGGCACGTTATGAAATAAAATGCACGAGATTTGATTATCTATAGACAATGACAGATGATACGGTGGATGATGGGTGATAAGAGTGCGTGGGGTGGTGGTGGTGGTGGTGGCCGGAGAGGGTGAGTGTATGGGTGGCTGGTGGCAGAAGGGGGATAGAGTAGGAAGAGTAAATGTGGTGGTGGGGGGCGGGGGTAGGGGTAGTGTCAGGGTCAGGTGGGATAGGGTGGGGTATGGTAAGGGTGTTGGACAGTTAGGGTGAGGGGATGGTGGGGTAGGTACGGGGTGGCGTAGTAACGCACTTGCAGTTGATAATGTAAAATAAGGTAAATCCGTATAATAGATATCCTAATCATTCAGATCGATTGAAAATCATAAAGTACGAAATCTCTGTATTATTATGTACTAAACGTACCGCACAAATCACATAATTTTTTAATTCAAATTATCCGTTTATAGAGATTCTGATACACTTGAATCTAAATAGAGATACTGTAAAATGAAGAAAAATAATTGGTAATGTTATAGGTAGAACAACTCCACAAGATCTTCAAGCTATGTGGTTCACCTTCAGATGAATACTGGAAAAAGTTCAAGTCCAAACTTCCAAATGCTACCATATTCAAGCCGCAGCATCGGTACAAAAGGTGTATAGCCGAAACATTTGAAGATTTCCCACCTTCGTCTCTACCGTTGATCGAGACTCTTCTTGCACTTGATCCGGATGAACGTCTGACTGCTACGTATGCTTTGAACAGTGAAGTGAGACGTTATTTCTCTTCTCTTTTACATTTACGTATTTTACAGTGTAAACGACAGGAAATAGAGATTACGTGACGTATATACGTAGTATATTGTGCAAGCAGTAAAGGTGTTTGTTGTTTTCTGTTGCAGTTCTTTATGACCAAACCTTATGCTTGTCACCCTTCTAGCCTTCCTAAGTATCCGCCGAGCAAGGAGATGGATGCCAAACGTCGTGATGAAGAAGCTAGAAGGTTAAGCGTATTCAAATCTTGTTCTTTTTTCGTGAATCTGTCGAGTGCATTTTAATCGTGTTCTTATTTTTAGATTAAGAACTTCTGGAAGAGATAATGCAGCTGCAACAACAAAGAAAGTTCGGTTGCGTACTCGTGATAGGGCAATGCCTGCTCCTGAAGCCAATGCTGAGCTACAAGCCAATATCGATGTAAGTTTTAGTCCTTCATGTTCCCTTATATTTTTATAAGAAGCTGTTTTCGTGGCTCGAACTCGTGACCTTTGACCGTATTATGTGTGTAAGAGAAGGGAATCTTGATTGGCTTTTGTTTTGCTTTTTCCTGTAAACAGAGGCGGCGTTTAATCACACACGCAAACGCTAAGAGCAAGAGTGAAAAATTCCCTCCTCCACATGAGGATGGAACGCTCGGTTATCCTATGAGTTCGTCGCAACATATTCATCCCGGTTTTGATCCTCCAGAGATCCCATTTAGCTCAATGTCATTCTCGTATACAAAGGATTCGATACAGGCTTGGTCCGGACCGTTAGTAGACCCTACTACAGTTAGGCAAAAGTCAAGGCAAGTGAAAGAGCACTCTCAAAGATACAAGATTTGTACACAAGACAGAGAGAGATTATAAAAACGCAGTTCGATGTATGGAACCATCCCGTTTATGAAGATCCAAAGAAAGGACGGTCTTACCCGTGAGGTCACACAACGATAACGTTTACAACTTTTTTACAAGGCTCTTGTTCATGTGAAAAACTTTTCAATACTTTACATCCATGTAGTATGCATGTCAAAACCTGGAATCTGAGGTGAGGAAATACTTAGATTCGATATATTTCATATGTGCATACATAGTTGTGAAGAAACATTACAATAATGCTAGCTTTCTGGAACACAGAATTGCTTAAAGCAAATCAAACTTATGTAAACTACATCCGAATGTGTAATAATATATTCAAAATAAGCACAACGGCATTTCATTCCAAAAGACGAGTTTCATAGAGTAAAATCTACATCATTGGAGTACACCATAAATGTAGATCACTTTGTTGTTACTGCAAAATATCATACACCGTCCATGCTCGAATTCTGATTCAAAAGACCTACAAAAATACAATAACAAATTAATTCCAATACCTCTCAGTGACATTAAAATGTTGATAACAACAGTGTTGCAAGTTTGTTATCTAAAACACGGGTGTTTTTACTTTAGAAAACATGGATGTTTTTTTTGTTCAAACAAGCATATCCGTACCATGTGGAGAAGCCGAAAGGGAATCCATGATACTAACATTTTCAAATGCTTAAATGAAATGTAAAGAAAAGGTTGCATACCTGTTTTGCTTTCATGGCTACCATTCTCCATTCGGGTCAACCTACGTTCAATTTCCTCAATGCGTCTTATAAGTTTTTTACGTTCTTCATCCTGCTCATGGATCTTAGCCTCGAGTTCTTTAATATACGCAGCCTTGCATTCTGTTGTATAAGCAGCAGCCTCGGGTTCTGTCATATAACCAGCCTCGGTGTCATAAGAATGTTTCCTTTTCTTCCTTTTTCTATCACTAAAATGTCTCCTTTTTATCCCTCCCCCGAATCCAAAGACATTACTATGGTTTTGTGGGCCAAAGCAAGTTTCAACAACCCCAATAGGCGGGAGAGATGCATTAGCTTGAACAGTCTTGACAATCTCGTCCTATAAAGCATCAACTCCATATATCAATTAAAGAAAGATAAATCACGAATTCAGGAAATAAAGGTTAAATATCGATACTCACGTATTTTTCTTGGTCTCTGGCATCAAGCTTTCCGTTTTTCTGTCTAGTTGCATAGAAGATTTTTGCAACATCAGGTGGGGTATCTACTTTACCTCCCTAAAGTGAGATTTGAATATAAATCAAGCACCATAATAAACAAATAAATAAAACAATTAAGAATTGTATAAATTCTACCATTTCATATATGATATGTCTGTGCGGCTGGCTTCCAGTTCGATGAGGCATAGCTCCATTAACCCGATTATTAGAATTTCGAGCACTGATTTCCTACATTACTCATAAAAAAGACGGGTAAAATCTTCACCTTTGAATACAATTTAAGAATAAAGACATTTTTGTTTGACTTTTTACCAGTCATAGCATACCTGAAACTCATCAGTTGAAAACTTCTCGGTCACAAGCCACTCCCAATCTTTGGCATCCATGCCTGGAGGCACGTTTTTTAATGCAAGCTCTTTTGTTTCGCATGGTTTCACGTACTTTACATTCAATAATGACCTCCATGACGTCCACAGCGCACCCATGTGCTCCAAAGTGGGTTCACGATAAAATTCCATATTGGGATTGGAAAAATATTCCTGCAAAAGATCATAAAAACTAAGATTGAATGCACCAAAACCATTCTGGTCAGTACGATTGGTGTGCTCCAAAGAGCTTATGTATGTTATTCTTTCCTTAAAAAGCATATGTATACACTTCTGTAACAAGATTGGTGAGCACAAAAGAAAATTGGTCATTCTCACTAAAAGATGGAGAAAAGTAGTAAATTAGACGAGACTCAAGCCCCCAATAAACACACACACACACACACACAACAGTGCACACACTACTATTCTCACTATTTACAGAATTTAGGATGCATAAATCCCATTGGTTTTAGATAATCGATAGCACGCATACAAAATTTAGAAGTTTTTCAACCACGAAGACCAAATTGGACACCGAATAGTAAGAAGGAAAAAAGAACTATAAATCTAATCAAGTATTTGGTGAGAAATCAATTTAGATTCAATAACATCAACACCATTCAATTCATCAATAACTTGATAAGTCAATAGTTGATAGAAAGCATTACATCAAACTTACTAGCTAGTAAAAGGGTTAAATAATTAAGCAGAAACATTCACAATTTGACACCTATGAAAAAACCAGCACAACGGTTATAAAATGTGGATGCTAAATCAAAACTACTTCAGACACACACAATGTGAAATTTAGTAAGCCAATTTTCAATGTTTACGTTTAATAACCAGAAACTGAGAGAAGATCGTTAAGATTCTTTGTTTCACATACCTTTACCCAATCCCACATGTGTTGCTTGTTTACATCAGGCATCTCCTTCCATGTATGCACTCGTACAGGACATATATGCCTATCCCGCACAATTTTCCCCAAATGTCTAGACCAACATGTGTGATTTGGTCCTACTCCACGATAGTTGTAAAACTGGATCTCAAGTTTTTCTCCATCCTTGAGAGCTAGAATTTTCTTGTTCTTGTTCTTTCCTCTAACTTTTCTCACCTTTTCAGAAACTGAGTCTATTCAACAAACTCAATATTAATAAACTATATTTACACTTCCATTCAATCTCAGAAAGACATTCATAAGACATTATATATGAAATTATATTGAACTTACCTTTAATATTTTTCCCTGTATTGTCGGACTCTGTTTCAGACTCCATTTCAAACTCCGTTTCAGACTCTGTTTCACAGCTTATATCATCTTCTGTTGTCACGCCTCTCACTTGTGAAATGTTTGGGACACAATCTGCAAAAGCATGACAGAATATAAAGCAGTGATAAAAAGAACTAAACAAAACCAAATTAAAGAACTGCAACTACAATTGTACCAAATGATGGATTGTCCTGAGGCGTTTCAAAAGTCAATGGTTGTGCAGTTGCATCCACGTTTAGATAAATCGATATGTTCTCCAGATGTTCTTGTTCTTTCAACAGATGCTGCAAATCTTTGTCATTTCTCAAAGGCTTACCATGCCAATCCGTAATAACGATACCAACAGAATAAATGTCAATGAACTTTTTACATATGTTCAAGACATCCAAGAAAGAACTTTCTTCTGTAAAATCTATTTCTTCCCATTTACTTTCACCAAAATGGACAACAAGAACATGGGCTCGATTTCCACCTTTAGGAAGAAAAAATTACTTGTTACAGTTATATCAATTTGTAATAGATTCAAATACCCACTAAAATTTAGCACTTTACCGATCCCTTCATGAATGCACAAGTCCTTTGTCCCTTGCTCTTCAGCTTGTATGCTTTTACTTTCATGTGCATCCTTTGATGCTTCTTGTCCATTTCCATGATCCTTGGCCAGCTGATCAGATGCTATATTCGGTGCAGGCTTTTGTCTGCTGCTACTTCTAAGTTTTGCCATCATTAAATTGATCTGTTGACACAAAGAAATGTGACAGATTGGTACAAGAAGTAACTTTTTCTTTTGCCCTAACCAGATGTCGATTCACATATCAGACTATTTTGGGTGTTGGAATTTCCAGAGGTAACACACAAGACGAGTAGACAACACGTGTTCACTATGTTCCAACAAGTAAATCTCTAACACTTTGTATCCTGAAAAACCAATATAATTAAAATGTATCCCTGGAAAACATTACCTTGAAAAAGGGAAATGAGAAAAAAACACTAGGAAGAAAAAGGTAAACATCATTCATGGTGATCAAGCTATTGGAACAAAATTGCCTAGAATTAAAAGCTAACCATCAGAGCATAAATCATTTATCTACCATATCCACATAGAGCAGAGTGGCTTTCATATAAAAGCATACATACATCAATTCATTATCTACAGAGTGGCATTCATATATAAAAGCAAACATCCATAAATTCATTTTCACGGAAAAAGAAGAAAACCCTAATACCTTTCTCATTTAACAGAAAAAAAGAGAGTAAAATTTCACGAATCCTTACATGCATGAATAAGAAATTCATAATATCCAGTTAAAAAAAACATAACAACAAAAATTTAGATCTCAACAAAAGCTAAATGACAACAAAAAAAAATTATATCCAGATTTTACCGTGAAGTCGCAAACGAAAATGCTATAAATGCAGTTGTTCACTCTCGATTTTAGTAGGGTTCAACATACTGCAACCTTTCTGATGGTCAATTGATACGATTTGTTGAATGAGAGAGGTCCATTGAAGGAAATGAATAATAAGCAAGGGTTTAGGAAGGAAGGGGAAGTTATTTGGGGCAGGGCTTGCAAAAAATCTCATATTCCCGACCTTTCTCGATTCCGGATCCCGACCCATGTCGAGCAAGACTTTTTCTGACCCGAGTTGCTTCCCGACATGTATCATTCAGGTTATGTCCCGACTCGACTTAGTTCGGGAAGGGTTTCAGAACTCGACGGGATCCCAAACTTGACCCGACAATTATATATTATATTTAACGATGGGGCTTAAATGTATAGTTTGTTATTATTTCTTGGTAAATATTTGTAATAATTCTTTGTTTTATAGTTTTGGATGATATTTTTTCAAGTTCGACGCCGTTAATTATAATAATCTGTCGCTTTCTCGTTCTTCGGATGTAGGGATATTTTGGCATAAGTTCCATTTTGGATAAAATTAATTGATCTAAGATGGAAAAAAAAAAAGATAGAAAAACTAGAAAGTATCCACAAAAACAATAAGGTTTATTCTAAATTTATTTCCCCTTCTTACTCTCTTATGTTGCAGCCACCTCACTCATCAAGACTTTAACCACCGGAAGGGTACTTTTGACCTTTTTTCTTTATTCATATTGCATCGGTGAAAGTCTTTATCTTTATATCAGCGTAATCAAACAAGGAAATTAATTTTGTTAACATTAATTTATAAATTGTATTTCTGTTTTTTTCGAGAAAAAAAATTGTATTTATATGTTCATTGTAGTTGTGTATTTCTGTTCATTTGGGCATGCTTCCTGGATGATTGCTTTTTCGTCAACGTAGATTTTTTATTTTTATACACAAAATATCTCAAAACCTTTCAAAAAAAAGCTTGAACTTATATTTTTCGGGATATAGTCTCCCGACCCGACCGTATCCTGAACATTCAGGTATTCCAAACGTTGGGTCCCGACACTTATCGGATACGGGTTCGGGCTCGGGAGCAAAAATAGGATCCTGAATCTAGTCGGGACGGGTTCAGGTAGGAGGGTTATGGGACGGGTCCCGACCCGATGTCACCCCTAATTGGGTGGTATATCCATTTGCACCGAAGTGACAAGTAAACAAATCTAGGCCACACAGTTTGAATTCAGTTTAAAAATAAAAGATACATATCTTGTCACATGGGTGCACTCCGCATATTGCGGGTGCACCTAATAACTTCCCTTAAGGAAGGGTCTTTATTCGCACCATAGCATATCTACTCGTTGTCCCACACCTACGGATGCACCATATTATTTTTATAGAATCGACCCTTACAACATTCGACTTCCCGCTCTATCAAATTATAATCGACACCGGAAAGGTCGAATGTTGCCTGTACATTCGACTTTCACGAGGTCGATTCTACTGTGATGCACATACGGTAGATCAATTGTGTTACAAATAAAAACCCCTCAGGAAAGATTGTTGTTTTACCGATCCAATTGGAGTGGGACATAAACGGAAAATACATTTTTTTAATCGGGCCATAGTCAATCTATCATTAGGCGAAATTCTACATCTTTGAAATTGAATTTATTTACCAAACTTGTTTATGGAAAAGTCGATAATTCCTGAAATATGGTGACCTTAACAATCTCCTTTAAAATTTACATGTAAATGTCATAAGGCTTTATGTGTTTTATACAAGACTCTTAAGAACCAGAGCCTCCTCACCATAATTTCCCTTCTCTCACTACAACAACGGAATTGGACAGTCTCACGTGACCATGCAGTTTCTCTTATGTGACTAAACACAATCAAATACATAAAGAAAAGAGACAAATACCGAATGCAGTATTGTTCCCGAAGCCAAGCCAACAAGCTCACGGCTTAAGCCCATTAAAATCCTTATTTTAAGGGTTTTTCAATTTTATATGTCATTAGTGAATTTTAGGTCTTGTGTGACTCAACTTGTTGATGTATTTCACTATGTTTTATCCCGTTTCTGATACCATTTTAAGCATTATTGTGACAATTAAAGTCATTATTTGCTTAGTTTGTGCGTCAATAATTATTATGATTTTGTGATTACCTTTGTTTGGATAGACTTGTTATTGGTTTAGAACCTATGTTTTGTTATCAAATTTGCTCGTGGTTTCATTGTGTTTTTGTCTTGTAGTGCATATGTACCAAAACCCGGAATATTTGTGTCAAGCCTTGAAGCATTATAATAATTGAGAAGATATTTGGATGAAACTGCCATTCTCTACTATGCCGTTCTGCCGACCATCATTCAGGCGCTTGCCAGATCCGTGACACACAAGCCAAAGATATTTTATTCCATGAGCGGGGGATTCATGTATTTGAGATGGTGCCCACCATCTTTATCTTCTTGGCTTCCGCCAAGATCCAAAAAGAAAGTGACTGAGAATCATTTTAGCATATTTCTGAGGAGAATAAGGCCCATGTGCTACGTATTCCTGAACGTCCCCCTATACCGCAATGCTTATCCGAACATGAAAGTCGGTAGTAGGTTCAATGGAGAGAGGGTTTTAATGCTCGTCAAGAGGCGAAAGAGAGATTTTCGAGTCTGCAAGCAGCAAGCAACAACGGCTTTTCCGCCGTTGCGTGCTAGCTTGTAGTTTAGGGGTGAAAAGTTATCTGGCAAGATTCAAACATCTGGTTGATGTGACTTAAAGTGACCGGTGTGCACCACCTTCTGCTCATGGCGAACGCTAGCTCTCGACAGATTCAACTTTAAAAGTCAATATCTTTGTCAATGAAGGAGACATTTCTTGGACCATCTCTCTAAAATCAACATATATTCAACATAGAGAGAATACTTGAAGTCAATCTTTATAACACCCCAAAATTTTAAGATGGGTGAAAATGTAAAATGAGAATTTAATTTATGTATTTTCTTATTTTATGTTAACCTAATAGTTAATAATTAAAAATGATTTAATTATTATAAAAGGTATTTAGTTTATAATTTAATGATTTAAATTAATGGCTATAAAAGGAAAATAATCACATAATATCTTAATAATGTCTTATACGCAAGTTCTGAAGAAAAAAAAGGACGGCAACATAGGGAGATGTCAGGAAGCGGAGGAATGGAATCGTCAATGGCGCGACTAATCCGTCAGGAATTTGGGCAGACCACAGAAGACGGAACTCATTGTCACATTGAGACGAACGTTTCCACATCAATCGTTTTCAATTCAGTAAGTTTTCGTTTTAGCCCTAAAATCAGAATCTTGATCGTTCTTGATAACAGTCCGAGCTTTAATTATGTAAAGGGTGTTTTAATCGTAGAATATTGTTATTAGACCGTAGGTTGTTCGTAAGAATAGTGAATCGAAGGATTCAAGTTGGTTGCTTTCAATTTCGATTTTGGGATTCGTTTTTAATCGCAATTAAGGTAAGGGGGTGTTCTTTAAAACGGTTTTATTGTGTTGTTTGCTGCTGTTTTTCGAAGGAAATATGCAGGCTATTGTGTTGGAATAGGGTTGGTTGATGGGATTGAAAACGGATTGAATCTGGCGTTGAAACAGGCTATTCATCAAGTTTTACGATCGTTTATGTTGAAATAGTATCCTAAACTCAATCGGGTTGGACCGGTTCCGACCGGGTCGGGTCATTTACAGTCTATATTGTTAATGTAATAACTTTATTATGAGTAATAAAAACACTTTTGTTATTATATATTCTGTTTATTTAATGAATCAATTTATTATTGTATATATGATAACATCTTTAGTATTAAACTTTGATAGTTAAACCATGATAATGATTATTGTTGATGACATCTAGATTCACTTTAACTAGTTTGATACTTAAATGTTTCTAATCGTATGTACTATTAAATATGACATTAATAGTACAATTAGATTAGCATGTATTAAATGTCTTCTGTCTTATGAAGATAGCGACAAATCCCGTCTTTCAAATTGTAGGTGTAACACCCCGATTTTTGTCATGTTGTTTATAAAGGATTTTATAGACATTTCTAAATAATTGGCTAGATAAGTTTTTATTTTTATTCTTTTATTTTTTTTTAAATTTTCAAACTAATAAGATCTAGTAGTGATAAATGTTATTTTCATACTATTGATTAAATGTGTGAAAAGTTTGGAGTATTTTCAACGTAGGAATGATTTTGTTGTGACATTATTATTTTATAGTAAATTATTATTATTATATTTTTGACAATGATCATCTTAGTTTTACAAGATATTTTTATACCATAGCTTAACTGATAGTTATAATTTGAATTATATACTCGATTTAAACTTATACTATCAACATCTTTATAAGATAAATATTGGAGTAAACTCTTCATGAGCTGTAAATAAGAATCTAATTGTTATTTTCAAAACTGTCAAATAGCCTTAAGTTACATACATTGCTTTTACCTATGAATTAATAGTTTTTATCCGTTACATTTCTGAAATAAATATATTAATTATTAACAGTTGTTTAATTCATTATCGGTTCATTATTTCACACAGAGAAAAAAATACATACTGTATATAACAGCAATGTTACGCATATCAGTTTAGCGTCTTTCAGTACCAAAAAGAAGAAATTGATACCCGATTTTCTGCTATCCCAATTTCCCGTCTCAGATCTTCGTCGGTCCTCTCCATTGGCATCATGCACCAGAACCATGAGGAATCAACTTGATCCTCCATCTTTGCAACTAGCCGGCCACAAATACATGAACGGCCATTGAACGCATTACCATAATCTTGATCTCCATATATAAGAACAATACCCTCCTTTGCTTCTTATCATCACTGTGATATCCTCGACACAATGAAGGTATTCTCATCAACCGTGAGTTGAGCCGACAATAATCGATATCCGGTGAATCACTACCGTTATCTGTGTTCAGCCGAGCTCCTTTGATATACCTATTGGTGCAAATCGTAAGAGCAATTAACTAGAAAAAAAATGGGAAGGTAAAGAACAGCACGTTGGGAATTTGGGATATGAATATTAAAGGAAAAAGTAAGACGGAAATGATTATTATTCCTAAAAAAAAAAAGATATTCAAAGGACATTGACGATGCCAGAAATTGACCTTACTCACGTGTCACCTCCACACCAGCACAATAATGAATAAAGATAGAGAAAAGTCTTCATCAAGGGCCAGAACTCCTAGTACCCAAGCTGAGAACTCCCAGTACCCGAGCTGCATGAGATCGGTCACCATCATCCGACCTCTCCTGGTCGGTCTGTACTTGTGATCAAACCTGTCCGTATCCGATCCTATAGGTCGGGCACAAGTCCTCTCTAACCAAACCTCTTATGCACGCAAGAATCCGAGCTAATCTCAGCTCGGCTATCTTCCCCGACCTCCGTAGGTCAGCCTAAAGCCAGTTCAGCTCGGGCCATTTAAGTCGGCCAGAGTCCATCCTCAACCGTATCTCCCACGTATGTGATAATCAGATAAATATGGGAATAATCCCTCATATTTAATACTCTGATTATGACAGTCAAATATATCCATAATTATCTTCAACAATTAAGGAGATTAAATCGTAGTTATCTTTACCTTAGGGAACACGAAATTCAGGCCCAACAAGGACAAGGCCCACGCCGCCTTAGGGCTCCTCTATATAAACTATCCCTAAGGAACTACGAAGACTTGATTCCAATTCACGCATTGGATACGTAGGCAGCTTGAGAAATAACATCTTAAGTCTAGTCTAAACCACCACCAAAACACCCCCTCTCTTTTACTATTTTCTGGATCGAAGGAGCATCTTTAGGTTATCATCAAGAGAAAGAACCCTAGAAGTTTATTCCGAGGATTTTTAGATCGTCAAATGGCGCTAGAAGGAGGGCCTTCTGACTTGATAATCTCAGGAAGAGCTCTAAGGATTAACATGGTAACCACACGACAACAAGTCGCCAACTTCAAAATCCAATAAAAAAACGTAGTCGGATCTACGGCCAATTTCTGGGGATTGAGCTGTCAAAACCAAATTTCTACCGTTCAAATTGAAGAATAATGTGGAAGGAACAAGCCCTCCAAATTCATGTCGATCGGAGTCCGTCTCGATGCCCGATCGTTACCATAAAGTTGCTGCTGCTGCTGTGTCGCCAAAAAACGCAGCAGTCACATCGGCGGCTAATTGACAGAGTTTGCGCAGTTGAAAAAGGATTTCCACCGTTCATATTGAAGAAGAAGGAGGGATGAACCAGCCCTCCAAATTTCGTGCCGATCGGAGTCCGTTTCAATACCCGATCATCGCTGGAAAGTCGCTGCAGTAACACCAAAGTAAGCTGAAAGTTTTATTCCTTATTCTCCATGATCCGAGCCGAGCTCATGCAGCTCTCCATGATCCGAGCCGAGCTCCCGCAGCTCTCCATGATCCGAGGCCAACGATGTTGAACCAACATCAACCAAAATACTCAGCCTGTGAATCGGCTAAATCAGGGAAGCTTTCTTCACCTTTTGCAACTTCAGTACTTTATTTGACTTTAATTTAATTCGAAGTTTGCTACTTAAATAACTGATGCTTATGAATGGTTGAGCCGAATTAAAGTCTGAAAGAGCTTTCAAATTGGGCGTTTAATAGCTGATTCACCTGTCTGCGAGATTAGGTCCATTCATCTCTGATTTCCTGTGCAAATATTTTTATATACATGCTTGATAAACTCTACCATAAGCCCTAAATCCGAGTCTCGAAGCCTTTGTTTATCGAGTTTCTCCATGTCTCCGCAAATATTCGTATGCCCATGGTCAAAGTTGCCTTCTGTTTCTGTAAAAGTATTATGTTTATGATCACTAGTTTATTTTACATCTAAATTAAAGTGTTTATTGCATATTCTAGTACTTGCTTTGGAAAATCCAATTTTATATATTACACCGCAAGTTGGAGTATTCTATGCAGATATATGTATGTTCAGTATATTATATATATATATATATCCATCTCAGTATATACTTGATTTATGTATTAATATATGTCAACGATTCTTATTACACGAACTTATACATATATTATGTCTCTATATTGTTTGCTTAATAAAAAACACATATATGTGTACTACATGCTATTTAGCAGGCGGAAATCTTCAAGCAGACACACATTCCAAGGGAGGGTTAAAAGATCTGAATATATATATATATATAAATACGGCATATAGCCCTGAAGAATCGGCTAGATCAGGATGTGACCAATTTTGCCCGTTGGAATATTTATTTGATACAGCTTACTAAACATTCCCAGGTGATCGAAAACAGCGGATGGAGTGAAAACACGTGCTCGTTGCTTCAACGGGTGAGGCAATGAATGTCGAGTCTCTCTTTCGGGCACATTAGAAGGGGAAGTGCACGAACTTAGATGTTTTATTCTTCAACACAAGCGGTTCTGTGAGGAATCCATGGATAACGCACACTCGAGTATCATCAGAGACATTCCTGTGATCAAGTCCTACAAGGCTAATAAATTTATATTGTAACCGAAAACGCTCTTGTCAATGGCCGGATATGAGGCCGCCAGATTTGGGCTCGCCAAATCCGAGCTCTTATGTTACTAGCTCTTACCGGGTTTTTCTACAACTTAAATGATCAAACTATCGTATTCTTGGAACTCACCTTCGGGCGAGCCTTCTAAAAGTCTGATTTAGTTCGGCATCATATTTGGAACTCGCCTTCGGGCGAGCCTTCTATAAGTCCGATTTATTTCGGCATCATATTTGGAACTCGCCTGCGAACGAGCCTTCCATAAGACCGACTTCAGTTCGGCACCGACAGATTACACCAATAAGCAAACGGTACGTTAATTTACTATTCTTTTGTTCTCCATTATGCGTGGTCTTTCTTAATTTTACGGGACAAACATATGTGCAACACTTTCACGCGAGACGTCAGCACTAGCCTGGCCCTGCTCGCCGTGCTTATAAACGAGAAGTCAGCACTAGCCTGGCCCTGCTCGTCCAATACTTTCACGCGAGACCTCAGCACTAGCCTGGCCCTGCTCACCGTGCATTTATTCGTTTAAGACTAACTCAGTTTATGTTAAAGATGGTCAGACTTACTCTTGCTCGTCGTAAGCTAACATATAACTAAAGCTAACTTGACTTGTGTACCTAACTTGTAGTTACCCGAGCTCACAAATAGAGCCCGGCCCTATATACAAACATAAGTGTGCACTCTGAAAACTCAGAGTTGCATATTGGGCAGCGCGCCCCTTGCAGATTTTTATTAAACACTGATACAATTTAACCCGAGCACTGAGCTCGGCGTTACACGTAGTGCATAACATACTGGGGGACATACCCCTCCCCAACTATTACAAGCACACAGAGTCTAAACAAGTATGCCATCCAAAATTTGAGACTAATAAATGGCATACTGAGGGGCTTGCTCGTCCAACAGTATAACAAAACAAACAAATACAAAACAAAGTAACATCTTTAAAAAAAATCATAGTAGCCTGAACTCGCGAATTGAGCCCGGCCTTAGGTAAAGTGCTGGGCAGCATGCCCCTTAATTTTTTTTTGATAAAGGCCGAAGCAATCTAGCCTCGCCCCAATCTAAACTGACCAGGTTAGGCTTACACGTGTACGAACCCACGTGTCAGGCTCAGCCTTATTTATGCTCTAAACTACTATGCCATCCAAGAAACTCAATGAATGGCATACTGGCGCAAACACATCAACGATAAACAATGACTCAATACAAGTATAGCAACTTTCACCTGCTCTCCCTTAAAACTCTATACAAGAAGTCAGTACTAACCTGTCCTTGCCCTTAAAACTTTACGTGATTAGTTAGGCCAATCCTGACTAACTCAGTTTATACTAAAGACAATCAGACTTAGTCCTGTTCGTCGTAAGGTGGAAACTAATCTGACTCGTGAGATTTCAGTACCTAGCGAATAATTTCCCGAGCTCACGAATAGAGCTCGGCATTACTTACAAACATATGTAATCTGAAAACCTCATAATTACATACCGAGCGTCAGTAACTAGCTTAGGTATGCGCGGGCCGAACTCCCGCGGCAGGCTCAACAACACAAACAAGTATGCCAACCAAAAGTCAAGACTAATAAATGGCATACTGGGGGGTGATGATGTAGATCAAGTGATAATAAAATACTTGACCACCATAAACCAATACTAGCAAGAGGACTAGGTCCATCGTAGTATAGCTATAGCGAATCAATGTCGATCCCACATGGAACCAATTGTGGATCATTTATATACAAACAATTAATCATTCATGTCAAGGACACAGAGCGGTCTATGACCAACAAGAGACAAGAAAAGATAAAGGACACGACACAAACAATGTAATTAACCTCCCCAATTATTATGTTATCGTTTGGATCTAGAGATTCTATATAATTAAGCTAGACTAGACAACTATTAATCCGATTCGTATTTCTTTTATATTGGCTACGGGAGTCATCCCCTAAACTCGATCTAGCTCTGGTTAGGCCATCTAGATCACTGTGCTACATTACGTGACTTCGCTTCGTAGGCCTCCATCTCATATAACTCGAACGCTTACAAAACTAGGGATGCCGATATTAACCGTATTCCTCACCTAGGCAACATTCCTGTGGTTAGGCGTACTTCCTAGGCAATCGCATCAGTCTCCGTCCCATTAACACTAACTTCATAGGTATCATGTTAATCTACGATGTACGTATAACTAGGTGCATGTAATTCCCTAATATAGAACATATCTAGATCTCACTGAAAGTCCTGGAAGATCAATTCATGAGCCGACCTAGGAGTCCTATATTGGTATTTCCTAATAATACACTAATTAAAATAGACGAGCAACGTAGCCGTAGCCATACCTACTAAGATAAGAAATTCTAGGTGGACAATCACACCATAAAGACGTGGCTAGATTGACGCGGTGAAAACCTAAATCTTAGCATTTCTATATACGTAACGGATAAAATAGAGATTCATAAAGCAATTATATAGATCTACTAAAAACACGATTGTCGATCATACCAAAGTCCAGACAATTGTCCCTGTGATCTGACAATTGTCCCTGTGATCTGATCTATAGATGACTTTGGTATGATCGACAATCGTGTTTTTAGTAGATCTGCTCAGATCTAAAAACACGATTGTCGATCATACCAAAGTCATCACAGGGACAAAAATCTGCTCTGACAATTATATAGATCACAGGGACAATTTAGTCAACTCGCGGGCAGCCAGAGCAGGGCTCGCTGCCAGCGAGCCTGGGGATTCGCCCGGGCCATTTTATGCTTCGCCTGGTCCGTTCCTGGTCCGTCTTGGTGCTTTTATCCACTCCGAAGTCCAGCTAAATTGCTTCCGAATCAGCCCACTATAAATAAGACATAAAACAAGGCTTGTAATATCAAATAATATAATAAAATGGCTAATTACATAATAACGAGTCGCAACTCGGTTCGGGTGTAATTTATGCACGAGACGACTAATTATTAACCACTTAAAGCCCATTTAAGCTAGAATCGGGGGTAGTAAATAGATAATTAATGGTGTAAATTGACCGTCATCAGGGGGCTCACCCCTCCGACAATATAACAAAACAAAACAAACAGTAAACGAACAAATAAAGCTAAAAAAACAAACAAAATCCAGAAGTGCAACTTTCTTTTACAATTAAAAGTCTTACATAAAATTTTCAAATAAAAAACAAACAAAATCCTAAAAGTTTAAGAGTCTGGAGTAGGACTCTTTTGAGGCTCTGATGAAGACGCCGAACCAGAAGCAGCAACATGTCGGAGATCATACTTAGACACTATATCCACCCGGGCCTTAAGATCCTGCACGCGCTCGGTGTAAGGCGCGCCCTTTCCTTGCTTGTAGTAGACCTTCTTAGGAAGGTCATCCAGGACAAAAGAAGGATATTGAATCCTCACCTCATCCACCCCCTGGGTTTAAGACGGGGATCAGTAGCACCTTCAAGGCCTCGGCGAAATCCGCCGAAGCCTTATACTCCTGGATAGCCTCGGCGCACCGAACTGGAATCATGGCCTCCATTTCGGCCATCCTTGCTTGGAGATCGGCAACCTCCTTCTCCTTCATCTTCTTCTCCTCAGCAAGCTCGCTTGCCAAGGACTTCAACTCACCCTCTTGTGCTAGGAGTTGAGCTCGCAAAGCCTTCATCTCTGTATCCCTGAGTGAGGAAGCAACACCATACAATGTCCACTCTCGCCTTAGTCTTTCACGCGCTCGTCGTAAACCCGGCTAGTCGGGAGAAAGAAGATACCTCACCAGCTCAGACAAATTTTTTTGGAGCTCGGACACGGCCTGCTCCCTACCCTTTGTCTCCGCATCCAACTGGCCCGGCACGAACTTCAGCTCTGCCTCTTTGACCGAAAGCTAATCTTGGAAAGCCTTTATCTCCTTGTCTCCGAGCTCGACGGCGACCCCGAGCTCCCATCGGGTTTGCCTCAACTCGGAAATATTTTTCTTGTTGACATTAGACTTTCCCCAACCTTCGGGAAACCTCCTGACCAACTAAGGTCCCCTACATAATCCAAATCAAAAAGGTTAGTGAGACTACCAAGAATATAGCATCAAAATTAAAAGGATATATTCTAAGTCTGCAAGACAGACTCGAACTGAACTTCGTAGGACAAACTCAGCAAATTTTGTCGGACAAGCTCATTAGGTCCCCAAGTCGGACTCGAACCAAAGTCCATGGGTCGGACTCAATTGAACTCTGTAGATCGGACTCAATGAGTTTGTAAGCTGACCTCTTTCAGTCCGCAAGTCAGACTTAACAACGTTCGTTGCCTGTAGGATAAACCCGAACAAAAACATGACAAAACCTTTAGTATGCTATCCAAAACTGCAAGTTAATGCATGGCATACTGGAGGGCTAGATACCTCACCATTAACGAAGCACTTAACGAAAGTGTGGGTTAAATCAAGTACTTAAAGAAGCACTCAGAATAAAGTTAAGGCTGAGAACTTAACGAAATACTCCTTCTGTTATCAAATTGAACGGATCACAATTTCATTTCAAAGCAAAAAACTACAAGTCCACAAGCCTCCTGACCTAAGAACCGGGGGCTAGACTCTACTATGGCTCGGAAGAATCAAGAGCCGAGGTAAGAGCAGCCGCAGCACGGCAAGAGTACTCAGACAGTGTCCACTCCCTCCGGAAGTCCTTCAGACGGTTGTCATTGACCGCACCCTCACCCAGGCTTATAAAGAGCCTTGCTAGGAAGGTTGTCCACGACAAAGTTGGCGACCTGACCCTTGGAATCATCCATGCCTAAAGTATATCTGTGGCTCAGGACCGGCGTAAGCAACAGCTTCAAAGCCTGAGTAAACTCTTCTGAAGCCTCATATTTTTTGATGGCCTTAGCAACCTGAGCTGGAATAGTAGCTTCCAGCTCGACCTTCCCAGTAAACTTCTCTTCTGACTTAAGCTTAATCTCCAGAGCCTGGAATCGCCTTTGGAGAGCCTTAATCCCCTCATCATTGGATTAAACAGAGCCTGGTTTGCCGCAGGTCGGTACCCCTCTGCCTTATCCACCCCCAAAGTGTAGACATGGTTAGGCCGACCTTGCCTCGGGTCGGCTATCTTCTTCAAATCTCTAGTAAACTTTCCCAGCCCGGGGAAAACATCCTGGCCACTCCAGGTTCCCTGCAAAGTACAACACTTGAGTAAGAAAAGCAAGCTTGCATATTCCATGGCCTCGAAGCTAGCGTCAGCTAGCTCCACATCAGTCATCCCAGAGACCGGCTTCTGTTCCAAAATCCGGGCTCAATAAAGTGGGCATGACAGACAATATGAGCTTTGCATGTCCGGCATAACAAGCATATGTCAACTAGAAAGTACCTTGAGTCCGCTTAATAGAATGGCATCATAGCCCGTCCGCTTAGTAACGCGAGAAGTCAGTCCGACCTGGTCCTGCTCGCTGAGAAGCTTAACGCTATAAGTCAGTCTGATAAGCCCTTGAGCGAATCTTTTATATGCCCGACTCCACCTCGACACCTTATTTAAAGCTCGCCCCCGAGCAAATCTTCTCAAAATTGTGCCCTTGCGCTCTCAAGCCTGACGCGCTTAAAACCGGTTGCTACCTAAGCACAACACTAGTGCACTACGCTGTATGAGCCTTACGTTATCTCAGTAGATCACTCTAGAACAAGTCACATCAACAAATGATGTACCAAGTTGTTACAACTTTACACTATGACCTTCACTTACACGCTCAAAGAGTAGGGGAACATCGATGTGTCGAATCAGGCCAAGTTCCTTAGTTCCGGAAACAACCAATGGATCCGAACCTGGCCTATACGTAAACCAAGAAACGGATAGGCCCCTCGGCCCCGTCTAGTCCGCCCCTTAATTGACCGGACCGAGCCAAGCACGACCAAGCCTGCCTTGCACCATCATGATTCCTGTCATGAGCCAAGGTAATAAGAATAAAGCTACAAGCAACTAGTCTGATGCAGGGCACTGGGGGCTCGACCCACTCGCCCCTCCAGTCCGCCATCTTTTAACGCGAACAAAGCCAACACAACTAAGCAACAAAGTTCATAAACAACGCTCTTATGCCTCAAAACTCAGCTCGCCAAAGGCTCTCTTTTCATCAGCTCTTTAGCTTGGTACTCTAAAAACGATCTTGGTTCGGCACTCTTCCCAGTTTGCCAGCTCGTCCAACAGCCTGGTGACAGCCAACTCATGGCCCTGTAAGTAACCGCACACTCTTGACGAAAATGGGGCTCTCATCTTCGAAGAACTATGCAAATTGGGCTTGATCCCTTACAAGTTAAGGGTACGTAGGTAGCCTTACACGGCTCAGCTCATAACCGCAAACACAACTTTTTCTTTATCCTTGTTCTTGAACACCACCGCACAACCACCATCATGGGCTAAAACGCCTCGCATCCCGCAAAGTCATAGTAGAACTCTGGCAGATTGGCTGAGTAAGCTGCGTATCAACTCTTCAAGTCTAGAGAACCGTGGCCAAGCTACCTTAAGCAGATCCAAAGTGACCCCAAGGGCTCAGCTGGATCTGGGGGGCTTATGACGATGCTAGAAATTGACCTTACCCACGTGTCACCTCCACATCAACACAATAATGAATAAAGATAGAGAAAAGCCTTCATCAAGGGCCAGAACTCCCAGTACCCGAGCTGCATGAGATCGGTCACCATCATCCGACCTCTCCTGGTCGGTCTGTACTTGTGATCAAACCTGCCCGTACCCGATCCTATAGGTCGGGCACAAGTCTCTCTCGAACCAAACCTCTTATGCACGCAAGAATCCGAGCTAATCTCAGCTCGGCTATCTTCCCTGACCTTCGTAGGTCGGCCTAAAGCCAGTTCATCTCGGGCCATTTAAGTCGGCCAGAGTCCATCCTCAACCGTATCTCCCACGTATGTGATAATCAGATAAATATGCGAATAATCCCTCATATTTAATACTCTGATTATGACAGTCAAATATATCCATAATTATCTCCAACAATTAAACCAAAGTGTGACTTTTAAGTATCTTCAAGTATTTTGCTTATATCAACTATTGATTTAAACTCGGAAGTCGTGTTCGAATGATTTCTTAAAAACAATAATACATTGATTGTTTTGAGCTAGTGCACAATTTTGTAACTATAAAAAATGATACTTGGAATTGACGGATAATACGCGTTCGCTCGCTCGTGGCACGAAAGTGTCAAAGATCTGGTGGCTAGGGGGATTAGAGTTAATGCTCTAGGAGAAAGGCTAGTCACCAGTCTCGGGGCCTCTTGACTCGAAGTCTTTCCAACAGTAGCTAGAGTGCTCACTCGTAAGAGTGGAGACGGTACCTTTTCCCTGAAGGTTCATGCTACAGCCGGGAAAGCAAGGGCTGACGGTTGATGCGTGGGTCCTAGGGCATGAATATAGTTGGCCGGAACCGTATAAGAGGTTTGCACAATGAAGGTTGATTCTTTTCCCCGACAATCGGCCGGAGTTGTCAGGCATGGCTAGTTCTCGTAGAGTGCGGTTGAAATCCCGTGGGTACATATGGTGTTTGGGCGGTACTTGACTCATCGGCTCAGCCAAAGCTGATGCTTGTAAATGAACATGACATGCTTTATTAATGCTCGTGCACTTCAATATAAAAAAATGTTCTTTTCATTTGTTCAATCAGTTAATAAAAGACTTCCCCTGTCATTATTAAAGTGTTGCATCAAAGTATTGTTTTTTAGTATTATAAATATATATATTATATAACACTCTCACACACGGCTCACACCAGCCCTTTGCTGACGACTCGTTTCTTTGTTTTGTTTTGTATTTTTTCTATAAATATAAATACATGTTAATGATCGAGAATATTGAAGAGTATAAGAGATGATTTCGATCGAGATCCGAGGAAATTTAAATTAATGTTTTTTTTATGGTACTTCATTTAATTTTTAGAGCTATTGAAATTTTATGGTTTGTAATATTGTAATGGAAATAATTATTGAATTGATGTAAAATTAAATTGTGGATTTTTTTTAATGTTAAACTGTGGATTTATTGGATTATTTTGGGGTTTCTAGTCTTAGTATTGAAGTCGCGGCGAGAGCTTTGTAACCCCTCCAAGAATGACCCAGTGGACCTTGGGGTCGGGAGTAAGGTTTTACAGTAGGGACACTTGGACTGTACTTAGACGTGTATTAGAGAATGCGTACGTTAGACTGACCCACTTACTTTAGTAAGTGTCGCACTATGTGGCACTTGTGTAATTATTCTAAGACCGGAGCCTTCATGGCATCACGGTGTGGATTGTCATGCTTTGACACTATTGAGGTTTCCCCTAGCCATGGGGCGATCATGCAGTAGTGATTGATATGATACTGAAGCATGCGTAAGATTCATGTTGCTCGTCCAGGAATCGTGTATCCTAATGGTATGAGTAAATATCTAGAAAGACCTTCTTATAAGGAATTTATTATTCTCGAGAGTCTTTGCAAAGCGGATGTAATATGTTACTTTGAGAGAATGGGATGTCCAGATTATGAGATATGGTCGCTCATGTTTGACACTAGAGATACGACTGTATGCGTATTATAATAACGATATGATTCTATTTGCACGGTAATCGTTTCACATGAAAGGTTGTAGTCATAGAATTTGACTCTTTCCGATGATTGGGGGTCATGATGTGTTTGCTAGATGCTAATCACGATCGTTGGGTGTGGAGGGCATTTTGGCAAATTCACTTTGCGCTTACGGCCAACATATTTGGAAACCTAATGGGTCACATACATATGAATAACTAGCCGGAATTAATTTGTGGTTATAGTGATAACCAAATTAGGATTTATTTATTCCAGCTATAAAGTGTTATAGTGGAAATTAATATTGTGCTATTTATTTATAATGAATAAATAATAAATGATAGTAATTATGTTGATTAATTAAATAAACATATAATATATGTGTATGAGGCGCATGACATGTGTATATGATGCTTATGGATTTTGTGAATTAATTAATCATAGTATTATATTATTATGTTTTAATATTAGATATTAATATATATGAATTATATATTATATATATATATATATATATATATATATATATATATATATATATATATATATATATATATATATATATATATATATATGCGTGCATCATGTGATATATGTATATATGATACATATATATGCACTTGTGTAATTGATATATATATATATTTGGTAATATAATAAAGATATTTTTTAATATTAGATATTAAAATAAATATCTTGGAAGGTATTTAATATAAGATATTAAATATATGCCAAGAATAAGATTAAGGAAAATCCTTAATTAGAGAATCAATCAACTATTTAATTGATTTATTAAATCCTTATTTATTGGAAAATTGGTTTCTTGTTCCCCACTCCACTCAGAGATTAATCCCCAAGATTTTCTTGGTGATATGGGCGCCCCACTCCCTTATAAAAGAATAGCTGTGCCAAGCTTTTTTCTAACACAATATTCTTGCAACATTCTAGTGAAAGAAAGAGAGAGGTTCTTGAGAGGGAGTTTTGTGGGAAGAAGAAAAGCGACCTACCAGTCGACTTTTTTCGGTAGCAGTCTTGTGAAGATTCCGGCAGTTGTTCTTGTGGATTACCGTTAGAGGCTGGACACTTGGACGACTTAGTGCTTGGACAATCAACCGTAGATAAAGCGTCGATCCAATAGGATCAACCTGGTATGTTTGTTTATTCACTTTTCTTATTGTTTGTTACTTAATGAAGTCGATCATTGGTAGAAGGAAATCAAAAGTTTAAATTCCGCTGCGTTCCCGCGTTGATTTCCTAACATAAACACCATGTTCCCCCATTTTTGATGATTTTTCTTGTACAACCCGTTTTTGAATGTTTGCCTTTGAGGGCATTATACGGTACATTTCAATGTCTAACTTCGATTTCTAGTAGCCTTGGCTCGGCACCACAACTGAGACCCTCTATGGGAAGAAGGTGGGAGCACCGAAATGCATTGTCTAGGCTTTGTGGGACATTGATATAGTAGTCAATGATTCTTTTACAACGTGCTAGGTAGCTTAATTAGAATGTCTAGGACTAGAAGTCCATAAGAATCCTTTTATGTGAATGAACCGGGTGGTTAGATTTAAACTCGTAAATTACATATGTGTGAGTCTAAAAGCTAAAACGTCGTTATCATTGGTAAGGCATGTTTTAATATTGAAGCATGGGGCTCTTACAGATCCACTTGAGGCTGTGTGTCAAGGGACTACGTGTTGAAGTGGTGTCCCAAACCCAATCGGATCGGACCGGATCCGACCGGGTTGGGTCATTTACAGTCCATTTAGTTCATGTAATAAGTTTAATAAAAGGCATTTTTGTTATTATATATTTAGTTTATCTTTATGAACCAATTATGTTATTGTATATAGTAACATCCTTAGTATTAAGCTGTGATAGAGAAACCATGATAGTGATTATGGTTGATGAGGTCTTTAATCACTTTAATAAGTTTGATACTTAAATGTCTCTAGTCGTATGTACTTTCAAACATGACATTGATAGTACGATTAGACTAGCACATATTAGATGTCTTCTATCTTGTTGAAGATAGGGATAGACACTTGGACTGTACGTGGACGTGTATTAAAGAATGCGTACTTTAGACTGACCCACTTATATCAAGTGTCGCAGTATGTGGCAGTTGTGTAATTATCCTAAAACCAGATTCTTCATGGCATCATGGTGTGGATTGTTGTTCTTTGACACTTTTGCCATGGGGTGATAATACGGTAGTGCTCGGGTATGATATTGAAGCATGCGCCGGATACATGTTTGTTCGTCCGGAAATCGCGTATCCTAAGAGTAGGAGTAAATATCCGAAAATGGCCTTCTTATAAGGAATGTCTAGCTCTCGTGAATCTTTGCAAAGTGGAAGTAAATGAGTTATTCCGAGAGAGCATGATATCTAGATTATAAGATACGATCGTTGATGTATTGACACTCGAGATACGATTGTATGGATATTATTACAGCGATAGGATTCTAGCTATTTACACGATAACTGTTTCACATGAAAGGTAGTAGTCATCGCTTTTGACTCTTCCGATGATTGGGGATCACGATGTGTTTCTAGACGCTATTTCATGATCATTAGGTATGAAGGGTATTTTAGTAAATGCACTTTATGTCCACGGCCAACATATTCAGAAGCCTATTGGGTCACGCACATAAGAATATTTAGCCGGATTAAAATGCGGTTATAGTGATAACAACTATAAAGTGTTATATTGATTAAATTAATATGGTGATATTTATTTATTATGAATAAATTAATTACAAGATATTAATTTTGTTGATTAATTAAAGAATATTCTGGATGCCAATTAATGGCATATGGGGCGCAGATAATGCGTATGAGGTACACGTGGATTTTGCAAATTAATTTATTATAGTATTATGTTATTATAGATTTATATGTGCATATATATATATATATATATATATATATATATATATATATATATATATATATATATATATATATATATATAAATTGATTTATGGTAATACAATAAAGATAGTCAATATTAGATATTGACAATATCTTGGATTTATTTAATATGAGATATTAAATTAAATGAGATAAATCTAGAATATCTGTTTTCCTTATTTTATTAATAAAATGTTTTCTTTCTCCTTACTCCAGTCAGAAACTTTTCCCATTGGGAGTGGGATAAAGGAGGGGCGCACCACACCTCTATATAAGAGGAATGCGACTAGCTCTTTTGTACAACACAATTCCAAGAGTTCATAATTATTGTGAAAAATAGAGAGTTTCTCAGAGAGAGTATTTAGAGAGAGAAAAGGTCAGTCTAGCAACTGGTTTTTTCTAGTAGCTATCCAAGGAGGATTTCGGCGAGGTGCTCGTGTGGATATTGATGGAGGCCGGACACGTGGACGGCTTGCGCGCACTACTACTCTCTTTTGAGGGTCAAAGCTTCGATCTTATAGACCAGATAAGGTAATCACCGTCTATCACTTAATGTGTTTATTGTTTTAAACGGGGTCGATCTTGGGATCGGAAATCAATTTTTTAAATTCCGCTGCGTAAACTAGTTGATTTGCTAACAGTGGTATCAGAACGAACTTCTAACTTAAGCAATAAGCTTTAAAATAAATTGCATAGTAATTAATAATAGATGCAGGGCCGGCCCTCGTTTTTATTGGGCTTAAGACCAAGTCCCCGAATTGGTCCTTTTAGTTGAAATTGTTTTTTATATTTTAAAACATACTTATTGTTAGATATTTTTTCATAAATAAATATTTTGGTTATCGTTTGCATACGAGTTTCCGTACGAATTAATGTTATCGCAACGAAACAAGGGTCGAGGGGGCAGCGCCAACTCGTGGGGGTTCGGGGGAAACGCCCCCGAAACCTAAACCAATGCATGCATCAGTTCATGAAGGGATATGCATTTTCGGATTTTCAGATACATGCATTTTCGAACTGATACGTACTTACCCTTTCGTGTAAGGGTTGCATGCTTTCATCCGGTGAACAGTGACAACCCTACCCTTTCGTGCAAGGAGTACCTCCATTCGTTTATGGGGTACTTGCAACCTATAAAAGGCATAAGTATGCAGACGAAAATTCATAAGTTTGACAACATCATCACAAAAACTTTGAGTGTCCTCGGGTTTGATTCAAACAAGGCACTGTTTGAATCAAACACCCCATTGTATCCTGAAAGAGATTTTCATTTGATCCCTTAGTGACAAATCGTGTGGGACGAAACATCTCTTAAAAGACAACGTTCTTAACGTGCCTTGGAGTTTCTAATTCTCTGTCAAATCCTAAGTACTACATTTTTTTCAACACTTATCGGGTTTTTAAAAATGCAAAAAATTAATAAAACTTCTTTGTATGTCTATTTTTTTTTGGGTAAATTTTTTTATTCGGACCTTTATCAATTAGAGTAAAAAAAATTTGGGCCTTTATCAAAAAAGAAAGTTAACATATTATATTAGGTTGGATCGGATTAAATCTACACGATTTTTTTTTCTTTTAGCGAAACATGTACCGTTGGGCCCTCCGACACCATTGGGCTTAAGACCCGGGTCTCGCGGGCCTTAGCATAGGGCCAACCATGAATAGATGGATGATTTAAATTCGCAGAACGAAGAACAAATAAAAAAAGAGGAGTTCGGAGGAGGGGCTGCAAGGCTGACTGGCGACAGCACCCCACCTTGAGTACGCCGGCTGCAGCCGTTGCCCATGTGGTGGTCGGCGTCGACTGGTGGCTCTTAGTGGACCCCGAAAATTTTGTTTTGTTGTTTTGTGAATTTTTATGGTACATTGATCTATTTGCTTAGTTAATATCATGTGGCTAACCAATGATTCACATAGTTTGGACCATTGGGATGCCACATGACACTATGGTATTATAGGGTTGGTTTATCGTCCACAATTATTGACATGGGATTAACCTAGGTCTTCTCAAATTTTGTTTGAAATAAGGCTAGGCCCTTTTCAAAATTTTGATTTTGGAAAGGGCCTAGGTTGGTTCATTTTGGTTTTGGAAACCAAAAAGCATCGCTTTTGATTAGGAATCAAAAGAAAACAAACAAAAGACACATAATTTTAATTTTGATTTAAATTTGAATAGTCTAATTAATTAAAATTAAAATTAAAATCGTTTTCAAAACTAATCGTTAATTTTATTTCGATTGAAGTCATTTAATTAATTAAATGTTAATTGATTTGATAAAATAAGACGCATGTATTTAATTTAGTTTTGTCTTTTTCATAAGATGTTATTGTATGGATTAGATAATGTGTAGATATAATATGATTGTATGAACCCCGATTGATCATAGAGTCGACCAATAGGGTAGATGTGTGTGATTTAATTTTCTGTTGGTTTTAAAATTTGTCTTAGGCCGTTATGAAGAACGCGACCTAGTTTATTTACTGCATTTATCCCATTCCCGTTAGCTACCCCCGCGTGCGGTGGGTGTATAAATTTATTAGATAGATTTTATGTAACAAAAATGGAGCAGAAGATGGAGGCCAAAGAAAAGAAGACATAAAGATCCTATTGGTGGTTGCAGCTACCCTTAGATTGTGACCCGCGATTTCTTCAGTTTTTATTCGAAACTGCACCTAGGAAAAGACCATGATCATACCAGTTGTTTTGTGCGCGGAATGGTGTATGTTTTACTTTATGTTGATAACGTAGAAATACGCACGTTTTAGATGAGACCGTAATTAATTGAAATTAATTAAGTGAATTAATTTAAAATACTCCCAAAGCAAAATTCAAGTCGCAATAATATCTCCTAATATTATAATGACGGTGAAGAGCCCTTGTTCGGATCCAATTCATCAGCCACAACTGGGGTTTGACCTACCTTGGGTATATTGTTATTATGGGGATATGAACGAAAGTGATCCCACGAATATTGGGTTATGACTTGACTAAGATTCTCTCGGCCATCAGCTACAACATGGGTCGTTCGGATTTTAGAGACATGGGATTGACCAATGCATAGTGATGCATATTGTCAAAGAGTTGACTGGTCAATCAAAAAGAGTCGTATAAGATACGATTGGTAAAGAGTTACTTACTTGTCAAGCTATTCTTGGTTCACCAGCCACATAAGAGAATCTTGATAGTTCAATGAGATCTTGTCCACTAAGGAATTAAAGTTCTTGAAAGCCAACTAGGAGTAGTTGGCTAGTGAGAGCAAAACCTAGATAATTTTTTAAGTGCAAATTTTTGGTTTTGTATGCATGAACTTTTACTTATACTATCTTTACTTTATTGTTGTAGTAATGTCGAATAAATTGAACCTTCGTTTTATCATTGATAACAAGCTTGACGAAACAAACTTCTCGACTAGGAAAGGAATCTCAAAATTGTTTTGAGACATGAAAAGATTGGCTATGTTTTGGACACGCCCTTAACTGAGGAGCCTGAAGTTGCTGCCAATGAGGAATCAATTGAGAAGCATAAGAAGCACTGTTCTGAGAGTGTTGAGGCTACTTTCATCATGACTGCTTCTATGGCACTGGAACTTCAGAAACTGCATGAGTCTATGGATGCTTACACCATCATTGGTCACCTAAAAGGAACTTTATGTTTCACAGTCTCGCATTGAGAGGTATGAGGTTTTGAATGCCCTTTTTGGTTGCAAAATGGCTCCAGGAACTCCAGTTGGGTCACATGTTCTGAAGATGATCGGATACATAGAGAGGCTTGTGAAGTTGGGCCATCAGATAGGCCGTGAGTTAAGTATTGCCTTGATTCTACAATCTCTACCGGACCATTACTCACAGTTTGTGATGAACTGTCACATGAACAAGATTGATTGCTCCTTCGCAGAGTTATTGAACATGCTCAAAACTGCTGAGGGCCCTGTTGGCAAGGGTAAGCAAGTGTTGCTCGCGACTTCTTCCATGGGCAAGATAAAGGCCCAAAAGAAGACCAAGATGGCGAAATAGGCTCCCAAGCCGAAGCCTAAGATAGCCAAGGACAAATCAAATGATGCTTGCTTCCAATGTGGCCAGCCTGGCCATTGTAGGAGAAACTGCAAGGCCTTCTTGAGTACCATGAAGAACATGCATAACGATGTTTCAACTTCAGGTATATTTATGATTGAGATTAATATTGCTTCCTCTAAGTCTAACCACTGGGTATTAGATACTGGATGTGGTTCTCATATTTGTGTTAGGAAATCTATGCGGGAACGCAGCGGAATTTAAAATTTATTTCCTTTTACCAGGATCAACTTCGTTTAAGCTACAAACATATAAGTAGTAAATGAGAAAGTTACATTGGATGATCTAAAAGATTGAAGCTATATTGTTTACGAAGGAGTAGTGGTGCACGGAGCCACCCAAGCGTTCGGCCTCTACCGCTAGTCCACACGAACAACTCACCGGAATCCCACCTCGGATTCCTACTAGAAAAACTCGGTTGTTAGACCGACCTTTTCTCTCTCTCAAAACTCTCTCTAGGAAGCTCTCTATTTTTCTAGTAAATTAGAATTCTTCTAATTGTAATGATACAAAAGAGCTTGGCACCCACACAATATTTATAGTGTGTTCTGCGCCTCCTAGTAGATTGGGTAGAAAGAAACCTTTTACTAGTAAAATAAGGAAAATATCTTTGATTGATTTATCTCATTAATATCTAATATCTTATCTTATTATATATTCTCAATCGAAAAACCGTCAATTGACCCGGAATTGACCAATTAACCCGACCCGCACCCGGTTATTAAAAATAGAAAAAGTTCGTCGGTGGTTTCCTTTTCATCCCACGTTCTTCCCATCTTTCATTTCAGAAATAGAAAAAGTTCGCCGGTGGTTTCCTTTTCATCCCACGTTCTTCACATCTTTCATTTCAGATAAACTTTAAAACCTCCGGCCGTGTTGTCATCTCACGTACTGTTCCCCACTCCCACGATTCAACCCCTCCACCGAAACAATGTAGCTTCCACACTAACATCCGGACCACCCTTCATTTCTACACCTTTAGCCAACCAAAAAGTCGCCGATGTGTCATACACCCCCTCCCCATTATTTGCATAATTTCAAGCCCTAAACGCCTCCATTAACAAAATTCATCCGCCGCAGCAAGAAAACTTCATCTGAATATTTTTGCCACCGGGTGGAATTTTTGCGATTTGGGAGTGAGTTGTTGTTTTCTGCTGCATACGAACAAAAAAGGTCAAGTCTTTCCTTTTTTTGACTTCGAATTATACATGAAAAAATGCTTGCAATTTCTACCTTCCAACCTTCACTTGAGTTGTTTATGTTTCCGGTAGGCTTGATTAGGAGGGTCATTTACTGCTATGTGGATTCTGAAATTATTTTAAAGGTGTCGTTTTCTTCTGCAATTGAGTTCCTAATAAACAGGTTTTGTCTTCTTCTTCAATTGATTTCTTCTCTGTTTTATGTTTCCATGTTTCATGAAGTCCCTAAATATAAATTAGATGCTCTCCTCATAATCTCATTACATGTTTTTTTTGTTTAAATTTTTTTAACAACATTTTGCATTCCTTATGTCAGGTTAGTCGTGCGACTGACAATGAAGGTACTAAAGATGACCTAAGGCTCGCAAGCAGACGATTACATTCTACTTAAGGAGGTTAGTTTGCATTTAGCATATCGGTATATTTCATAGACTCATTGTTTTACACTTCAATAGGGATGAATACTATATTTTATTAACTAAACCCAATTGTCAAATGTTATTCATTCACAGTAAAAAATTAGCAACCTTTCCTAATAATAGTAATGTAGGGTAGCCCTTTGCATGTTTTGGTTATATCCTTATATTTTTTTTTCATATCCAAATAGTTGGCATATAAGCCTGCTAACATTAGCTTTAGGACGAATTTTAATGGGGTCTGAGCAGGTTTTCTGATAATTTAACTTATTCACCTTACGCCAATCCTTCTAATAACAATACATTTCTTCTTCGAAAGACTAAACATCCACCAGGATTGATTTTGAAAATGCTAATCATTGAACGCTAACGCGGTGTTGTATTTCAAAATGCTTTAATCACAACTTTTTCTTGAATAACTGATCTTGCTAATCTCAAAAGTGCAGCCTAGCAACATTTTCCTCAACCCATGGAGGGAAATATTGTACCAACAGCTTGATGATGCAGAGTAAGATCTGAATATAGGTATTATGCCCATAGATCACGCTTTGAATTCGGCTAATCAACGGTACATGTCAAACAACTGAATCTTAAGTTACCATACATGTTGTCTTTATGTATCACTCCGTACTTCGTAACATAGATTGTTCAGTTCTTTTGATGGAATATTTTGACATTATGAAGCGACATTCACTCTATTTTGTAGTATGTTTCAATGAATACTTTAATTAAATTGTTTTCCATATCTAAAAGGAATATCAAGGCCTCAATCATGTTTCATACATGACTTTAATCATTTTGTTGACAGAAAACATCGAGCTGAATAGTTTAACGGCCGGTCAACTTCAAATTTCATTCCTAATGATTCAAAAAAGAAGAGGAAAATGTCATTCCTTTTTGTCAACTAAACTGCTAAAGAGTATCAGTTTGGATACCATGCATCCGATGCCTATGAGTAATAGAGCATACATAAATCTTTTTTGCTATGGTTTGGTGTTTATATGATTGGGTTGTCAATTTTTCTTTTCTTAACATTCGCCTATTTATGAATATTTTGATGTTTCTTATGTTGCATCATTTCATCGCTGGTCGGAATCTAGGTTGAAAATTCACCAACATATGCCTTTCTACAGCCGAATGTCAGTCACATCCTAAATTTATCTTCCTCAAATTTTGGCCAACCTTTTTTTTCTTTGCCAACCTGAAGTTCATTGTTTTTGTCTAAGGCTAAAATTATGTTTTTTTGGGGCTTTAAGGGACGTGGAACTGTTGCCACTGGAGGTGTGGAACAAGACATGATTAAAGTTAGGATGATGTAGTGATTCTTCGGCTGATGCAGGTAGCATCTTACATCTCACGAATATTAGTTGATTTTCAAAGAGATCCATTACACACTTCTATGTTATTTTAATTGGGATATATCGGGGGGTGGGGTTGTTTAAGCTTTATATGCTATTACTATGAATAGTTGATGGAGTATGTTACAACAGCTCCTTGAGCTTTTATTCCGCCATCTGCTCTGGTGATTTTCCTTCATGAAACAAAGATTTACTCCCATTATTCACAGTTGCAAGTACTAAACAGTTGATTATAGTTGTGTTGAAGTGTGGAATATAACTCTTCTTATCATTTCTGGTCTTTTACTCAGCAAATGCAATCATTTTTGCTAAAAGTTCAATTTTTTTCAGGAGTCATTGATCATTGAGTTTGTATGCAGTTCATTGGTGTTACTTCACTGGCGATCCATTCGCATTTAGGTTTTGCCGCTTTGGTTGAATAGGGGATGAGAAATATAATTGGATGATACTTAGGTAAGCTTTTATTTGTTCAATACCATTTGATTTTTGCATTCATAGGTGTATGATTGAGTTTTTAATGCCTCTCTCCTAACAAATGCCTTTATAAGATCTTTATGTTTACTGGGATTTATCGAATGAAAAACTAAGGTTTTGTTCGCAATTCCTATATGCGTTACCATTGTTGTCGATTCTTGATTAATGAATATTAACTTCAATGCTTGATTCCTTTTCTTACATCCACTTCATGTAGTGTTCTTTATCCATATACTTAGCATTGTTCCTGAATTTCTAGAGTTCATCTTTATTTTGTTTGTGCTAATGATTATTTGAGGTGGTAACCTTCAAGCTGGGGCATTCGGAGTTCCTCAATACATCTACAAAACGAGCATTTATATAGGCTTTTACTTATGTGCACTGACATTCGCAAAAACTGGTACTCATTTCTCATGTCTTATCGTTTTTTTCCTAATCTTTATGCAGTATCAAAGTGATCCTGTATCATGGTTCCAAAAGAGATTTCATGGGAACTAGATTGTTTTGTCTGATCACTTATCAAAATAAATGAATGAGCCTAACCTTTATAAGGTTTTAGCGGATTCCGAGGCGCCCAGACGAAAAGGTTTGTTTTTTTTACTAATCCTAAACCAGGAAACGGTTAATATTTTTACCCAAGTGTGACGCATTTTCAATCATTTATATTATATCAATACTAATACAGGTGGCTTTGCCCACTAGACAAGTAATTGAGTTCATACCATGCTGCTTGCCTACAGCCAAAAGGCACTATCAGTGGAAGGGGCTATTTTGTTACCATTTTGTTCACTTCCATTGTAGTAAAGCATTTTTATTTGTATTCCACATTGGTTGGTGTAAGGTGTCTGTCTTTTTTATTTTTTTATTTTTTTATTTTTTGAGTGCGTGTAAGGTGTATTTTTGTCCCGTGCATTCCCACGGGTTTCATATATTTTTTTATTAACCATTATATGTTGCTTTCTTTAAACACAACCTTTTTTCATAACATATTATTTTTCTTTGATGTTTACTTTTTAAATTTAACGTTCTCCGTGCATCGCACGAGTTTCCTACTAGTATTAAATATTTCCAAAATATATATTGTCAATATCAAATATTGAATATATCTTTAATGTATTACCATAAATCAATTTACACATGTATTTATACTTATACATTGATATCTAATATTAATATAATACTATGATTAATTAATTTACAAAAATACACATGTATCTAATACACATAGAAACATGCGCCCCATACATTATTAATGTATATTTAATTAATCAACATAATTAAGATCTTGTATTATATTTATTCATAATACATAAATACCACCATATTAATTTATCACTATAACACTTTATAGTCGATTTAAAACTTTTCTTATTTGGTTATCACTATAACTAAATTTTAGTCCGGCTAGATGTTTTTATGTGTGTGATCCGATAGACTTCCGAATATGTTGGACGTAGGCATAAAGTGCATTTACTAAAGTACCCTTCATACCTAACGATCATGGATAACGTCTAGCAACACGCCATGACCCCCAATCATCGGAAGATTCAAATGCAATGACTACTACCTTTCATGTGAAATGGTTACCGTGTAAATAGAATCCTATCGCTATAATAATATCCATACTGTCGTACGTCGAGTGTCAAACATCAACGACCGTATCTTATAATCTGGATGTCATTCTCTCTCGAAGTAACTCATTTACTCCCACTTTGCAAAGATTCACGAGAGTAAGATAATCCTTATAAGAATGCCCTTTCGGATATTTACTCCTATTAATAGGATACACGATTTCCGGACGAATAATATGAATCCTATGCATGCTTTAGTATCATACCCAATCACTACCGCATGACCGTCCCGTGGCTAGGGGAACCTCAATAGTGTCAAATCATGACAATACTGATGTGGCCAAACCGAGGTGTCCAATCTAACCGCCAGTGTACTGGGTCGACTGTAGTCTAGTTTGGTGAGTTAAGGTCGTCTCCTCGGGGATTGTGCACTCCAATTGAGGTTACACACTAAAAAGTCTATATTAATTCGATCCAGGTCGCAAATTGGTGAAAGGTTAATCAATTGCATAATTAAAATGCTGAATTAACAATGATGGTAAATTATAAAAGAAGCTAACCAAGATAATGCGTAGACTAGCTATCCTCTTGCAATGCCATGGGAACGACTTTCTACCTACCTACCATTCGTGTTTGAAAGTGTGAAGCGGTGCATTCCTAAACAAGCAATTCCCCCTCATACGAGTGAATGAAATTGCTCTCTACCTCCTCCTTGGTCTAGGTGTCCTAAACCTAATGATTCGGTATGCTAAGCCCGTGAATGCAATGGCAAAGCCAACTATCCCCGGATAAGAAATCGAATGCCTACAAGAGGTCGATTTTACCTTCCGGTTCACCTACCCTCTTCCCACGTCTAACATCTCCGCTCGGTGTCCGTTAAACGTGCAAATGCTAACACTAGGCAATTACTCCAATGCAAGCAACCAATACAAAACAAGTAGGCAAAGCTTCTCAACAATCAAAACTAACAACACAACCCATCATTCCCAATCAATCACAAGAGGATAAACTACTACTACAACATAATCTTGGCTAGAAAAACCTAGCCACTCATAGCTACAAACATTAACATAACAAAGCTAACATTCAAAATCATTAGAACACTTGAATCAAAGTAAAGATTAAGAGTTACCAATCAAAAGCAAAACTCGAAATTGGTATTCTTCATCCAAGCTCCAAAACCTTCAATGGAGTTACAAACCTATGTATTCAAACTCCAACCAAAAGTGATAGAATTTAAACTAAGATTCTTAATAGTTACAATGATAACCAAGAGCTAATTTCTACAAGAATTTGGCTATAAGAGCCTGGGGTGGGGTTTTTTCCTGCAAGATGGATGGTATGTTGAAGATGAAGTGTGTTTCTGATAATAATGTGAATGGAAGAATAAAAGAGATTAAACTTTTCTGACTCTGCACTCTTGGCTCGCGTCATTCCCAAATTTGCACTGATGGCGCAGGTCATAGCTTCTTGGCGCGCGTCATGTCCAATAGTGGTGACTGACTGAATGACATCTGCATTAATTACTCAACCACTTTTTGACGTGGGTCATTGTGACATGGCGCAGGTCATCAATATATAAAATCAAAAAATCATCATTTTATTCTCCCAGCTGGCTTGGATTGAACCCTCTAATGTGTATCAATAATCCTTAGGGTTGAAATCCTTGCCACGGCACAAAATCATCACAAAAGAATCAAAGGCCATCTTAAGGTCAGAATCCACACTCCCAACCGTGATATCTGTGCTGCAAAATAGACACCACGTGTAAATCTGATAACAAAATCGGCTAATAACTAATATAATACAACTAAAAACATGGTTTTTCTGAAAGATCTATGTACACAAAATATGGTTACAATCATCATTCAAATTGCTCAAGTTGATATCAAAATATCGCTAATTGCATTAGAAAATAGGGTAAATTATCAGAAATTATATCATCAGGTTGACTTACATCAACCACTCCCCACTTAGCGTTTGCTCATCCTCGAGCAACTAGAGCGATAAGGTTATCTAGAAACACAAAAATACGATCATGCAACCTCAAGAATTGAGAATCCAATTAGACGACGCAACCTATCAAAATCATAAGGACATGTTCTCCACAATCTAATGTGAGTAGTGGAGTGTGTGAGAGAGTATTCGTCAACCTTGTTATCAACTAACGATCATGAATTCATGCAAACCTTACTCAAAACATGCAACCAAAAGTTTAGGAATGAGATCAATCTCCACTAATGAGGCACTCGGAATCAAGGAATTAGGTCAGGTAGTTGACAAATCGGCTTGTAACGTTCAGGCTAGGGTAGTGGCTAACCGAAGGAAATAAAAGGATAATCAAAAGAATAAGGTAAGATAACAAGAATCTGCACCTTCTCCTCAGTGACACCAAATTTCCACATTAATCACTTCCCACCTTCTCATCACAAAATATCCTACACTTTGCTTCAAAATCGCCTTCAATGACTCATTATTCAAAGATGTATTTACAATTTGCAATATATACAAAATAAAGAGACTGTTTTTTTTTCTTTTTCTTTTTCAAATGGTTTCCAAACAGACTTCACAAGATGCCCTCTCAACCTACTAGCATTTCCATCCAACTCTTAATCCCAACCACCGCTTTCACAATTAATAGACTCTTGCTATGCTTGCGGGAGGCCAAAGGAATGTAGACCAAAATTTTGGGTAAGGGTCGTATTATAATGAAGCTAAATACGAACGGCTAGTTCGAGTGGGGTCTCGCCACTCTACAAGGTTAAGACGGGGACAAAAAGGGAAATTCACGTTCAGGTAGGCCATTTGGCTATGGTTGAATCAAAGTAATGCCAAAAATCCTCATCCCTATTCCGATTCCAAACACCTGTTATTTCGTCTCAAATGAATGACAATTCTAAATTCAAGTTGCAAGATGGAGTATGCATGCACAAATTCATGAAAAGTTGTTTGTTAACACATAATTCAGAATATACGTGCACAAAGTATCACACTACCTACAAAGATTAGTAAATAACATGCACCTTTGTTTCGTCAAAGTTACTCGTTTTATTGAAAAACCCGCTCTATCAATTACAAGATCATAATTCATGCCAAAAGATAATTTATACGGCTCCAAATTTCTCGGAGATGATCAAAGCTAAGCTTTTCTCAAATAATTAAAGACATTACCCGTTGTTAGACTAACAGTACTCCCACTTCCCACTTACGAGTCTGCATTGTCCTCAATGCGAAGTGAGTAGTGAAAATACAGTGAGGGAAACAACGGGGAATCAACAAGAGCAAATCGTACGAGATGACCATAAACAAATTAGGGCAAAATCTGGGATATATGCATTGGTGACGCACGCCTACATCAAAATGGCGCGCGTCAAAGTTACTATTACTATACAGAGAGATTTACCTCCAAAAGTGACGTGCGCCAACAGTGTTGTGACGTGCGTCATTCCCAAAAGTAAGGGACATGGCGTGCGTCAGAGCAATTTTGACGTATGTCAATAGTGGAAAAACTCAAAGAAAAGGGAGGGTTTGCATGGAAGGGGGGGGGGGTAATCGTACCAAAATGAAATTTGTACAAGCAAAATCAAAAGCAAAATCATACTAAAAGACAAATATATTACATTATTCGAATGGCAACAGCATTGTTTGAAACATTCAAGGGGAAAGTGCGACAAGGATTCAAGGCAACATCAAAAGATAACTAAATAAACGGCAAACAGTTCAACCAACCAACAAACAAACACTCAAACTACTCAGACTCGACATCAATCTCAGCACTAGACTTATCAGAAGACGGAGAAACACCAAGCATATCTCGGGGAACCAGACCGCGACGTGCTACCGGACTCGGGAAATACTCATCGTGAGAGCAGGCGGGGACTCGGGCAACACGAGTGCACAAGTGTGAGATCAGCCACGCAAAAGGGATGAAGGGGAAAGTGCACGTAGGCCTAGCATAGGACCATGCGGCTTGATGGATCAACTTACCCCAATTGATGTACACCTCGCGCCTGATTGCGTAAAGCAGAAGCAACTCGTTGTCCGTCATCTGCTCGAAGTTATCTGTTGGGAGAATACGGTTGTTGACAAAAAGCTTCCATGCCCGCGTCTCAAAAGAAAGAGCAGAAACTGAATAATCCACCCTAGGACCTTCCCGTCCCGGAAAAAGCGCAGTAGTAGCAGTAGAGAAATGAGCCATGAAACTACCAATGTTGTTGAGACCCCACTTAATCTCGTAATGCTGATGAGGAGCAACGGTGGTGGAAGAGAGGCGAAAGGCATCATTGATATCCATCCAGTGGAAGGGCACCTCAATCCCACGAACCAAGATCGAATTAGTGGATCTCTCTTCAGGCTCAACTGACAACATGGCGTAAAACTCACGAACAACGGTCTCGTTGATGCGCCCCCATGGTGGTGCGACCAAACGATTCCATCCTCCCCACTCTATACGATACTCAGTCAAATCTGAAAGCTTCTTGGAGTTAATCCCTCGTTCTAAAAGAATTGGACGACGACTGAAGAGTTCGGTGCAGTTGTGCACGGCATCTGCACCAGCCATGTCAAAGAAAAGCATGGGACGATTATCTTGAGGAGAGGACATGGTGAAAGTTGCAGAAGGAGAAAAGAGGGTAAAAGAGAGGGAAAGAATGAGAGAGGCAGTGGTGGAGTTAAAATAGAAGATTTTAGGGTTTGAGACACTTAATAGGCTGAAAACGTGTACATGGCGCGCTCCAAGCCTATCATGGCATGCGTCAAAGGGAACAAAGCCTGATCCTAGGGTTCTGTGGTGGCAGAGGTGTGACTGATGGTTGTCAAGTCGGTTGACGCACGTCAAGGGCAGATTGACGTACGCCAAGGTTGAAGTGTGTGCAAGATACGGACAAAAGGTAATGGCGTGCGTCACAGAGGATGGCGTGCGTCAACAAGGCAGAAGGCCATGACTCATGCCAATAGGCAATGACGCAGGTCATTACACCTGGACACACATAAACACCAGAAAATTTACAATTATCACTACACAAGGAGCTAAGCACAGATAATTTAACAATTCTGGGCAGACAACAAGAACTAAAACTTCAATACACCAGTAGTACCTTGAACAAGAAGCACAATCCCAAAATGAAACAACAGTTGCAGCATCCAAACAAAAAGCAAAACAACAAAATAGTTCAACAAAACGACACAAACTGCAGAAATAAAAACAAAGCCACAAGGGTAGACAATCAAACAAACAAAGTCTGGTGAACAAAAGCACTAAACGGCATCAGCAGAAGAAGCGGGAACAGAAAGAGAAACAGTGGGGAGCTCTTCATCATCATCCTCATCAATAAGCACATGAGCAGCCAAAGGAGAAATCGCACTGGTAGGTGGGATCGTCGAAGGATGAAACAAACCAGCACCC
The DNA here is from genome assembly GCA_036785695.1 of Gentiana straminea. Taxonomy (NCBI): domain Eukaryota; kingdom Viridiplantae; phylum Streptophyta; class Magnoliopsida; order Gentianales; family Gentianaceae; genus Gentiana; species Gentiana straminea. Next base: position 10,086,758 of record JAVUPR010000207.1, read on the forward strand.
TGATCATCAGCCGCAAAAGGGTTGGATAGCATCTAAATAGGAAAATCCGGAAAACCAGCGGATAGCACGACTGAAAGGATGAACTGCCAGCTCCATCACCAATAGACGTAATCATCGAACCTGACAAACTTGATCCCGCAAAAGCGGCAAAACCAGCACCGGCCGAACCTGTACTTGCAGAAGAAAAGGCCGAAGCTCTACCAGGAACGACAGATGGTCTAGGGAAAGGCGGAATCCAAACAGGGGTCGGATAGTCGTCCTCCATGGGTGTATCGAAATCGTCGGCTTGATCCGCATAACCAGGATGACAAATCTCATGAAAGGAATGATGACCACGGGAACCAATCCTCAAATCGTTCAAACCACGCAGCACACTCTCAAAACCTAACATTGAATTGGTGTCAGCTGCCACCAAGGGTCCACGCATAGCTGCCATCTCAGACCCAAGCAACTCAAACCTAGCTCTCACGGCTGGATCATGAACACGAGGACGCGATGAAGTAGGCGGATCGGATGAATGGACATCAACAGGAGGAGGCGCACTAGCTAAGACAAGGATTTCGGGAGAGGGATCGGACGGCTTAACATTTTCTAGGATACTAGGGCCAATCATGAGAGTGACTGGTGGGAACAGATGATCATCAGACAAAGTAGGGACTGCTGCAAGAACACAAAGCTCATGAATCAGCCAGGGAAGAGGCATGTTGCCATTCGCACGATGATTCATGACGAAGTCCACTACTCCCTGATACATGTAGTACCCAACATCCACAGGTAAATCTGTGAAAATGGCAAGGCCCAGGCAAGACTCGGTATAATTAAAAGTGTTAATCTTGTGAGAGGGAATGATATTATGACTAATGAAATGTTTCATCACCCTCACATCCTTAGTCGCCTGACCATATTTAAAATGCTTACCTACCCACGTGGCGGACGGACAGAGATAAGTTTTATCCTCACGAGCCTTAGCCAACAGATTTCCGTCATCATTCAAGTTCCAAACACTAGAAAAGAGGGTCTCGGCTGGGATCTCAGGAATACCAAAGAAATTATTGATAACCTTCACTGAAAAAGCGACTTTCTTACCACGGACTGGCACAGAACCTTTGGCTGCTTCAACAGGATTCGCAGCAAGGTTAGCATAAAATTCAGCCACGATGGTTCCGTTGACCGTAGAAGTGCGGTTGGCCGCTAAGAGTTCCCACTTACGGTCCGTAACAATTTTCTGAATCCTTGGACTGACCGACTTGAAATCAATTCCACACTCGAAATGCAATGCGCACTGACTGAAAAACTGAACAAAAAGCCTCTTTGCTTTCTTACCAAAGGGTGTGTCAGGAAAAGGGACAACAGACTCAGTTTCACTAGGGGCAGGGGCTTTCCTCTTCTTATTCTGGTCACCCTGACGACCACTAGAACGAGCAGAAGATTCAGACATGGCTACGGTGCAACAACAACCCAACAAAAGCAACAAGAGAAAACAATCAGCCCCTTCCTCCAGTCAAAAGAAAATCAAAACAGCAAAATAACTAACTAGATTAGATTGAAAAAGGAGGACTAGACCGAAAATACCTTGTTGGAATGATGAACACCGCAGACGGAAATGGAGGTCGCCGGAAACAAAGGAGGTGACCGGAAATGCAACAACTATGCTATAGAAGCACACAAATGAGTCTCCACTTTCCCAAACCAATAGAAAAAAAGGAATGGAGAAGGAGTGAGTTATGAGGGGTTGTGACAAAGGGAGAAATTTGTGGAGTGGTGGATGAAAAACTGAAGAAAAATGGGAAAAGAAAGTGGTAATTTTGAGTGATATGGGAGTTATGGAGTGGTGATCATACTATTGTATCTGTGAAAACAATAGTGAATTCCTCCGATCATCACAGGAGAAGAGTGGATTAAGGGATTACACCACCCTGAACCACTATAAGCCTTGTGTCAATTTATTTTCTGCAATTTACTTTACATCATTTATTTAATTTGCCTACACCATAACTTAATTCTGTGATTGTCTAAACTGATTTGAAAACAACATAGTAAGAAGGGATTTATCCGCTGCCCAAAAGCTTTTAAATAAAAGAAAAGTTTTGAAACTCCACTATAGTCATTCACCCCCCTCCGACTATAGTTTCACCCTTCTACGGGACCAACAATTGGTATCGGAGCGGTGTTCCTAGTATCGAACCCGTTCGATCTAATTTACGGTAACAAGGAGATCACATATTTTCAAAGTAGTTTTCAAATGCGAGTTTTCTATACATTTACATTTATATCTTCATTTGCTTGATGGATTCCTCAAACTTCTTGTCAAAGATACTGTTTTTAATGTTAATAATTTTGATGAATATAAAATAAGAATGCTATCTCATCTTGCAGCAACTCATGAAGAGATGCTGGATGTAATTAATGATGGACCAATCACAATCACTACTGTGGTAGGCACAAGAGCAGATCAAGGAAAGGAAATTGACAAACCTAAAAAGGATTGGACCAAGGATGACAGGAGAAGAGCAAACCTGGACTTTGTTGCAAAAGACATGATCTTGAAGACCCTAGATAGCAACATGTTCATGAGAATCAAAGACTGCAAAACAGCAAAAGAGATGTGGGACAAGCTATCATTGATAAATGAAGGATCGAAAGCGATTAAAGAAAACAAATTATACTGTTGCAAAACGAAGTTTGAAAACTACAAAATGAAGGCGGTGAATCCATAGATCAAATGGACAACAGATTCTCAAACATCATCGAGTGAAGCGCAACAATGACTTGGACACACATATCCTCAAAAAGAAGTATGCTTGAAGATCTTGAGAGGACTACGAAAGATGGAAGATCATAACATCCGTAATCGGAGGAACAACAAATCTTGCAAGCAACGACACTCGACAACGATGTCCCAATTAAAAGCTCATGAATTCGAATTGAACGGTGAAGATGGTGCTCCGGCAGAGACACAAAAACTCACTGCACTGGTTGCACCCCAACAAAGTAACTTTGCCGATTACATCAGCAAAGAAACACATGAACTTAAATAACAGGTAGCTTTATTGGTTAAACGCTTTGACAGGTTTAGCAAAAAGAAGCCCTTCAAAGGAAATTCATCATCAAACAAGAAGTCAAGCTCAAACAGAGACATGAAGAAGAAGGATGATGAATAAAGATGCTTCAACTGCAACAAGAAAGGTCACTTCAAAGCAGATTGCCCTGAAGAAAATGACAAAGATGATGAAAAGAAGAAATACAAAGCATTTGAAAAGAGAAAAGCAAGAAGGCACTCAAGGCAGAATCCAGCAGTGAGAAGAATGAAGAATCATCTGATAATGATTCAGATGATAGTGATAAAGAAGACAGCTCAGAAAAGGAGAAAGCATGCATATGCCTCATGACCAAAGAATTGGATGAAGATGAAAGTGACAGTTCAGACACTGAAGAAACAAGCCTATGTCTAATGGCTAAAGAATCAGATAAATGCGAGGTATCATCTAGCTCTTACTCTTCATCTAATACATCCACATCGACCTTTGCACAATCATCTACTCTTCCATTAGATACGACGGACCTAGTCCGAGAATCTCATGACTAAATTTGATGAAATTGAAAAGAATCATGAAATTACGGAAAAGGAATGCAAGGATCTAAGAAAAGAAAATAAGAAATTAAAGAAAGAAGCTGGATAAAGCAAAAAGCTGAATTAACCGGATAAGGAGACCTACTTAAATGATCAACAAAAAACGAGATGATCATACATCGTCATTGACGGATCGTTAAGAAAATCTTCTCACCGGTAAAAGTAACCCTTTGCACCACTAAAAGCACCGACTTACAAACCCTCAAAAAGGTTTGGATCCGGATACGGTCTTGGCTACAACGATCGGGATGAAAGTAGGAATAATGGTCAACACAATTCTAAATTCGGGACCATTAATGGATCAAAATTTAGAAAGGGACGGACCATAGTTCCAACGGATCATCTGTTCCGGTGAAGTCAAAACCTAGTGTAGTGAAACGACGAGACTAAATCCTCATTCTAGTCAATCAAGAACAACGCCATCTAAAAGGTAAAGGCGGACTTTACCCTTCGAGAGGATGATTGGAATGTTGCACCCAAAATACAAGAGGAAACCATTCCACAAAATGCATCATGTGGTTAAGAAAAATCAATCTGTTCTAGACACTTGAAGCGGGAAAGGTTTCCTGCGCATATTGGAAAGTGAAGAAGGATATAAATGCACCAAAAGGTGGAGAAAAGTATCAGAATACCTTCAGCAAAAATATTAGAAGCTATTCTGCCATGCCTTATACATATGAAGTTGATGACTTCAATTATCCAAAAAGAAGACCTTTTGGATACACACTTGGTATGGGAGGCATGATTGCTAACATGTATGGACCCAAACAGTGTTGGGTACCTAAACTTAATTAATCTGTTTTGTAGGATGTCTGGTACATAGACAGTGGATGTTCCAGACACATGACAGGAAACAAGAAATGGCTCACTGACTTCAAGGCTTTTGATGGACCCAAAGTCACATTTGGAGGCAAAGAAAACCCTGGCAAGATTAAGGGGGAAGGCATAATACTCAAGAACAATTTGAAAATTCAAAATGTGGCATATGTCAAGGGACTAAATTTCAATCGATGAGCATCGGTCAATTTTGTGACAAAGGCTACAATGTGCACTTCAACAAAGAAGGATGCAAAGTGATTCACGACCAAACCAACACGGTGGTTCTTGCGGGTAGAAGACAAGACAACATGTATGTTGTGGATTGGAGAAACGACCAAGGCGAGAAACATGTTTCTTGGTCAAAAACAAACAATCTACAATGTGGATTTGGCACAGAAGGCTAAATCTTCTGAATTTCAAGACCATCAACAAACTATCAAAGAACAAGTTAGTTGAAGGTTTGTCAGAGATCACATTCAAGAAAGAAAGTCTATGTGATGCATTTCAGAAAGGAAAACAGATCAAAAGTTCGTTCAAGTCAAAGCCTTATCAATCTACAACAAGAGTTCTACATCTGTTACACATGGACTTGTTTGGACCAGTCACACCAGTAAGCGTGAGTGGTAAGAAATACACTCTTGTAGTGGTGGATGACTACTCAAAGTACACCTGGACCATTTTCATGAACAAGAAGAAAGAGACACTCAAAAATTTGCGATTTCTTTGAGAAGACTCCAAAATGAGAAAGAACTAAAGATCATAAAGATCGGATCGACGGAGGCACCGAATTTCTAAATGAAATCATCGAACCTACGTGAAGAAAATGGAGTACTACATCAACTATCGCGGCGAGGCACTCCACAACAAAATGGTGAAGCGAGAAAGAAGAAACAGAACTCTCAAAGAAGCGAGTTAGAACAATGATTCTTTGAAGCATGCTTGCCAAAGAGATTTTGGGTCAAGACGACAAACACAGCATGTCATACACAAAACAGATCAATCATCAACAAATATCATGGAAAGACTCCATATGAAATATGGAATGGAAGAAAACCCAATATCTCATATTTTCATATGTTTGGATCAAAATGTTTTGTCTTAAACAGGAACCAGCTGCATACCTTTGATGAGAAGGCTGATGAAGCAATCTTCATGGGATACTCAGACACCAGCAAAGCATTCAGAGTACTCAATAAAAGAACATTGGTGATTGAAGAATCAATACATGTGGTTTTTGATGAACCAAATACAAATGGTGAAGATCTTCAAGACCAAGAAGAGAAAGCAGCACAGAAGGAAATCTATACAAATGCAACCATACCAGCTACTATCCTGAATCATCACTTTGAAAATCAAGAGGAGCCACATATCAATACAACAGAAGAAGCACCTGAAGTTGAAGTTCATGCTCAGCATGAAGGCATGGAAGCACCATGTGAAGAACAACTTCAACCATATCTAAATTGGCTAAGAGACCATCCTGAAGAACAAGTTATTTGAGATATTCACACAGGAGTTAGAACCAGAAGACAAGCTGGAGCACATGCTAACTTGCTTTCTATCACAAGTGGAACCCAAGACCATAGATGATGCAATCCAAAATGCGAGATTGGATCACGGCAATGCAAGAAGAACTAAATGAATTTGAAAGAAATGAAGTACGGGAACTTGTTGACGGACCAAATATGGCCAACATCATTGGTGCAAAATGGGTATTCGGGAACAAGATGGATGAGCAAGGAAGCTCGTTGTCGAAACAAAGCAAGGCTAGTTGCAAAAGGCTATTCTCAAGCGAAGGAATAGATTATGATGAAACATTTGCACCGGTAGCAAGATTGGAAGCAATCGGACTCTTTCTAGCTTTTGCCGCATACAAAGACTTCAAAGTTTATCAAATGGATGTCAAGAGTGCACTCTAAATGGACTTTTGGAAGAAGAAGTTTATGTAGAACAACCTCCTGGATTTCAAATCAAAGGAAAAGAAGACAAAGTATACAAACTCAAGAAGACCCTCTATGGCCTCAAACAGGCACCTAGAGCCTGGTATGAAACACTATCACAATTTCTGATCAAGAATGGATTCAACAAGGGAACTATTGACAAGACTCTATTCAAACTAGAGGAAGGAGCAAGCACATTCTTTGGTTCAAATCTATGTTGATGATATAATCTTTGGATCGAGAGGATGAAAAGCTTTGCGAAAAATTTGCAAAACTGATGAAGAGCAAATTTCAGATGAGCATGATGGGAGAATTAAACTATTTTCTTGGCCTTCAAGTAAAGCAAATGAAGGATGGCATTTTCATTAGTCAAGCCAAGTACACAAGAGATACGATACACAAGTATGGGATGGATACAAGTGGCACGACGAGACACACCAATGTGTGCCGAGTCATACTTGGAAAAGATGAAGCGAGGAAAGGATGTTGATCGAGAAAATGTATAGAGGAATCATTGGATCCTTATTATACTTAAGCGCAAGTAGACACGATATAGCATTTGCGGTAGGAATGTGTGCAAGATTTCAAGCACAACCAAAAGAATCACATCTTCTAGCGACCAAAAGGATAATCAAATACTTGAAAAACACTATAAATGTTGGAATTTGGTATCCAAAAGATGGAGGATTTAAATTGATATCATATTCGGACTCGACTATCTTTGGATGCAAAATAGATAGAAAAAGCACCTGCGGAACATGTCAAATGCTAGGAACCGGACTAGTCTCTTGGTTCGGCAAAAAGCAAAACTCCATATCTACATCAACGGTGAAGCGAGAATATATAGCGACGGGTAGGCTGCGTGCTCAAGTACTTTGGATAAGACAACGGCTAAGGGACTATGGAATGGAAGAGAAAACAATTCCAATCATGTGTGATAACACAAGTGCAATATCTATTGCGAAAATCCAAAGTATTGCATTCGAGAACAAAACACATTGATGTGAGACACCATTTTATCAGAGACCATGTTGAAAAGGGAGATGTCATCCTAAAATACATACCTACTGAAGATCAACTGGCTGACATCTTCGCTAAGCCACTCAGTTATGAAAGATTTAGTATGTTAAGAACTGAGTTAGGAATGATTGAAATTGACTAAGTATCAAGGAGCGGCCAACTGGAGTAATCGGCTAAGTGACTTCATCAACTGGTACAACCTTTGCCGTTACAAGAGGTGTAGCAGGAAAGGCACTGGTATTCAGTGAAGGTAACTTAAGTGATTGTTAGGAACAGTTAAATGGAGCAACTCAATAAAGAACCCATTTGATCGGCTAAGTGACCAGCCAAGGCACTTCACCGAAATAAAGACTTGGATAAATTAAAAGTGTGAACAAAATCAATTCTGATTACACACGTGGAGATCAATTTATGATCATGGAGGTAATTGTATTATTTGTCGAATTGAAAAATCCTCAATTCCCGGGCTCTATCATTACTTACCTCAAACCACTCCCCCATTACGCTCGAATATCGCAATTCACACACACAAAATCATGCCATGATGTCACAAAATCCTTCCATATTCAAACCACGTTCACACTACCCAAATCACACTATATAAACCAGACTTAAAGATTTTCAGAAATCTTTAAATTCTCTTGCAAATTACAAACCCTATTTCTGATTTTCACTGAAAACTTGAAGAACTCCTTTCTAAACATCTATCTACTATCGATGGCCTCATCTTCCACAATCTCTCCTACTGAAAAATACTATGAAAAATCAATCATCACTGGTTCGTTTTTCAAACCAGAACACTATCTCTCTTATTGTGATAACGATGCACAAGCACAACGCCTGGTCGATTGCTGTACAAATTTGGGGCTGATAACCTTTCTAAACCCCCCAATAACTGGTATCTGCTATGAAAACCTGATAGCATTCTGGAAAAATGCCAAGTTTTTGTGCCCAGCACAAAGAAGACTGAAGTCGATCGCATCACAAGCTCAATCTTTGGAAAAAACATAGTCATCACGCCTGGTACACTAAACAGATACCTGGACCTTCCCTTAATTGGTCCTGCCAATGTCAAGCTGGTGACGACAGACATCACAAAATTTCGGAAATTTGAGATAGCCAAAAGCCCCAAGCAAAACGACAAAACGTACAATCTACCTAGATCAAAGCTCAAACTTCCGTTTTTGAATTTGCACCGGTCATCACCAAAAATATTGAAGGCGAGAAAGGGGTCGATGGAAAACCTAACTGAGGTACGGATGAAACTGATGGCCATAATCTATGAACGCATCAAATTTGATTGGGCAACCTTTGTTTTCAATCGATTGAAGGATCAGATTCAAAAGGAATTTGACCTATCATTCACCGCACCGAGCAAGGGTTTGCGAGAAAAGGGAGATTTCTGGGAAAGGAAATCATATGGGTTTCCTCTTCAACACTGTTCAACGCCTTGAAAGTACAACCCACAAACTGCGGTCCCCACACAAGTCTAAGACAATGTTCACCTACATCAAGGCTTTCCGAAGCCCAAACCCGTTGCTGGGAAAAAGAGGAAACAACCTGAATCCAGCAGATCTGGAGTGGGTCGAAGAACTAGATCTCAGAAGGCACAAGAGGATACAACTATGCCTGACACCAGCAACTTGTATGAACCTGTGACAATCAGTGATGACACAACAACAGAAGAAGAGAAGCAGCAAGAGGAAATCACCTACCTTGAAGAAGGTGAGGAAGGATATAGACTCACTTCATCTGAAGAAGAAGAGATATATGAGGAAGAAGATGAGTCAGAAGATGAACATTCAGAAGGTAGAAATCTTGACGCCAATCAAGAAGGTTTGGGGATTTCTGACGATGAACTGACTCTCCAAGAAGTGCTTTTCAAAAGCATTGGTACAGTTGACAAACAGCTCAGTGAGCCAGCTGATAAAGCTCACTTAGCCGAAATTGTCAACTCCCCCACAATTGCACAAGGGGGAACGGTGGCAGATGAAGAAGCTCACACTCAACAACAACCTCTAAATGACCCTGTGTCTAATGAGGCAGAACAAGAACAGATGAAAGAAAAAGAAGAAGCACAAAATGAAAAGGGAAAAGAGGAAAAGGACGAGCAAGAAGTTGAAGTGGAAAATGAGGAGAAGCAAGGTGAAGATGTTGAGGGAGAAGATGATGAGGATGAAGGGGATGCCGATGCGGCACCAGAAGAAGTTAATCCAGAAAGAGTCTTCAATCTGGACATTCAACCCCTCATTGTGGACATGGAAAGGCAATACTACAGCAGGCAAAACTTGAAGCATGCCTTAAGGAGTGAAGCTACCTCCTTCAACCACAAGATTGAGGCCCTCATCAGTCACATCAAGATCCAGGATGAGGACATGGAGAGACAAGGAAATCTACTTTGCAACTTACAGCACCTCATTCCTCATCATGTCCAAACCAATCTTGAGTTCCTTTGAGACAAGCGACAACAATCTCAAGCCATTGGTGGACACTCTCAATACACACACTCAACAAATTCAGCATCCGGAGGAGATAATGGAGCATTCGGCAAGCGGTGGACTTTCTAATCAAAGTTGGTGAGGCCAACAACAAAATCTTGGAGAAAAAGTATGGTCCTCTCCCTGAGTCTGAAGCAGCAATTGCAGACCTTGAAGCACGTTTTGATGCTGCCACAAAGGGGGAAGGAAACTCAAAGCCTGAGAGCTCCAGTGGAAAGGGAAAGGGCAGCAAAGGCAAGGACAACAAAGGCATCAGGATTGAAGAAATGAAGAAGTAAACATGTTACCTGTTGCTTAATTAAATTTGATTTTATCATTTGCCCTTGTTCTTTAAATAAAGAGATGCAATATCTTATTGCCCCATGATGGATGAATAAAACTGTGAATTTGTGTTCTGTTGTTTATTATGAAAATTTTGATTACTTATATTTAGGCTTATGAGGGTTTTGGCATCATCAAAAAGGGGGAAATTGTTAGGAACATTTTATTATGTTTTGATGATGGCCATACCAGCTGTTATAGCAAGCCTGAAATAAGTTAGAACTCTCTGTATAAGTCTTTACTTAGAGTCTGACATGTTGTATAAGTTGAGTCAGACAAGTATTGTACTAGTGGTAGGACGGCAAAGCAAAAACGGATATTCGGCGAGTGAAGCCGGCCAAGCACCGAGCGAGAGAAGCAATGCGGACATTAAAGGTCGACTTGTAACCAAGGAAGTCGTGATGACCTTGGACAAGTCTAAGTTATACTACAAGCGATGAACATTAATATTCAAATATGGTGTACACTGATCTCACCCCAATCAAAGATCAGTGAAGTACAAAGATTCTCCTCAAACAGAAACAAAGAAGAAAACAGTGAATCGGCAAAGCAGACTCACTTTCGGCTGAGTAAAGACGAAACGGTGAAGGAAAAGCTAAAACGGCTAAGTCAGAAGGATCACTCGACCGTTCTAAAAACGGCGAAGTAACACTTACCAGATCAGATTTAGTATACGTTGAAGATTCAGAAGATCATGCATTAAATGCACAATCAATAGAGGATCAATCAAGGACGGATTTTCTGCTATACGTTTGAAGAAAGAATCCGATCACGGAAATCAAGGAGAATGCAATTAAGGGGGAATCAAGAATAAAATCAAGGATTATTCCCTCATTAATATAGCCAACGGACGGAATTTCAAAATCAAGGTTATTCAAGGCTATAAATAGAAGGCATTGACAGACAGAGAGAAGTGAGGAACAAAAACATAAAAATCAAGTGAAAACTCTGTCAATTTGAAAAGCCTTCTCTCTGAACTTACAAGGAAACATCTAGTGATCAACTCAGATATCAGAGCTACAAAGTCATACTTGGGGCTGAGTTTGATCAACCAAGTGTGTGAATCACATTCACATCAAGCGAAGCAAGCGAATCGAGGCAATGCGAGAAGGAGTTGAATCTGTGATAGTTGTTGAAGGATTTTGATCTCAAGGAGCGACAAGGAAGACCGAATCACCGAAGTTTGTTGCGGTCAAGGAGTGATAGTCTTGTAGATTGTGAAGCTTGGGAAGCCAAGGACAATCATACTATTGTATCTGTGAAAACAATAGTGAATTCCTCCGATCATCACAGGAGAAGAGTGGATTAAGGGATTACACCACCCTGAACCACTATAAGCCTTGTGTCAATTTAATTTCTGCAATTTACTTTACAGCATTTATTTAATTTGCCTACACCATAACTTAATTTCGTGATTGTCTAAAGGCGATTTGAAAACAACATAGTAAGAAGGGATTTATCCGCCGCCCAAAAGCTTTTAAATAAAAGAAAAGTTTTTGAAACTCCACTATAGTCATTCACCCCCCCCCCCTCTCGACTATAGTTTCACCCTTCTCTGGGACCAACAAAAAGTGTGAGCCACGATCACTAATGATAGTTCGGGGAGTGCCAAAGCGAGTAAAAATATTTTTCTTTAAGAATTTTAGCACTACCTTAGAATCATTAGTGGGGTAAGCCTGTGCTTCAACCCATTTAGAGACATAATCGACCATTACTAAAATGAATTTATTACCGAATGAGGGAGGGAATGGGCCCATGAAGTCGATGCCCCAAACATCAAATATTTCACACTCCAAGATCGGTTGTAGGGGCATTTCATACCTCTTAGACACATTTCCCCACTTTTGGCATGCAACACAAGATTGTGAAAAACGATGTGCATCTTTGTAAAGCGTAGGCCAATAAAATCGGCATTGTAAAACTTTGTATGCCGTCTTCCATCCTCCATGATGGCCTCCGGTATCTTGGCCATGGCAAAAGGAGAGTATGCTTGAGATTTCATTATCAGGAATGCATTTTCTTATGATACCATCCGAACACCTCCGAAAAAGGTTCGGTCTTTCCCAATAATAAAATTTCAAATCGTGAAATAATTTCTTCTTCTTTTGCCATGTCCAATTCGGTGGAACATACTCACATGAAAAATAATTCACAATGTTGGCAAACCATGGTGAGCTCTCTTTCGGTTTCGAACCGGCATGAATAAGTTTCATTGTTGAGGGAGCATCCACCATCATGAGTTGTTCATCCGGGAAGTTCTTCGATCTCTTTTCGTTTTCCTTCATCTTCAATGAAATCCAACCAGCTTAAATGATCCGCCACAACATTCTCGCTACCCTTTTTGTCTTTGATCTCAATATCGATTTCTTGGAGTAGGAGAATCCATCTAAGCAATCTAGGTTTAGCATCTTTCTTGTTCAACAAATATTTCAAAGCCGCATGGTCAGTATAGACAATGACCTTGGAACCGACAAGATAAGATCTAAACTTGTCGAGGGCGAACACTATGGTGAGTAACTCTTTCTCGGTTGTTGCATAGTTGACTTGAGCGGAGTTCAATGTGTGAGAAGCATAATAAATGGCTTTGAGTACCTTGCCATGACGTTGGCCAAGCACGGCCCCAACTGCGTGGTCACTTGCATCACACATTAACTCGAAAGGCATTTTCCAATCCGGCGCCACCAAAACGGGTGCGCTAATCAATTTTTGCTTCAAGGTCTCAAAAGCCACCATGCACTTTTCATGAAAGACGAATGGTACTTCTTTCTCAAGGAGATGACTGAGAGGTTTGGCAATACGGGAGGAATCTGCAATGAATCTTCTATAGAAACCCGCGTGCCCGAGAAATCCTCTCAACATCTTCAAATCAACCGGTGGAGGTAACTTCTCAATCACTTCAATTTTTGCTTTGTCCACCTCAATACCATCTTCAGAAATTCTGTGGCCTAGCACAATACCTTTTGATACCATAAGATGACACTTCTCCCAATTGAGCACTAAGTTCGTGTCTTCACACCGCTGTAAAACACGCTCTAAATGAGAGAGGCATTCCTCAAAAGAATCCCCAAAAACACTAAAGTCATCCATGAAAATCTCCAAAAATCTTTCCACCATATCAGAAAAATGGCCGTCATGCATCTTTGAAATGTAGCAAGAGCGTTGCATAAACCAAATGGCATTCTCTTGTATGCAAACGTTCCATAAAGACAAGTGAAAGTTGTCTTCTCTCTATCTCCAGCCGCAATGAATATTTGCAAGTAGCCTGAATAACCATCAAGAAAAAAAATAAAATTTATGCCCACTCAACCGCTCCAACATCTGGACAATATAAGGAAGAGGATAATGATCTTTCTTGGTATGGTCATTGAGTCGTCGAAAATCAATATGATGACGGAAAAATTCACTGTTATTATTATAACATTTCACCCCACTTCTGATACCATTTTGAGCATTTATGTATCAAATCAAGTCATTAATTTATAGGTTTTATCTAATTATATAAGTAGTAAGTATTATATAAAATATCGTATTTTTTATCGTGTTTTTATAAGTTTTTGTACCGATTTTAGTAAATCGGAATGTCGTGTCAAATTTACGTGGGTATTTGTGGTATTTTATTGCAGATGTATAAGTCAAGACTCCGAGAATCGACATTTTGAAGAATAATCATATCTTTGAAAGGATTTAGAGAGTATCACGAGCTTGAGTGGTCAATCGAATTGCTTAAATGGTTAAGTGGTCAAGTGGCTAATCGATTCGATTTAGTGGTAATCGAATTATATCTTCGACGAACAAATGGCTCATTAAAACGGCATTTTCTGAAGAAGTGTCCTTAATGAAAGTTGTAGATCTTTGAAAGAGCTTTCCAACGCATTTTGAACAACGTCAATCGAACTTCTACAACTCAAGTATCATTAAGTCAAGTGGTCAAGTGGCTAATCGATTTGATTTAGTGGTAATCGAGAAATATCTTCGACAAACGAATGGCTCATCAAAACGACATTTTCTGAAGAAGAGTCCTTCATGAAAGTTGTAGATTTTTCCGAGAGCTTTCCGATGCTTCTTGAATCATGTTATTTGGAGATCCAGAACTCGAGATATGAATTTTAGAAGTTTTATTCCAAAATATATAATTTATACCCAAAAATTGGAAATTAAGGGGAGATGAATGTAATGATTACACCGGATCGATCCGGCCTTAACTAATTTGCCTATTTATAGGCGCATCTCCAAAGAAAAGAGGGGCCCCTGTTTTTTTTCTTTCGGCCATTCTTTTCTTTTCTTGTTCTTGTTCTTATTTTATTTTTGTTGTAGTATATATATATATATATATGTATCTATCTAATTTATTTTCATTTTTCTTGTTTTGTTTTCTTTGTAGTATATATATATATATATATACGTATATCTATATATCTATATTAGTATCTATATTTATGTATCTATATATATATCTATAGATCTATAGACATATATATTTATATATATACTTATATACTTATATATATGTATCAAAAATAATAATACCGTAGTATTGTTGTAATGCTCGGGAAATTATCGAAAGATCGTTGTTGTTGAAGTCATAACTGTTTCCGGAGAATACGGTCTCCGAATCAACAGTTGTAATCTGAAATGATTTCAAGCAATCATACGAAGATGAGAGGCTAAAGCACGTTGGAACAAGCTCTGTGAAACCGATTCTTAGCAACATCTTGATTTCGAATTTGGATTATCTTGTAAGTTTTAATAAAAATTGTATCTTTTCTATGTTTTGATTGTTGTTATGCAATTTAAATCGAGAGATGGTTGCTGTTTGATGTTTAACGTTTGATGAGAATCATCGTTAAACCTTAAGATCACCATAGTAAAGATTAGAATTTTAACCTAAAAATAACGAGAGTTGTTAGGTTAATATCTAGATTGCGAAATTGAGAGATTTCACACTTTTGTTATGAAAGCGTTAATCTTTAAAATCGAAAGATAAAAGATTGATAGGCGAACTTTTCTAAGAGATTAGGAGTTCATACCTTCGATAGGTGAATCACAATTTTCGTTAAATCACCACAAGATAATCTAGAGTCGAAATTGAGGGTTGCAGGAATCGGTGGATCATTGCTTGTTCGTTGTTAAATTAATTGAGAAAAATCGTTTGTGCTGTTTTGCTTCGTTTTCATCATAGTAACCGTAGTAAGTTTATTGTAGTTTTAGTTATAAAATAGGTACAACTTAGTTAGCTCGGTTCGTAATTATCTTTCCTGGCTTTAGATCTTTGATCTTCTGTCCAGTTTATTTTTGTTGTTTTCGTTTTTAGTTTTGTTTTGTGTAAATTTTAGTAATAATCGCTATACTACGATCCCTGCACTTGGGGTAAACCGGATTTATTTATTACTTGTTATATTTTGCTTTGCATAAAATCCGAGACACAATACACATGCGGTATCCTGTGACTTCCCTTGTTGGTATCCACTCATGCTTATCATTCTCCTTCACTGTAAATCCACTTTTCTTCAGCACGACTTGAGTAGGACTCACCCACTCACTGTCAGATATAGGAAAAATAATACCCATCTCCAATAACTTGATAACCTCTTTCTTGACAACCTCTTGCATATTGGGATTCAAACGACGTTGTGGTTGAACACATGGCTTAGCATCATCATTGAGAATAATCTTGTGAACACAGATTTCGGGACTAATTCCCCGAATATCAGCTACAGTCCAACCAAATGCTCTCTTGTGTTTCCTTAGCATCCTCAATAGCAAATCTTCCTGCACATTAGTTAGTAACGAAGAAATAATAACAGGAAGTAGATTATCATTTTCAAGAAAAGCATATTTCAAGTTAGGAGGTAAAGTTTTAAATTCAAGGTTCTTGGGTGGCTCTTCTATGGATGGTTTCAATAATGGACCATCATTCTCCAGTTCTAGATATCGGTGCCACGGTTGTTTGTCAAATACACGACCGACATCCAGATAAGAAATCACTGCTTGCATTTCTTCATCATCACTCTCACATTCAAACACGGATAATGATAGGCACTCTTCAAGCTTATCTTCAAAGACCTGCAAGTTAGCATTTTCCATACAAACACAAGATATTGCATCAACAAAAGAACATGACTCTCGTGAATTATACAGGTGTTTCATGGCTTTGAAAATATTGAAAGTGACCTCATCCTCGTTAACTCTCAAAATCAATTCTCCTCGTTGAACATCAATGATTGTCCTTCCCGTGGCTAGGAATGGACGACCGAGAATAAGGGGCGTTGAATACCCTTCTTCCATATCCATAACCACAAAGTCAACGGGGAAGTAGAACTTATCAACTTTCACTAACACGTCTTCTATGACTCCTTTAGGACGTTTTATAGACCTATCTGCTAATTGTAGAGTCATCTCAGTGTTTTTCAACTTTCCTATTCCAAGTTTGATAAAGTCCTCATATGACATGAGGTTAATGCTAGCACCAAGGTCGCAAAGCACCCTCTTAAACAAAAAGCCCCCAATTTCACACGGGATAGTAAAACTCCCGGGGTCTTTGAGTTTAGGTGGAAGCTTATGTTGCAACACGGCGGAGCATTCCTCATTGAGAAAAATGTTCTCATATTCCGCTAACCTCTTCTTGTTAGTGAGAATATCTTTCAGAAACTTACTGTACACATGCATGTTAGTAAGTGCTTCTATGACTGGAATATTAACATTTAAGTGTCTGAATATGTCAAGGAAGCAAGCATACTTTTTATCTAGCTTCTTCTTCTTAATTTCTTCTCTAGGTGGGTAAGGTAATGACTCAAGATCAATAACTTTAGGTTTAGAGTTCATACCTTCCTTACCTTTGCCGTTTGATGCACCATCGGAAGCTTTCCTCAATGTTTGAGCTGCTCGTGGCCTCCATTCGGTATCGGTGTGCACCATCTTCTCCTTGCCTTTCTTAGAAACTTCCTGCTGAGAATTGGCTTGCGTCAGAGCATCATTGGCGTGCGTCATGTCCTCACGTGGATCATCCTTGACGCACGTCGATGTCTCCTTGGCGTCCGTCAGAGGCTTATTGACGCAGGTCAATTTTTGCCCAAAACTCTCTGAATGTGAATTGTTAGTGTTGGCGCGCGCCATCTCATCCTTGGCGGGGGTCATGGAGACATGTTCCTTAAAAAGGGTCCTTAAATCACTTGCTCTCGGATTCTTCAAAATCCTCGGGACTTTCACAAAATCTTCGCTTTCTTTTTCAACATTGACATATCCGTCATTCTGCAAAAACATATCAACAATCTCCTATTCTTCTTCGCTCAACTCTTTATCGTCTTCGGCATCATGCAAATCATTTTCAACTTCGTTTCCAACTTGATTTTCTTGAAACTCCCGATTTCCACAAACCTTTCCGCTTCGGGTTATGATAGCATTCACTCCCCTCGGATTCCTTTCTGTATTGCTTGGCAGACCACCTGGTGGTCTACTAGCATTCCTCTCACCTTCTCTACTCAAGTGTTCCTCCACGTTCCTCATGGATGCCTCAATCGTTTTCATCCTCACATCATGTCCACTTATGGCTGTTTTCATCATTCCCATGTCCTTTGTGACTGTACTAAGCGAAGTCTTCACATTTTCCATGTTCTGGGCTTGAGTGGCAACTACTCCCAATAGTTTATCCAAAGTGTTGTCCCATCTATCTCCTCGTGCTTGATTGGAACTTTCGGTTATCGGGATAGTTTGAGTGGTGGGTTGAGGATAAGAACGAGTGTTTGGTAATTGAGTTGAGGTGTTGGGGTTATAGGAGTTTCGTGGTTGTGGAGCAAAGGGGGGTTGTCTTGCTTGTATGAGCTCTCGTTCCAACGATAATTCGGATGATCTCTCTTAATAGCATTGAAATAGTTAGAGTACGCATTGTTCAAATTCCGGTGTTGTTGCATGAAGCTATCCTCCGCTTGTAAATCACCGGGCTCTTCCTTCTCAATAGATATCTCATCCTCATTACCATAAAAATTTTCTCTCTTGCTCTCAATCAAAAAGTTTCCTTCCATTCTCTTGCTTGACTGCAAATTATCAAACTTCTTTGACAACTTATCGATTTTTTTCCATAAGCTCGGAATTGTCCTTTGGTCCTTCCGAAAAACTGACTTTCCTTGTGCTAGCTCCGGCTTCCCACATCCTATGGTTCTTTAAAATTCTCTCGATAGCGTCATAAACTTCTTGAGCATTGCGGGACATCAAACATCCTCCACATGCGTGGTCAATATTAGCACGTGATTCTGTCCTCAACTGTCTACAGAAAAGTTGTATTTGCGTATCAAATGGATAACCATGATCGGGGCAAGCCTT
Organism: Gentiana straminea; assembly: GCA_036785695.1. Taxonomy (NCBI): domain Eukaryota; kingdom Viridiplantae; phylum Streptophyta; class Magnoliopsida; order Gentianales; family Gentianaceae; genus Gentiana; species Gentiana straminea. Next base: position 10,105,303 of record JAVUPR010000207.1, read on the forward strand.
CAACAATTTCTTGAATCTTTCCCATGCACTACCTAAAGTTTCATCGGGTCCTTGTGCAAAATTAGCTATTGCAACCTTCAACTTCAAATTCCTTCCGGGTGTAAAATATTGCTCTAAGAACTCATTTTGTACTTCCTCCCAAGTGGTTAATGAATGATGAGGTAAAGATACAAACCATTCCTTAGCTCTTCCCGTCAAAGAGTATGGGAACATAGACAATCTTGTAAATTCCTTCTGAATTCCATGACTCTTGGCTGTGTTACAAAGTTGTTCAAAAGAATAGAGGTGATAATGTGGATCTTCAAAATCTTCTCCGGCAAATTGGCATTTGTTATCAATCAACCCAAAGAGATGCCCTTTCACTTCAAAATTATTTGCCCCTTCATTGGGTAATCGAATAGGATCATTAGGTGCATTCATTCTCAAAGGTTGATCACAAAGAGGTCTCAAAAGTTGGTCATTTTGGCCTTGGTTTTGATTGTGGTTTTGGTTTTGCCGGTATCGGTTGTTTCGGTTATTTTGGTTATTTTATTGGGTTTTGGTTGGGGAATTGGATCTTCCAAAAGAGGATCAACTTGTGCATTATCACGAATTTCCGCCATTCCTTCTCGAGTCGATGATTCTCGGGACGATTCTTCACCGAGTGATTCTCCACTAGACTGAGCAGTTCTATGCTCGGCTCTCAATTTTCTTTCGTATGTGTTAATGTCCTATCGATATGGAGTAAGGGGAGCTTTACCGGTTCGGGACCGAGTCATCAACTACAAAAGTGAAACAACAAGAAAACAATCAAACACACTTGGTAACTTACCAAATGGTAAGTACCACATAAGTAAACAGAAATGTGATTAGAAAAAGACTTGACCTATGCTCGAAAATTTTAAAACTGATACAAGTAGTAACTTTTACTCAAAAAGAATGAAAACAACACGTCCCCGGCAACGGCGCTAGAAAGCTTGATGTGGCCAAACCGAGGTGTCCAATCTAACCGGCAGTGTACCGGGTCGACTGTAGTCTAGTTTGGTGAGTCAATGTCGTCTCCTCGGGGACTGTGCACTCCAATTGAGGTTACACACTAAAAAGTCTATATTAATTCGATCCAGGTCGCAAATTGGTGAAAGGTTAATCAATTACATAATTAAAATGCTGAATTAACAATGATGGTAAATTATAAAAGAAGCTAAACAAGATAATGCGTAGACTAGCTATCCTCTTGCAATTCCATGGGAACGACTTCCTACCTACCTACCATTCGTGTTTGAAAGTGTGAAGCGGTGCATTCCTAAATAAGCAATTCCCCCTCATACGAGTGAATGAAATTGCTCTCTACCTCCTCCTTGGTCTAGGTGTCCTAAACTTAATGATTCGGTATGCTACGCCCGTGAATGCAATGGCAAAGCCAACTATCCCCGGATAAGAAATCGAATGCCTACAAGAGGTTGATTTTACCTTCCGGTTCACCTACCCTCTTCCCACGTCTAACATCTCTGCTCGGTGTCCGTTAAACGTGCAAATGCTAACACTAGGCAATTACACCAATGCAAGCAACCAATACAAAACAAGTAGGCAAAGCTTCTCAACAATCAAAACTAACAACACAACCCATCATTCCCAATCAATCACAAGAGGATAAACTACTACTACAACATAATCTTGGCTAGAAAAACCTAGCCACTCATAGCTACAAACATTAACATAACAAAGCTAACATTCAAAATCATTAGAACACTTGAATCAAAGTAAAGATTAAGAGTTACCAATCAAAAGCAAAACTCGAAATTGGTATTCTTCATCCAAGCTCCAAAACCTTCAATGGAGTTACAAACTTATGTCTTCAAACTCCAACCAAAAGTGATAGAAATTAAACTAAGATTCTTAATAGTTACAATGATAACCAAGAGCTAATTTCTACAAGAATTTGGCTATAAGAGCCTGGGGTGGGGTTTTTTCCTGCAAGATGGATGATATGTTGAAGATGAAGTGTGTTTCTGATAATAATGTGAATGGAAGAATAAAAGAGATTAAACTTTTCTGACTTTGCAATCTTGACTCGCGTCATCCCATATTGGCGCACGTCATTCCCAAATTTGCACTGATGGCGCAGGTCATAGCTTCTTGGCGCGCGTCATGTCCAATAGTGGTGACTGACTGAATGACATCTGCATTAATTACTCAACCACTTTTTGACGCGGGTCATTGTGACATGGCACAGGTCATCAATATATAAAATCACAAAATCATCATTTTATTCTCCCAGCTGGATTGGATTGAACCCTCTAATGTGTATCAATAATCCTTAGGGTTGAAATCCTTGCCACGACACAAAATCATCACAAAATAATCAAAGCCCATCCTAAGGTCAGAATCCACACTCCCAACCGTGATATCTGTGCTGCAAAATAGACACAAAGATACCACGTGTAAATCTGATAACAAAATCGGCTAATAACTAATATAATACAACTAAAAACATGGTTTTTCTGAAAGATCTATGTACACAAATATGGTTACAATCATCATTCAAATTGCTCAAGTTGATATCAAAATATCGCTAATTGCATTAGAAAATGGGTAAATTATCAGAAATTATATCATCAGGTTGACTTACATCAAATACACACCGTGATGTTACGAAAACTCCGGTCTTAGGATAATTACACAACCGCCACATAGTGCGACACTTAATAAAGTAAGTGGGTTAGTCTAACATACGCATTCTCTAATACACGTCCACGTACAGTCCAAGTGTCTATACACTTCGATAGACGAGATCTATCCCTATCTTCAAAAGATAGAAGACATCTAATACGTGCTAGTCTAATCATACTATTAATGTCCTATATAATAGTACATACGACTAGAGACATTTAAGTATAAAAAAATTAAAGTGACTCGAGATCTCATCAACCATAATCACTATCATGGTTTCTCTATCACAGTTTAATACTAAGGACGTTATCATATAACATTATCGTAATTGGTCCGTTAAATGAACAAATATATAATAACTGAAAAGCCATTTATTATATGTATAAACATAAAGAAATAGTAGAAATGATCCGACCCGGTCGGATCCAGTCCAACCCGATTGGGTTTAGGACACTATGTCAACAATCTCCCACTTGGCCTAAAGCCAATCACTCGTACACATAAGACCATGTTGATACACAAGAATCTCATGCAATACCCGCAACCAACCTCAAGCGTAAACGGATCACTATCTGTGAGCTAGGACTCAGGCAATCTTCATATCACGCTCTAAATGATCAAGTCAAAAGAACCGCCTCAACACACACATGAATCTCTGACGAGACCCTGGTCCTTGCTTCAAGCAATGAATCCACTTACTATAGCACTTTATATAGAAAAGGTGGAAGAACCATACAAGGTTCAAGAATGAACCTTTTTTATCCATGTACTTCTCCCGCCGTGCCTTTAAGGCAACACTGTGTTTTGGCCCAGTTGTAGAATCTGCAGTGATCTCTAGCTAAGAACATTTTCAGCTCACTGTATCACTTAATCAAAGTGACTGTGAACCCAGACTATAGCTCCCACTATCTTCATAAGACACTGGGTATACATCTACATACCTACGTTTTACCAATTCCAAGTTCCAATAAACTAGGAACCCATCCTTAACACTTTTAAGGATATTCTCGACATTTACCAGAATCACTTTCATACTTACTCATGACTCCTCATGTAGTATGAACATCTGGCAAATTCTTTTATGACATGGATCTTATTGCGGTAGCAAATGGAACCTTCAACAAGTATCATCCTTCACCTTATCTTTAGGACTGACGTCCTGTCATAGATAGACCTCAAGAACATTGGCTAGAAGTATCTCTTGACGTGGTCTATGCTAAACTTTTTTAGCATCTCATCTATAAGGGTGAACTGTGATAATTAAGCAATATCTATATCTATCATTATAATTAAGAACCACCACCTCCAAGAACTTTCATAAAGCCCTTGAACTACAAAACATTAATTGACTGTGACACGGGGTGTTGATTCCGATCTTTCCTCTTGATGAAATCAAACTCCATTTGATTTATCAATGCAAGGAACTTATATTGAGCAACTTGTTTGAGCCCATAAGTGGACAACTTAAGCTTACACATCATCCGACGTCTATGAACATCAAGACATTGGCCCAACGTTTTCAACACTATCATATTGTCATGATGCGTAGCTGCAATAAGCACAATCTGAATAGACTTAAGCATAGCCAGCAGCAAAAAGGTAATTACAAGGTTTGCAAGCCGTACCCTTCATCCATCAACTTATCCTAACTAGTAATTGTGTTACCATCCATGTCAGCCTTTCATAAAGACCTCCTACACATTTTAAAGAAACTCCCTTTAGGTAAGACAAACTAGGTTCATAACCCGGTTGTTAGACATGGAATCTACTTCAAACATTATGGCTCTAAGCCATATCTCATAATCTTGCCTTTCAAGCATTCCTTCATAAGTCGTGAGATCTTCATTCTTCAAGATGAACACACCAGTAGCCCTTCCAGGCTTGTGGTTATCTGCAGACTCATAGAATACTTGTGTGCACTGAGTAGTGTCCTGCACCTCACGGCGCTTGCTCATGTTCCAACGGTTGAATATCTCTCTGTGGTTCGCAAATTGTTTTGAGATCTCATTTACTCCCACTGTTTCTTTTGGAAGAAACACATCCTCTAGAAGACAACATATTTGGAGACAAACACTTTTGCTCCGTTGGTAAGTAAATAACATCTAGCATACTTGCCAAAATGTTTCACAAAGTTGCATATGTCATACCAAGCTCTAAGCCTTTCAGACATTGCCTATTTGTTAGAAGCACGACAACCTTAAATCATCGGTCAAGATGGATTTGATGTCATCATCTTCCATATCTGATGTGGAATTTACCCAACCTTTATTCTTTGGAACTCGGTTAAGTATATGTATTGAATAAGGGCACTATCCCAAAACAAGTAAGGGACACTTCGCATGGCTTATGTTGCACCTTTTTCGTATGAAGTGTTGTTTCCACTTTAGAAACACAATCTAATTGCGTTTCCCAAAATGGTATCCTTTCAAGGGAGAATCTTATTCTTATTCAGACTTCTGAAACACCCTCCAGGTAATAATTGCTTCAACCCAAATGAAGATTAATTCCTAAGTAGATCATCAATCTCATGTTTGTACTAGCTCGAACTTTTCAGGCTTTCTGAATTTCGCACTTCACTGAGTACACTTGACTATTTCTAAAAATAGTCATAGAGAGTAATAAACAATTATTTATGGCATTTATTGTCATAAGCCAACAAACATCAATATGTTTAGGCTTTAGTCAATATTCTAGAATTTATCACCTTTTTTCATAAAAAGGTATTTTAGTCACCTTTGGATAAGATACGTATCAACCATATGATTCATAATCACATGGTTCAGACATCATCAGAATGACATTTGATTACACGTTTCTCTTCCACAAAGAGTATATCTAGAACAACCACAAAATATCAAGGATAACAACCATACAAATATTTGGTTGAGATTTTATCACCTATATCAGCTATATAGTGACACCAATCTAGTATGTTAGATTCATTGACCGTTCGAATTTAGCTTAATAACATTTATTCCTTACAATTGAATTATCTATCAAATCCTAACAGATAACTGAAATGGCGTTATTCATGAGAACCGGAACACAATAACATTTATTTAGTTCCTTTATCAGTTTACTAGACTTAGAATATTATATGGTGAGTGTTGCAACGCTTGCTCTACCTTCTATATCTTAAAATATTCTGTATTTAATCTTTCTAATTTAAACATACTCGCAAGATAACATATAGCTTTGAGTTGACTTGAGCTTAGATAGATTTATCTCAACTTTCTTACATAGAATAGAGACTTCGATAAGTTCTCTGATTTAAGCAAATGCCCTAACTTCCTTTTAATCCTTTAAGCACTCGTGAATATTTCTTAGTTTAGTCTTCATAAGACTTAAGAAAAATCACAACAGCTATGTCATCAAATTTCTTTCACAAAGAAAATCCAAAGTTTATTAGATAGGTTATTTAACTTTTTGAATCATATTCAAAACATGAACTATTTAATTAACCTTCAAGCAATGGTTAAAGAATTAAGTCGATACTTAAATCTTTCAATTTTGAAAACAACCTTTCCAAAATTTGTTGTGGTCATTCATATTCAATGCATCTAATATTTGAATTAATTGTCATCATATGACAGAATGAACTCATTGGACATCATCGTATCCAACATATGAATAATTCGTTGAAACTCATTTCAAGTGATTTATTCATATCATGAGCTTCCGTTTTGATTAATAATTAAAGTGTTAGAGCACTCCATCAAATATGTAGCCTCTTTTTCTTTAACTACTATAACGGAGTTGCTCGTGTCATTGCTTGTTTTAAGAGGATTAAAATTACTTAACCTTATTTGAGAAGGTTTCTCAAAAGGCAACAGTCAATTTTGGATTTAATATCGAGAATAAAAACATAGAAGCTAAAAACTACAACATTAAAAATAAATATAAAAGGATTGTTGTTGTTTATACATGCAAAATCAAAAATGGTCTTTTGGTTTATAATCTTGCACACACTAATCAACTACTCCCAATTGACTTTCAAGAATTTTCAAAAAATTCTTTAGTGGCCAAGATCTCATCTAGTTACCCCGATCCCCGACGTGGGCTGATCAACCGAGATAATTTGACAAGTTGGTAACACTTTACCAATCATATCTCTATATGACTCTTGGTGGTTGACCAGTCAACTGACACTTCACATCACTATATGATAGCCAACCCCTTGTCTCTAAAATTAGACGGTCCTGATGTGGGCCATGAAAAATCACCACAAAATTTTAGTCAAGTCATAACCCAATATTCACGAGATCTCACACAATCATATCTCAATAATAACGATACACCCGGGTAGGTCAACTCCCGACGTGGGCCGATCAGTTGGATCCGAACAAGGGCTCTTCACCGTCATTATAATATTGAAGACAATATTCCGACTTAATTTTTATTGTGGGAGTATTTATTTTAAATTAATTCACTTAATTAATTTTTTTACAGTCTCATCAAATATATCTATCTCAATAGACATATATCCTACAGATTCATCTAGGTCGTGCCTAACCATGTATCTACCGTATCATATAAAATAAATACATGCACAAAATAAATAAATGCGTAAAGTAACTGGTATGATCATAAGTGCTGTTTCGAATACAAACTGATGAAACCGCGGGTCACAATCTAAGGGTAGCTGCAACCGCCAATGGGATCTCTATGTCTTCTTTCTTTGGCCATCGTCTTCTGCTTCATTCCTGTTACATAAATTTATCTAATAAATAAATACATCTGCCGCACATGGGGGGAGCTAACGAGAATGAGATAATGCAGAAAATAAACTAGGTCACGTTCTTCATTACGGCCTAGGACAAATTTTAAACCAAGAAAAAAAATGAATCATTCACATCTATCCTATTGGTCGAGTCCATGATCAATCTGTTGAAATAGTGTCCTAAACCCAATCGGGTTGGACCGGATCCGACCGGGTCGGATCATTTCTACTATTTCTTTATGTTTATACATATATTAAATGGCTATCCTGTTGTCATATATATGTTCTTTTTAAGGAACCAATTATGAATTGTTATATGATAACGTCCCTAGTATTAAACTGTAGTAGAGAAACCATGATAGGCGATTATGGTTGATGAGATCTCTAATCACTTTAATAAGTTTGATACTTAAATGTCTCTTGGCTGATGTACTATTAAACAAGGCATTGATAGTATAAACAAGCTAGCATGTATTAGATGTCTTCTGTCTTTAAGGACAGGGATAGATCTCGTCTATCGAAGTGTAGAGTCACTTGGACTGTACGTGGACGTGTATTAGAGAATTCATACGTTAGACTGACCCACTTACATTATGTGTCGCACTATGTGGCAATTGTTTAATTATCCTTTAGACCGGAGTCTTCATGGCATCACTGTGTGGATTGTCATGCTTTGACACTATTGAGGTTTCCCCTAGCCACGGAGCGATCATGCGGTAGTGATTGAGTGTGATACTGAAGCTTTGGTCGTCTGGGAATCGCGTACCCAATCAGTAGGGGTGAATATCCAAAAGGACCTTCTTATAAGGAATGTCTTACTCTCGTGAATCTTTGCAAAGTGGGAGTAAATGAGTTACTTCGAGAGAGCATGATATCCAGATTATAAGATACGATCGTTAATGGATTGACACTCGAGATACGGTCGTATGGATATTATTACAGCGATAGGATTGTAAGTTACACGGTAACTGTTTCACATGAAATGTAGTAGTCATTGCATTTGACTCTTCCGATTATTGGGGGTCACGTTGTGTTGCTAGACGCTATCCCGTGATCGTTAGGCATGAAGGGCATTTTCATAATTTGCACTTTGTGTCTACGGCCAACATATTCGGAAGCCTATTGGGTCACACATATGAACAGCAAGTCCGATTAAAATGTGGTTATAGTTGATAACCAAATAAGGAAAGTGATGCACGTAGATCAAGTGATAATAAAATACTTGACCACCATAAACCAATACTAGCAAGAGGACTAGGTCCATCGTAGTATAGCTATAGCGAATCAAGGTCGATCCCACAGGGAACCAATTGTGGGTCATTTATATACAAACAATTAATTATTCATATCAAGGACACAAAGGCGGTCTACGACCAACGAAGTACTAGAAAAAGTAAAGGACACGACCCGACACAACACATAAACAACGTAATTAACCTCCCCAATTATTATGTTATCGTTTGGATCTAGAGATTCTATATAATTAAACTAGACTCAATAACTATTAATCCGATTCGTATTTCTTTTATATTGGCTACGGGAGTCATCCCCTAAACTAGATCTAGCTCCGGGTAGGCCATCCAGATCACTATGCTACATCACGTGACTTCGCTTTTTCGGCCTCCATCTCATATGACTCGCACGCTTACAAAACTAGGGATGCTGATATTAACCGTATTCCTCACCTAGGCAACATTCCTTTGTTCAAGCGTACTTCCTAGATGATCGCATCAGTCTCTGTCCCATTAACAATTACCTGGACGGTCTCATGTTAATCTACGATTTACGTATAACTAGGTGTGCACAATTCCCTAATACAGAACAGATCTAGATCTCGCTGAAAGTCCCGGAAGATCAATTCATGAGCCGACCTAGGAGCCCTATATTGGTATTTCCTAATAATACGCTAATTAAAACAGACGAGCAACGTAGCCGTAGCCATACCTACTAAGATAAGAAATTCTAGGTGGACAATCACACCATAAAGACGTGGCTAGATTGACGCGGCGAAAACCTAAATCTTAGCGTTTCTATATACGTAACGGATAAAATAGAGATTCATAAAGCAATTACATAGATCTACTAAAAACACGGTTGTCGATCATACCAAAGTCATCTATAGGTCACCGGATAACAGATCTGGGCGTGTGGATCCTTATAGACAAGGAATCCCCACTGCCTCATATCGTATCCTTAGATCTACATCGTTCGGTGAAAAACGAACAACCTCAAACAATAAACAATAATTGGGGGCTTAATTACAAAGAACTAAGAACAAATAAATACAAGAACTTACATTATTGCAGAACTTGCATAAAAACTGCTCTAAGAAAAATCGAGAACTTTATTATAATTTGAGAGAAGTGTCTAAGGTGTATTGTGTGGTGGTTTTTGCTAAATGAAATAGCACAAGTATATATAGGGGTAAAATAGAAGTAGGATAAGCATTAACCGATCTAAAATAGTTTTCCTAAATTCAAATGAAGTATGAAAACGCGTTAGGATAATACCAAGTCGATCCGAAAGCTAAAGGGCAATTTGCGCCCCCTTCTTATTCGTCCCCCTTATTGGCGCCATCTCTTCATCTTTTCGTGCTAATCCGATCTTTATCTTGAATTTCCTTTGATTTATCTTGAGATTTAATTCTTCCATTTGTATTTATCCTCCAAAAATTATCCAAATCTACAAAATAAATATTTATCCCAAAATAAATCATATTTAAATAAAAAATGGATAAATACCAAAATATACAATATAAACGGATAAATACTAAATTATATCTTATAAATGGATAAATACCAAATTATACAATATAAATCACATAACATTAAATAATCCATATAAACATGTGATTTATCACAAAATATATATTATTATCCCCGATTTAAGGATAATGTTGATGACTTTTACGGGTATAATTTGACCGTCATCAACTACCCCCCACTTAGACTTTGATCGTCCCGAACAAAGCTTCTATAAGTCATTCCCCAAGACAACATTTCCCGTGGTCAAGTCATACTTACACAAGAAACTCGAGTCAACTCATACCACCCATGCTCATAAGGTATCAATTATATATTCACTACTCGTTATGAATCGAAGTGATGTGTTCATGTGCATTTAGTTCTATATATTCGTGGCAAGATTAAAGTTTATGTTAACTTCGCAATCTCAACCTACCAACATCATCATTCCCACTTCTTAAGCCTCGCAATGGGTAAAGACATGGCGCAATAAGCAAGAGCGTTATCCAGAAGGTTTTTGGACTTGGAAACCGAGAAAAATACTCTAAGCCTCTTAAAAGTTGAATTTTTTTTTTCTCATTTTCATCGTTTCAAACTTTACCACTTCTTAAGAAAGAAACTTGCTTTAAAAGTAAAGTATGCATTGCAAGAATCCCTCTCTCAAGGATTAGTGGAAGCATTGAATATTACCACAAGCGCGGGGCTACTTTGGTAATGTTTACAAGCCCAGTGTTTAACTTATTGTCAAAACACAGATAATTCTCAAGCTTATTACTCCGCTTTGATGGCTAGAAGATAAGAATACATCAGCATATAAATTTCGACACTAGGTTTGCATAACCAATCATCTACGCAATGTACACATAATTCTTCTTAGTTATTATAATTGGTGCTGTATTCTTCGATTCATTTTGAGTAATCAAATAATAAATAACTACTTGCAATAGTTGGCATGAATATCCTTAAGTTTACATTCACATAAGTATAAAATGATCACGTACTCATGCAACTTGGTTCCTTCCCTATCAATCCTTAGCTAGGAACTCACAATTCTAAGGGTACGAGAGAAATAATATGGCATTTATTCAATTTTTTTTTCAATTTTTCACCGTTTCATTCAATTTTAACACATATCACATCATAGCTAAGTCTCCTACCCCCCACTTAAACATGTCATTGTCCCCAATGACAAAGAAAAAAAATGAGAATTTAAGACAAATACTTAGCTCTGGAAACGGATCTCAAGTGGATGCAGAACATCGGAGTAATCTAAGCACGTCGAGGAACTTCTATGAATACAAGCAAACCGGGGATCGAACACGAAGTTCTACCGCTGCAAAATAAATCTTCAACAAAGCTCGAAACTCGTTACAGCGTTAGCTCATAAAAAATAATAATTGAAATAGAGGGACAGTAAAAGGAATACATTAAACCTTAAACATATTTAAGTCCACAAAACGATTACATTCTTGTAACATTGGAATTATTAAACCAGACTTGTTTGTAATACAACATTATGATTTAGAGAACTGACAACAAACTCGATACAAAGAAAAATATAATAAATAGAAAGAAAAATAAGCAAGCAACTAAAGATGGTAGTCGTCATCTATAAGCTCCACCGCTTAGATATTCTTAAAACCAGGTGGAGAAGACAAAGATCATAAAGCATTACCCCACGTGGGAAAACACGAGGTTGACTGGATCAACCATGTATTCAATCCAGAGACACTTGGTAAGGTATAACAGATTCAATCCATGTAGCTTCCCCAATGTTCGAACAAAACTCATCATCTCGAAATGCCGGAATAGGCGTAAAAGTGTGAAATTTAAAACATCCGGTAGAAAGATAAATTGTATGTTGATCAGACCAAAAAAACTTTTAAAATCTAGCTAGGGTCAGAGCTACACGTACCCCAGCTAGGATCATGAAAACCAAAATGATAAAAGATAATCATTAAAACTTAGCAATATTTCAAATTCCGCAACACAAAGGTATTTTGTAAACAAAATGGAGGTTGAGAGTATGATGGGTTTAGAAAAAGATAGTGAATGATGGTAAGAAAAGATAAAGGGTGGGTAAGACATTAAGATTATGGGTGGGTAAGGGTGGGAGAGTGAAATATATGGAAAGAAAGAGAGGGAATGAAAGAATGGTTAGAAATGTGAACTGTTGGGGTAGATTGGTGAGAGAATAGAAAAGGTTGAAGGGTGAAAAAGGTATAAAGGAAAGGATAAGGGTAGTTGCAGAATGAATTGCACACAACTTTGGATTTTCACTTGGATCGCCATTCTAAAAAGTTTTGGAAGTTGACCAAAATCATTTTTGTTCGCACCAATCATTCTCTGTTACATTTTCAGTAATTCTCAAGCTCTCTTAATGCTTCCATCTTAAGGCTGATTGCTAAATTTCCTTTTCTTCAGCAATTTCTCGACTCTCCTACGGAACTCTATTTCACGTGGCCTATATTGAGTAAAAAAGTTTTGCACATCCTTAGCCCAATGGCCATCGGAACACGGCAAAATAAAAAACCTCAACATATGTCACGTTACTCTTATTTGACTCAAAGAAAACAAAACCTAAAAAGATATCCTAAGGGTTTTAAAGATTTAGTTCTGAGTTTAAAGTCCTCAGCTCGATTTTCCAAAAATTATCCTTGTCAGTCATCTTTCATAGCTCGCTAGACTTTGACCCTTTGAGCACTATATGAGGTGGGCTCATCGCTTTTGCGGATTAATATCCTTCCCTTGGTTGTGAGACCTAGGAAACAACATTCATCCATACCATTTATACAAAGCTCTTACCTCGGCTCACGTTTTAGGAACTAGTGAATTCTAAGAAGATTTAGTCCTAGGGACCCATTTTAATCGTATCCTCTGTAATGCTGCTTCATTATTCTCTCTCAAAACTCAACGTCTTCTTTAGATTGTGAATTCTTAAAACTACACAAATTGTTGCTCCCATGGCCAATAGAAGCAATCTCGTGCATAGGACAATGAGATTTTAACAGGACTACGAGGAACTCTTTATTCACTGCTTCCTTCAACTACTACATGTTTCCTTACACCCTCTAGATGAGACAGATTTGGGGTAGAACCTTCCACACTAATAAAATTAATCTTAAAACTCACTCCGGGCTAAGATTCTCATTCAGGTTCATGTAAAGACTAACTTATGTTCAAAAAACCAAAAGATAGTAAAACATAAGCAAAAAAGGTAGTACCTTGCCTTCAACATTGTACCACGAATAATTCGAACCTTTTAATATTTATTTTCTCGGAGCCTACTTGGTGCTTTAAAGGTGTTGCTTCCATTTCTTTTTCCCATCGTAGATTCGTAGCTCCACATGTCGCTGGGTTATTTTCTCAGGGCCCGCAAAAAATTACTGACTCAGATTATTGCTTCCCTGGTTTCTGTAAACAGAAGAAAAACAAAACGGGCCGAAGACTGATTTTAACATGGTTTCCCATGCCGCTATCAGACCTACGGATTAAACATACGGAGATAAACAGACACGCGAAATTCCGGAGAACGAGAACCGAGGCTCGGCGCGGAGGGATCTCGGAGAGGCGATCTCGGCGGGAGGAAACCAATTGTTCCAGATTCTGGAATTTTTACACAGAGCAGACAACCAGAGGGACTCAAAAACGTAAAAACAGACTCTAAAACAGAAAACTCGACATGAGTAAAAAATTATTTATATATAAGATTGACCGTTGGTTCCCTGGCAACGGCGCCAAAAACTTGATGCACGTAGATCAAGTGATAATAAAATACTTGACCACCATAAACCAATACTAGCAAGAGGACTAGGTCCATCGTAGTATAGCTATAGCGAATCAAGGTCGATCCCACAGGGAACCAATTGTGGGTCATTTATATACAAACAATTAATTATTCATATCAAGGACACAAAGGCGGTCTACGACCAACGAAGTACTAGAAAAAGTAAAGGACACGACCCGACACAACACATAAACAACGTAATCAACCTCCCCAATTATTATGTTATCGTTTGGATCTAGAGATTCTATATAATTAAACTAGACTCAATAACTATTAATCCGATTCGTATTTATTTTATATTGGCTACGGGAGTCATCCCCTAAACTAGATCTAGCTCCGGGTAGGCCATCCAGATCACTATGCTACATCACATGACTTCGCTTTTTCGGCCTCCATCTCATATGACTCGCACGCTTACAAAACTAGGGATGCCGATGTTAACCGTATTCCTCACATAGGCAAACATTCCTTTGTTCAGGCGTACTTCCTAGACGATTGCATCAGTCTCTGTCCCATTAACAATTACCTGGACGGTCTCATGTTAATCTACGATTTACGTATAACTAGGTGTGCACAATTCCCTAATACAGAACAGAACTAGATCTCGCTGAAAGTCCCGGAAGATCAATTCATGAGCCGACCTAGGAGCCCTATATTGGTATTTCCTAATAATACGCTAATTAAAACGAGACGAGCAACGTAGCCGTAGCCATACCTACTAAGATAAGAAATTCTAGGTGGACAATCACACCATAAAGACGTGGCTAGATTGACGCGGCGAAAACCTAAATCTTAGCGTTTCTATATACGTAACGGATAAAATAGAGATTCATAAAGCAATTATATAGATCTACTAAAAACACGGTTGTCGATCATACCAAAGTCATCTATAGGTCACCGGATAACAGATCTGGGCGTGTGGATCCTTATAGACAAGGAATCCCCACTGCCTCATATCGTATCCTTAGATCTACATCGTCCGGTGAAGAACGAACAACCTCAAACAATAAACAATAATTGGGGCTTAATTACAAAGAACTAAGAACAAATAAATACAAGAACTTACATTATTGCAGAACTTGCATAAAAACTGCTCTAAGAAAAATCGAGAACTTTATTATAATTTGAGAGAAGTGTCTAAGGTGTATTGTGTGGTGGTTTTTGCTAAATGAAATAGCACAAGTATATATAGGGGTAAAATAGAAGTAGGATAAGCATTAACCGATCTAAAATAGTTTTCCTAAATTCAAATGAAGTATGAAAACGCGTTAGGATAATTCCAAGTCGATCCGAAAGCTAAAGGGCAATTTGCGCCCCCCTTCTTATTCGTCCCCCCTTATTGGCGCCATCTCTTCATCTTTTCGTGCTAATCCGATCTTTATCTTGAATTTCCTTTGATTTATCTTGAGATTTAATTCTTCCATTTGTATTTATCCTCCAAAAATTATCCAAATCTACAAAATAAATATTTATCCCAAAATAAATCATATTTAAATAAAAAAATGGATAAATACCAAAATATACAATATAAACGGATAAATACCAAATTATATCTTATAAATGGATAAATACCAAATTATACAATATAAATCACATAACATTAAATAATCCATATAAACAGGTGATTTATCATAAAATATATATTATTATCCCCGATTTAAGGATAATGTTGATGACTTTTACGGGTATAATTTGACCGTCATCAGAAAGTTTATCTCATGCTATAAAGGTTATAGTGGTAAATTAATATGGTGGTGTTTATTTATTATGAATAAATTAAATACAAGATATTAATAGTATTATATTAATTAAAGAATATTCTGGATGCCAATTTATTGGCTAAGGTGGCACAATTTGTGTGTGTATAAGATACACTTGGATTATGCAATTTTATTAATAGTGTTAATATATATATATATATATATATATATATATATATATATATATATATATATATATATATATATATATATATATATATATATATATATATATATATAAAATATCTATCAACATGTGTGTGCTGTACATGTGAACAATTTCATTGGTTATATATATATATATATAGATTTATATTTGTAATATATATGTGATATATACACATGTGTAAATTGATTTATGGTAATAAGATAAATATAGTCAATATAAGATATTGATAATATATTGGAAATATTGAATATTAATGAGATAAATCAATCAATTATATTTTCCTTATTTTACTAGTAAAATGTTTTCTTTCTCTCCACTCTAGTTGGGGCGCCCCTCTCACTATAAATAAGAGGTGGGTGTCAAGCTCTTTTGAACATCACAACTCCTAGAGCTAATAGTTCTTGTGAAAAATAGAGAGTTCCTTAGAGAGAGTTTTGGGAGAGAGAAAAGGCCGGTCTGGCAGCCGGATTTTTCTAGTAGCAATCCAATGGTGGATTCCCGCGGGTTGTTCGTGTGGACTAGCGGTCGAGGCCGAACACTTGGGCGGCTCTATGCAGAACCACTCTCCTTAGACGGTCAAAGCATTAGACGGTCAAAGCGTCGATCTTTTAGATCAACCAAGGTAACCACCGTCTACTAGCTTATTTGTTTATTGCTTAAACGAAGTCGATCTTGGGTAAAAAAATCAAAATTTTGAATTCCGCTGCGTTCTCGCGTAGATTTCCTAACAGTGGTATCAGAGCGAGGTTCGAGCTTAAGCAATAAGCATGTTAATTTGCGTAGTAAATTTATCGTTTAAATCACGTAATTAAAAGATGAAAGATTTTTTATTCGCAAAACGATACACGAAAAGAAAAAAAAGGCGGCTTATGGGGTGCTCGGCCGATTGGCGGCGGCACCCCCACTGGAAATTGCGCCGGCGGCGGCAACTCCCCCCGGGGCGGTCGACGTCAGGGGTGCATTTTTGGTGGATCTCTAAATTTTGTTTTGTGTATTTTGTGTTTTCAATATGATTCATAGTTATGATTGGTAATTCATCTTTTGTTTAGTTGTGTTATGTGACTAACCAATGGTTCAAATAGTTTGGGCCATTGGGATACCACATGACATTAAAATAATAATGGTATTTCCAAACTTTGTTTGGAATAGGCCTAGGCCCTTTCCAAATATTTGATTTGGGAAAAGGCTTAGGCCTAGACCACTTCCAAAATTTTGATTTTGGAAAGTGGCCGTGCATATTAACCAAAATATTGACAATTCCAAATTATGTTTGGAATAGGCCTAGGCCCTTTTCAAAATATTTGACTTTGAAAAGGCCTAGGCCTAGTTTTTTTTCAAAATTTTGATTTTGGAAAGGACCAAGGGAGATGCCTTTTGGTTTAGGAAACCAAAAGCATCCCTTTTGATTAGGAATCATAAGGAAAGAAACAAAAGAGACTTAGGAGAGACTTAGGGCCTGTTTGCTTACACCACTTAACACTTATTCTTAAAAGAATAAGTGATTATTAAAATAAGTGTTGTTTGATAATACTTTTTAACACCTCTTAATTAATTATGATCTTCTGAATTTCCTGTGAAAAATTATGGAAAATTTTAAGTGGTTGAGGAACTACTTAATGCTGAATTTTTTCAATAAATCTACGTTAGGTAGGGGTACACCCCACACCCATACCTACCTCACACCTACACCCCACCCTCACCTTACCCCCAACCCCACGCCCACCCACCCGCACCCCACCCATACCCCCACCCACCCCACACCCACACACCCACACAACCCATACCCCTACACACCACACACCCGCCCACACCCTCACCCACCCATACCCACCCCCACACCCCATACCCTCATACCCACCTACACCCGACCAAACCACACCCACCTACACTTCAACACCCCCACTCCCACCCACCACACCCACACACCACACACACACACCACACCACACCCCACCCACCACCCCACACCCACCACCCACCCATACCCACCCCTACACCCTACACCCACACCCACGCCCACACAACCCACCCCCACACACCCACACCCACACCCTACCCTACACCCCCATTACCCCACACCAACACCCCCACCCACCCTACACCCACCCTCCACACACCCACACCCACATACACACTTGCGAAACAAATTCTAATTTTAGATATAATAAGTGTTACCAAACAGTCTAATCAATTTCAGCACTTAAAATATTCAGTTACTTAATTTATTCAGAATTAAGATTTCAGATTTCAGACTTCAGATTTCAGTCTTCAGTTTTAACAAACGGCCCCTTAATTTTAATTTTGATTTATTTTAGAATAGTTCTAATTAATTAAAATCGTTTAAAATTAACCCTTAATTTTATTTCAATTAAAATCATTTAATTAATTAAATGTTAATTAGTTAATTGATTGGATAAAATTATTTAATAGATTAAATGTTAATTGATTAATTATGACGCAAGTAGTTAAATTTTAATTTTGTCTTTTTCATAAGATGTTATTGTATGGATTAGATATAGTAGATATAATATGATTATATGGACCCCGATTGATCATGGACTCGACCGATAGGATATATGTGAATGATTTAATTTTTCTGTTGATTTAAAAATTGTCCTAGGCCGTTATGAAGAACGTGACCTAGTTTATTTTCTGCATTTATCCCATTCCTGTTAGCTCCCCCCGTGTGCAGCGGGTGTATTTATTTTATTAGATAGAATTATATGTAACAAGAATGGAGTAGAAGATAGAGGCCAAAGAAAGAAGAATAAAGATCCCATTAGAGATGGCGCATTAAAGATGCAATTGGCGGTTGCAGCTACCCTTAGATTGTGACCCGCGGTTTCGTCAGTTTGTATTCGAACCGCACCTTGGAAAAGTCCATGATCATACCGGTTACTTTACACATTTATTTTTTTTGTGCTTGTATTTATTTTATATGATACGATAGATGCATGACTAGGCACGATCTAGATAAATGTGTAGGATGTATGTCTATAGAGATAGATATATTTGATGAGACCGTAATTAAATTAATTAAGTGAATTAATTTACGCAAATACTTCCACAACAAAAATCGAGTTATAATATGTCTCCCAATATTATAGTGACGGTGAAGAGCCCTTGTTCGGATCCAACTGATCGGCCCACATCGGGAGTTGACCTACCTCGGGTATATCGTCATTATCGAGAAATGATCGTTATGAGATCTCATGAATACTTGGGTTACGACTCGACTAAGAATCTTGCGGTGATTGGCCCACGTCAGGACCGTCTGATTTTAGAGACATAAGGTTGACTATCACATAGATGATGTGAATTATCAAAGATTTGACTAGTCAAACCACTGGAAGTCGCGTTGGACGCGATTGGTAAGAAGTACCTACCCGTCGAAATTGACCTGGTTGATCGGCCCACGTCGGGGATCGAGTCAACTAGATAGGATTTCAGCCACTAAAAAATTTTGAAAAAAATCTTGAAAGTCAATTGGGAGTAGTTGACTAGTGGGAGCAAAATCATAAACCTAAGACCATCTTTGAGTTGCATGTGTAAACAACAACACTCTTTTATCTTTATTTTATGTTGTTGTTTTTAGCGAACAATTATATTTATGTTTTTCTCGATTAGTAAAACCAAATTATGACTGTTTGAGAAACGTTCTCAAGAATGGGTAAATAAATTTTAATCCTTTTAAAATATGCAATAACACGAGCAATCCCGTTATAGTAGTTAGAGACAAAGAGACTACATATTTAATGGAGTTCTCCAAGACTTTAATTATTAATGAAAAACGGAAGTTCAAGATATGATTAAATCACTTGAAATAAGTTTCAACGAATTAATCATATATTGGATACGATCCAAGATGATCATTATGTCATACGATGACAATTAATTCAAACGTTGGATAAGAATGACCACATCAAATTTTGGAAATGTTGTTTTCAAAATTGTAAGATTTAAGTATTGACTTAATTCTTTAAACATTGCTTAAAGGTTAATTAAATAGTTAATGTTTTGAATACGACTCAAAAGGTTAAATAAACTATTTAATAAACTTTAGATTTTCTTTATGAAGGGAAATTAAAGACATGACTCTTGTGATCTTTCTTAAGTCTTATGAAGACTACAATAAGAAACATTTTTCAAGAGCTTAAAGGATTAAAAGGGATGTTAGGGCATGTGCTTAAATAGAGAACTTATTGAAGTTTCTATTCTAGGCAAGTTAGATGAGATAAATCTATCTAAGTTCAAAGTCGGCTCTAAGATATATGAGTGTGATCGATTAAATTAGAAAGATTAAATACAGATATGGAAGGTGAAGAAAATGTTGTAGCACTTACCATATTCTAGATCTAGTAAACTGATAAGGGAACTAAATAAATGTTATTATGTTCCGGTTCTTATGAAGAACATACTTTCAGTTATCCGTTAGGATTTAATGGACAAATTCAATTGTAAAGAATAAATGTTATTCCGATAAAGTTAAAAGGTCACTGAATTTAACATACTAGATTGATGTAACTATATAGTTGATATATGTGATGAAATCTCAACTAAATAATTATATGCCTGTTATCTTTAATAATTGGTGATCGTTCTAGACATAGTCTCTATGGAGGGAAATCGTGTGATTAGATGTCATATTGATAACGTCTGAACCATGTGGTTATGAATCATGTGGGTAATACGTATCTTATCGAAAGATGACTAAAATACCCTTTTATGAAAATGTTATAAAATCTAGAAAGTTGTCCAAAGCCTAAACACACCGATGTTTGTTGGCTTGTGACAATTAATGCCATAAATAATTGTTTATTAATCTCTATGACTATTTTTAGAAATAGTCAAGTGTACTCAGTGAAGTGCATAATTCGGAAAGCCCGAAAAGTTTGAGCCAGTACGAATATGAGGTTGATGAACTGCTTAGGAATTAATCTTCAATTGGATTGAAGCAATTAATATCTATAGGGTGTTTCAGAAGTCGTCTGAAAAGGAAGAAGATTCTTCCCTTGAAGGATACCATCTTTGGGATACGCAATTAGATTGTGTTCCCAAAATGGAAACAACACTTTATATGATAAATGTGTGACGCAAGCCATACGAAGTATCCCTTACCCGTTTCGGGATAGTGCCTTTATGCTTAACCGAGTTCTAAAGAATGAAGGTTGAATAAATTCCCTATTAGATATGGAAGAGGATAATGTCGAATCTATCTTAACCGATGATTAGAAGTTGTCATAGGCAAAGTCAGAAAGGCTTGGAGCCTGGTACGACATATGCAACTTTGTGGGATATCTTAGCAAGTACGCTTGATATTATTTACTTGTCCGCGGAGCAAAATGTTTGTCTCCAAACATGCTGTCTTCTAGAGGAAGTGTTTCTTCCAAAAGAAACAGTGGGAGTAGATTTAGATCTCAAAGGTAGTTTGAGAACCACAAGGAGATATAAAACCATAGGAATGTGAGCAGATGCCATATAGAGATGAGGTGCAGAACACTGCTCAGTGCACACAAAAGTTCTGTAAGTCTGTGGAAATCCTCAAGCCTGAAAAGGCTGTTGGTATGTTCATCTTGAAGAATGAATATCTCATGACTTATGAAAGAATGTTTGAAAGGCAAGACTGTGGAAATCCTCATGCCTTTATACTTAACCGAGTTCCAAAGAATGAAGGTTGAATAAATTCCATATTAGATATGGAAGAGGATAATGTCGAAACTATCTTAATCGATGATTTGAAGTTGTCATAGGCAAAGTCAGAAAGGCTTGGAGCCTGGTACGACATATGCAACTTTGTGGGATATCTTAGCAAGTACGCTAGCTATTATTTACTTGTCCGCGGAGCAAAATGTTTGTCTCCAAATATGCTGTCTTCTAGAGGAAGTGTTTCTTCCAAAAGAAACAGTGGGAGTAGATTTAGATCTCAAAGGTAGTTTGAGAACCACAAGGAGATATTCAACCATAGGAATGTGAGCAGACACCACATAGAGATGAGGTGCAGAACACTACTCAGTGCACACAAAAGTTCTGTAAGTCTGTGGAAATCCTCAAGCCTGAAAAGGCTGCTGGTATGTTCATCTTGAAGAATGAATATCTCATGACTTATGAAAGAATGTTCGAAAGGCAAGACTGTTTGGCCAGGAGCCATAATATTTGAATTAGATTCCATCAGTAACAACCAGGTTGTGAACCTAGTCTGTCTTACCTAGAGGGAATGTCCCTGAAAGGCTGACATGGATGGTAATATGATTACCATAAGGCTATAGTGACGGCTGAAGGGTACGGGGTGTAAACCTTGTAATTATCTTTATGCAGCCAGCTGAGCCCAGTTCTATTCAAATGATGCTTGTTATAACTTGATATCATGGCTATATGATAGTGTTGAAGACGTTGGGAAACCAACTCGATGTACATAGACGGTAACATGATATGTGAGCCCACGAGATCCAGTTATAGACTCAAACAAGTTTCTCTAGATGATTTCTTTGTTTGATAATCAAAGGAGTTTGATTTAGTCAAAAAAAGGATATGCCCAATGTGTAGGATGGATAGTGGGAGTGTGTCACGATTTTTGAGTAAGGTATTGGATATCTCTCTCGAGAATTATCACCCCATGTCACAGTCAATTAATGTTTGGTAGTTCAAGGTCTTTACGAAAGCACTTGGATTGGCAGTTCTTATTTTTGGAAATAAGAATATATGGTGATAGATTTAACTGCTATTAGATTTTAGTTTAGCATAGATCGCGACAGGGGATACTGCTAGCCGGTGTTCTCAAGATCTATCTATGTTAGGACGTTATTCCTAAAGATAAGGTGAAAGATGATGCTTATGAAAGGTTTCATTCGCTACTGCGATAGGAACCATCATAAAGGTAATGCCGGATGTTCATAGTTCATGAAGATTCACGAGCAAGTATGAAAGTAAATCTGGTGAATGTCGAGAATATCCTTAAACAAGTTAAGAAAGAGTTCCTAGTTTATTAAAACATGGAAATAAATAAACGTAGATATACAGACGTGTATCCTGAGTCTTATGAAGGCGAGTGGGAGCTACAGTCTGGGTTTGCAGTCACTTTGATTAAGTGATACAGTGAGCTGGAAATGCTCTTGGCTATGGGTCACTGTAAATCCTACAACTAGGCCAAAACACAGTAGTGCATTGGAGGCGCAGCGGGAGCAGTACATGGATCTAGGAGGTTCATTCTTGAACCTTATACGGTTCTTCCACGGTTTCTATATAGCTGATATAGTAAGTGGATTCATTGCTTGGAGCAAGGACCAGGGTCTCATCAGAGATTCGTGCGTGTGTTGAGGCGGTTCCTTTTACTTGGTCATTTGGAGCATGGTATGAAGATAGTCTGAGTCCCCATGGATAGCGATCCGTTTATGGCTAGGGCTGGTTGCGAGTATTGCATGAGATTCTTGTGTTTCAACATGGTCTTGTGTGTGCGAGTGATTGGTTTTGGGCCAAGTGGGAGATTGTTGAAATAGTGTCCTAAACCCAATCGGGTTGGACCGGATCCGACCGTTGGATAATTTCTACTATTTCTTTATGTTTATACATATATTAAATGGTTATCCTGTTGTCATATATATGTTCTTTTTAAAGAACCAATTATGAATTGTTATATGATAACGTCCCTAGTATTAAACTGTGGTAGAGAAACCATGATAGACGATTATGGTTGATGAGATCTCTAATCACTTTAATAAGTTTGATACTTAAATGTCTCTAGGCTGATGTACTATTAAACATGGCATTGATAGTATAAACAGGCTAGCACGTATTAGATGTCTTCTGTCTTTAAGGGCAGGGATAGATCTCGTCTATCGAAGTGTAGAAACACTTGGACTGTACGTGGACGTGTATTAGAGAATGCGTACGTTAGGCTGACCCACTTACATTAAGTGTCGCACTATGTGGCAGTTGTGTAATTATCCTTTAGACCGGAGTCTTCATGGCATCACGGTGTGGTTTGTCATGCTTTGACACTATTGAGGTTTCCCCTAGCCACGGGGCGATCATACGGTAGTGATTGGGTGTGATACTGAAGCATGCAGAGTATACATGTTTGGTCGTCTGGGAATCGCGTACCCTATCAGTAGGGGTGAATATCCGAAAGGGCCTTCTTATAAGGAATGTCTTACTCTCGTGAATCTTTGCAAAGTGGGAGTAATCACTTTAATAAGTTTGATACTAAATGTCTCTAGGCTGATGTACTATTAAACAGGGCATTGATAGTATAAACATGCTAGCACGTATTAGATGTCTTCTGTCTTTAAGGGCATGGATAGATCTCGTCTATCAAACTGTAGAGACACTTGGACTGTACGTGGACGTGTATTAGAGAATGCGTACGTTAGACTGACCCACTTATATTAAGTGTCGCACTATGTGGCAGTTGTGTAATTATCCTTTAGACCGGAGTCTTCATGGCATCACGGTGTGTATTGTCATGCTTTGACACTATTGAGGTTTCCTCTAGCCACGGGGCGATCATGCGGTAGTGATTGGTTGTGATACTGAAGCATGCAGAGTATACATGTTTGGTCTTCTGGGAATCGTGTGTTAGGTGTAGTGCCCGAAAGACAATTTGTGTAATTGTTTTTGATAATGGATAATAGAATTTATCTCACCTTATTACTTGCTTTGTGCTTGTAAGTAATACACTGCTGCAAACCCTAAGTATATCAGTATGTAACCGCTTAACTCAGTGTATGGAATGCAAGTGAGGATTGAGTTAGTGGTGATATAGTTAAACTGTTAGTCCGTGGTGAATTTAATCAGAGTTTAGGGTCTCATGATTAAAACACCAATAATTCGCCCATAACATCTTAGGGTGTGATAGTCTTATCCGGACTGTCGGTAGAGGGTACCTAAGTGGGGCATTTATATATGATGGCATTCATATAGGAATGGACCGATTTAATCTGGGTTTCTCGATATAATTCTGTAATCGAGAAAACTTATTAAATCATTAGATGATCATATACGGATTGACCTTAATCCTGAGGTGATCACATGGTACTGCTTGTCTCGGGGTAGTGTTTGATGTGTTAGTTAAGGATCACTTTGATATGTGATCTGAGTCACTTCTCGTTGGCACTATTCCCTGATGAGTGAGTAGTTCTGTGTTTCACAGACCCGGAATCCATTCCTTCACGCGGGAAGTAGAGAGACAGTCCCCTTATTTATTAGCCCTAAGAAAATGATCGATCCCGGGAGTTCATATTAGACTAATTAGCTACTAGTCCGGTATGCGAACTAATTGATCACTAGGGGGTTAATGGTAAGTAAGGATAAGATATTCTGAGTCGGGTTTACGGAGACTCCCCACTCAGAATGGACATTCTATGGAGGGTTAGTCCGTATGTAATGATTATATCAATGGACGCTTATTTACTCATAGGATTGAGTGAAGTATATATCTATAATTGGTAGAGTTCAGTTTCGGGTTTATGGTGGCGTAATCCCTGAATTAATAATTTAAGTGTGAATATTCTGTTCGATGAATATTTTACTTAATTTATTAAAGCTACTGGTTATAGGTCCATGGTCACCAACGTGGCTCCTATAATACGAGTATTTTCTTGTTATTGGGCCTCAGTGATAATTAATTGGCTGGGCCAATTAATTGATATGTGAAATATTATTTAGTTGGGCTAAATAATATAATACACAGAAAAGACATTTTCTGTGGGCCCAAAAACCCTAAGGTGTGGCGCCTCCCTCTCATAAAATGCAAGAATTGATTTTCTCGTGTGATTAATTATTTACTTGGTAAGTAATTAATTAATAAAAGATAATTGATTTGTAATTGATTGATTGATTAATCACAATCTTTTATAAATGGAATTATTTTTTATTGTGATTTCTTTTTAATTATTTATTTAATTAATTAGAAACTTGGAGGCCAAGGATTTAATCTCCTATATAAAGAGAGTTCTTCCAAGACTTATGTGAGATGAAATTTCGACATACACACATAAAATAGAGAGAAAAACTTGTTTCTTGTCTTGGGTTTCTGGTTGAAGAAAAACTTGATGCATATCAAGGAGGTTTCAATTCCAAGGATCGGTGTCCACCAACCGCCGTTTGGAGAACACGTTGGAAGATTGTGGCTACTCATCCAACTATTGGTAAGAAGATCTAAACCCCCATGTAGGAAGTTTAGATCCTTTATTTATGATATGTAGTTTATAGATCGTGATCCATCCGCTGCGCAAAGATCTGTTTTGTACAGATCTGGGCTCCTACATCCTTCATGTGGTATCAGAGCAAGGTTCCACGATCTATGAATTATATTCATAGATAAACGATTTAAAATGAGTGGAATTGCATGTAGATATTTTTTTTAAAATATGAATATGTGATTGGTTGTTGTGGTTGAAGAGATGGATTGAGGTTGGCACTGTTTACCCGTTAGATCTATTGTAAACTCATATAAATTCGTTATATGAGTATAGAAAATTTTGTAATTTATTTGTTGATGTAATTTTAAATTTCCTAGAAATAGATCTATTTTGTTGCTTTTCGGTTTTTCTATTTTTCCCGTTTATTTAGCCGTTGAAACGACAATCCCTCCAGTAAGAATAAAGATCAAAATTTGATGAACAAGCCCTCAAAATTTGGTGTCGATCGGAGTCCGTCTTGATATCAGATCGCTACAATGAAGTTGCTTCTGTAACAGAAAAGCACAGCAGCCATAAAAACCCTAGCTGTGAGTTCATCGAATTTCTGGAAGAGCTTGGAACTTTTAGACAAAGATCCGACCGTTCAGATTGACTAACATGGAGTTATGAATTAACAAGCCCTAAAATTTTCAGGTCGATCCGATGGCCGATCAGCTCCGGGAAGACACTGCTGCGCCGCAGTTATAAACAGATGCAGTATTGATACTCGGATCCAACAGTCAATATTAAAGCAGGAGGAGTGAAGAAAAGGCCCACAAAGTTTCGTGACAATCAGAGTTCGTTTGGATGCCCGATCATCGATGAAACGGATCAGCAGCAGATTGTATTAGAAACTAGTAAACCCTAGTTAGGGTTTATTTATTTATTTTCTAATAGGTTAGACACGGGGGTTCCAATGGTCCATCTTGATGTTTATTTTCCGCACTAGTATGTATGCTTAGGATGTATGTGTAGAACCGGAAAATTTCCATGACATGCATCATATAATGAATTCCACTCCATATGCATATACATGTAGAAATTTATTCGAGGAATTAGTTAGGCATGTATACAACACGCGATTAGTTTTAATTAATTGTATGATATTAAATAGAAACTAATTAAGGAAACCGAGGATTCCGGGTTTTGTCAATCGTCATGGTTAGGTGATGGATTCTCGGTGAATCCCACCTTGCGAAAGCATAGGGAGTAAAATCCCGAAACCTCGACGAGATTGCGTTTTTTGTCCGTAGTGTCACGTGAAATTTTGATGTTAAGGGATTGAACAATTATGGGTGAATATGGTTTGAAAGTGGTCAAACCATGGATGGGTGGTCAACTGAGCCACGGCTCAATCGACTTATCCATCCACGTGTGGCGTTTGCACAGGGGTCCGGCAAGGTTGAGCTATCCGACGAGCGACTACGGCTCAACGGAGCTCCCCTAGCCCTGATCCGTCCGACGGCCATATATGTTCCAACGAATAGGTCGGGTGGGAAAGCCCAGATAACCGACACCATTCGGACCCATGATTTATTGTTCCTTAAAGATACATCAAGTCCAAAAACGAAATCAGTAAACCCACCACTTTTTCAAAAATATTGAGTGGGAGCAGGGAAGGCGACAGCTGACCCCACGGCCTCTACTGTTGACACAAGCAACGTGACAGAATGGTGACGCCTCGTGCCGGCTTGGGACCGGCCTCCCTAAGGAAGGCCTTCACCACTATCAAAATTCAAGGCTTGGTCTCCGAAAGGATAGGATTTTGGGTACTCGTCAGGTCACTGACCGACCCTAAGGCGGCACACTCGGGGTCTACATAAAAATCTGAAACAGTAGGTCACACTCATTATGGGTAGTTTTGGTAATACCTTGGCTGAAAAAGAAAGGTAATCGAGGATTAAAAATTGGATGTTCGATTCCATTTTAATCATCGAGAGAGAAAGATCTCAATTTAGTCGTCACCTCTTTGACCTACCCTAAGGCGGCACTGAGGTGTGAGACTAGATCCTTGGAACGGTATGATAAACTATACATTTAGTTTATAGTTCCTAAAATTAATTAGTAGTGTATGATTTGGACTTATTTTATGTCAATTTTATTTACAACAATTTGTATATCTCTATAGGGTACTAGACTGCTAGTGTATGTTTTAAATTGACTAGTAACGACTTCGTTAAAAGTGGTAAGTAACTAGAACGTTGTACTTATTAATCATACATGCGATTAATCTTTCGGAAGAGATATTTCTCTTGAGCCTTCAAGACTTAAGTGACATAAATAAATATGTCACTGATGTGACTCGTGTTGAACGAGAGACAACCGTAGTTAGATTAAAAGATGGTAGGGACGGTAAAATTCTTCTAGTGAATTCTTAATTGTGTAGTGACTACACGAGAAATTTTCTAATAGAAAAACTGGAGAATCATAAATTAAAGTGTTGCTAGTTAGACGGTATTTGGAACAGATAAACTAGTGAGAGCTTTAATATTATGTTTTTGTTGTTTTTTTGATTTATTAGAAAATTAGTCCCACTGGGTAACGCTTTCATTAGACATCCCACAGTTCACGAGTAGTGTCTACTCAAACGAACTGCTAGTTCAAGACTATTTCCTTTTAAGGAAAGTCAAGAATGGGAAGTCATCTAACTAAGTTTGAGGCTAAACCAAAATATTAATTAAAGAAAGTAGAGGATAAGGAAAGTGATTTCGATCACTAACCAATGAATCCTTAGCGACTTTCTTAACCGAGTAACTCGACTCGGGAGCTAAGTTCTTTGGAAGAACAAGGAAGTTTTGCATTAACGATTAATAGAGTAGACAACGGGCAGTAATTTCAGCTAGAATAGTGGGAGTGGTATGAGGAAATGAACTTTGGATTCGATCCTTGAATATCATGGAAAATTTATTTTTCTGTTTTCAGATTCGTTGGAACAAATGGATTCACTTTCAACTCAACACATTGTTGCCTCATAGAAAGTGAATATGACATTTGTAGTACAAATCCGAGACTCGGACTTTTGTTTGATAAAGTCAGAACCACTAAAAAATACTGAAAAGGTATATGTAACACGTCTTAAACTATTATAGGCGAACGGTTTCCGTATTAAGATAAACGATTCTTCAAAATCTATTAATTAGTGCATATATCCTAAAGATAAGACCTAACGACTGGCTAAGGGTGATTCCTATCTCCCAATCTAGGAACACTGTCTCAAAGGAACAATGACTAAGCTTCCTTTCAATCGGGAAAGGGTAATAGATTTGAAGAGGTATCATAACTTGTTCATAATGAACTTAGGGGTCTAGTGAAAGATACAAGCAAGTGGGAGCTTTTGAATGGTGACATTTTGTCTAACCACTCAAAACGCGGTTTAGTTTATAAAAAATACGATGAGGTGTCTCTGATATTACTAGAGAGTAGTATTCCATGCTCAGAAAGAGGCTATCGCATAGTCTTGGGACTGATGCTCGGCCTGCCTCCTAGTGGAATGTTTTTCACTGAGGAAGAAACCATAGACTTGCCCTATATAGTTATTGATGTGCTACAATACACTGCTAAAATCGATTAAGATAATTTGTTGCAAAATAACGGTTAACATTATTATGTAAACCGGGAAGTCTACCTAGAAGATGCTAGTGAATTTATGGATAATGAATGAATTCGGTTCACACCACTTCCGTAAATGTAGGCATTTAGCACTTAATGCTTGAAGGTAGGATTGGAGATTTTGCGCATACGTTCAGATTGTGACTGTTCGTGAAATAATGTGATGAGTGAAGGTTGGTTATAAGATTCATGAGATCAGAAAGTGACGGTTGAACTGTCACAAGACTTCTGATAGAATCTATAAGTAACAGCCTTAAACCTTGGAGTACGGTTACCCAAAGGTAGTTACTATCTTATTTAATCAGACCATGTCAAACATCGGTTGTTGGTGATTACACTGATAAATACTACTAGATCAAATGTCAATCCACCCAAAATGCAGTGGGAGGATGGTTTAACCATTGACCCATTGTGGTTTTGTGGACTTTACAGTCTGCTGGGGTGATTGATAACCTATGGCTCTTGGTGGGCTATGTAGGATTCTGATCATAGAGGTTGGTTTGAAAGCCTTAACCCTGTGAATGGATTTTTGGTACTCCAGTTCTATTCAGCCTCTTGTAGTTTCACCTGAGTGTCTCAGGCGTAGTAGGAGAAATTGGATCTACACGGAAAAGAGTCGAATGAATAGGAAAGTTTAAACTTTCGGCGCAAAGCTGAGTGGTCTAGGGCTGATTCCCTGATAAGTAGAGAGTTAACCAGATCTTGAACTGTCTCACCACTCAGTCTTGCAAGATTTCGTTAGAAAGCAGAAAATAGGGGTGATTCCCTGAGACTTTCTTGCCGAAAAATGGAGTCTGGATTCATTCGAAACAGAATGGTCTTGGTTAGGACAAATAGCAGGTTGACTGCCGGGACTTATGTCCTTTGTGGATGTATGAGAACCTCTCGGTCATTAAAAGTCGAATGTTTTAGAATATGTGGACTTGACCAAAATATTGATAAGTCTTTCGTAGACTCGGTATCAATATTGGTAAAGTAGTAGTATTATTGTTCATGAATGGTAGCACTGCAACAGTTAGAAACTACATGGGTGTATTATCTAAATTCGGAAACTGACACGCCAAGATTCTCTGGATGAGAGAATTGGACTCTATTCTAAGAATTTGATTCGGTCAAATTCACAAGAATGAGTCATTGGCTATCCCATCCATCTTATCGAATAAGATGATCATGCATATACGTATGCAACATTCAATGAGAGTAGTCCTACCCTATCTCTCAGGAATGATTCTCGAAATCTTCGGATAAACAGAAAATAGGATAGAATATCTCTTGAAAAAAAAGGGAAGTCAGGTTATCACAAGTCAATAGTAGTCGAATCTCGGATTCGAACATTGTGTAGCAGTTTAGTACGTCCTCAAGTATCTTTGGAGAACGAGGAATAATGTGCTTGTATATTCAGGTGCAAACTTGAATATGTTTGACTACACTGATTCTGACTTATAGTCAGATTAAGGATGATCGTTGGGACGATCTCGGGCTCAGTGTTTACTCATTGTGATGGAGCTATAGTCTGGAGAAATCCAGCACCGCCAATTCGACTTTAATTAATATGATATATAGCAGCTTTCAGAGCAGCTAGAGTGGCGATACAGCTTAGGAATTTCCTTCCTGATCTGGGACTAATTCCAGGTCTGGTGAGCCGATATCACTTCATTGTGAAAACAGTGAAAAGATAGCTTAGAAGGATCTTCTCAGTCACTAGAGGTCAAAAGCATATTGAGATAGAGTGCTTGGTATGACATTGAGGGATATGTCTCATCTGCTTTTAGATCAAGTGGGAGAGTGTTGTGAATAAGATGAGAAAGGGTGTGCTGTAAAAACAATCGTTGCTTGTCATTTCGTGCAATTGGGAGATTGTTAGGTGTAGTGCCCGAAAGACAATTTGTGTAATTGTTTTTGATAATGGATAATAGAATTTATCTCACCTTATTACTTGCTTTGTGCTTGTAAGTAATACACTGCTGCAAACCCTAAGTATATCAGTATGTAACCGCTTAACGCAGTGTATGACATGTATGTGATGATTGAGTTAGTGGTGATATACTTAAACTGTTAGTCCGTGGTGAACTTAATCAGAGTTTAGGGTCTCATGATTAAAACACCAATAATGCGCCCAGAACACCTTAGGGTGTGATAGTCTCATCCGGACTGTCGGTAGAGGGTACCCAAGTGGGGCATTTATATATGATGGCATTCAAATAGGACTGGACCGATTTAATCTGGGTTTCTCGATATAATTTCGTAATCGAGAAAACTTATTAAATCATTAGATGATCATATATAGATTGACCTTAATCCTGAGGTGATCACATGGTATTGCTTGTCTCAGGGTAGTGTTTGATGTGTTAGTTAAGGATCACTTTGATATGTGATCTGAGTCACTTCTCGTTGGCACTATTCCCTGATGAGTGAGTAGTTCTGTGTTTCACAGACACGGAATCCATTCCTTCCTGCGGGAAGTAGAGAGACAGTCCCCTTATTTATTAGCCCTAAGAAAATGATCGATCCCGGGAGCATATTAGACTAATTAGCTACTAGTCCGGTATGTGAACTAATTGATCACTGAAATTTGAATGGTAAGTAAGGATAAGATATTCTGAGTCGGGTTTACGGAGACTTCCCACTCAGAATGGACAGTCTATGGAGGGTTAGTCCGTATGTAATGATTATATCAATGGACGCTTATTTACTCATAGGATTGAGTGTAAGAATATATCTATAATTGGTAGAGTTCAGTTTCGGGTTTATGGTGGCGTAATCACGGAATTAATAATTTAAGTGCGAATATTCTGTTCGATGAATATTTTACTTAATTTATTAGAGCTACTGGTTATAGGTCCATGGTCCCCAACGTGGCTCCTATAATACAAGTATTTTCTTGTTATTGGGCCTCAATGATAATTAATTGGCTGGGCCAATTAATTGATATGAGAAATATTTTTAGTTTGGCTAAATAATATAATACACAGAAAAGAAATTTTCTGTGGGCCCAAAAACCCTAAGGTGTGGCGCCTCCCTCTCATAAAATGCAAGAATTGATTTTCTCGTGTGATTAATTATTTACTTGGTAAGTAATTAATTAATAAAAGATAATTGATTTGTAATTGATTGATTGATTAATCACAATCTTTTATGAATGGAATTATCTTTTATTGTGATTTCTTTTTAATTATTTATTTAATTAATTAGAAACTTGGAGGCCAAGGATTTACTCTCCTATATAAAGAGAGTTCTTACAAGACATATATGAGATGAAATTTTCGACGTACACACATAAAATAGAGAGAAAAACTTGTTTCTTGTCTTGGGTTTCTGGTTGAAGAAAAACTTGTAGTTTTTCTTGATGCATATCAAGGAGGTTTCAATTCCAAGGATCGGTGTCCACCAACCGCCGTTTGGAGAACACGTTGGAAGATTGTGGCTACTCATCCAACTATTGGTAAGTAGATCTAAGCCCCATGTAGGAAGTTTAGATCTTTTATTTATGATATGTAGTTTATTGATCGTGATCCATCTGTTGTGCAAAAATCTGTTTTGTACAAATCTGAGCTCCTACATCCTTCATCGCGTACCCTATCAGTAGGGGTGAATATCCGAAAGGGCCTTTTATAAGGAATGTCTTACTCTCATGAATCTTTGCAAAGTGGGAGTAAATGAGTTACTTCGAAATAGCATGATATCCAGATTATAAGATACGATCGTTAATGGATTGATACTCGAGATACGATCGTATGGATATTATTACAGCGATAGGATTGTAAGTTACCTGGTAATTGTTTCACGTGAAAGGTAGTACTCATTGCATTTGACTCTTCCGATGATTGGGGGTCACGCTGTGTTGCTAGACGCTATCCCGTGATCGTTAGGCATGAAGGGCATTTTCGTAATTTGCACTTTGTGTCTACGGCCACGGGTCACACACATATGAACATCAAGTCGGATTAAAATGTGGTTATAGTTGATAACCAAATAAGGAAAGTTTATCTCATGCTATAAAGGTTATAGTGGTAAATTAATATGGTGGTGTTTATTTATTATGAATAAATTAAATACAAGATATTAATAGTATTATATTAATTAAAGAATATTCCGGATGCCAATTTATTGGCTAAGGTGGCGCAATTTGTGTGTGTATAAAATACACTTGGATTGTGCTATTACCAAATATTAATATAAGATATATATATATATATATATATATATATATATATATATATATATATATATAATCTATCAACATGCGTGTGCTTTACATTGTATGTACATGTGCACAATTTCATTGGTTATATATATATATATATATATATATATATATATATATATATATATATATATATATATATAGAGAGAGAGAGAGAGAGAGAGATTTATATTTGTAATATATATGTGATATATACACATGTGTAAATTTATTTATGGTAATAAGATAAATATAGTCAATATAAGATATTGACAATTTATTGGAAATATTGAATATAAGATATTGAATATTAATGTGATAAATCAATCAATTATATTTTCCTTATTTTACTAGTAAAAGGTTTTCTTCCTCTCCACTCTAGTTGGGGCGCCCCTTTCACTATAAATAAGAGGTGAGTGTCAAGCTCTTTTGAACATCACAACTCCAAGAGCTAATAGTTCTTGTGAAAAATAGAGAGTTCCTTAGAGAGAGTTTTGGGAGAGAGAAAATGCCGGTCTAGCAGCCGGATTTTCTAGTAGCAATCCAATGGTGGATTCAGGAGGGTTGTTCGTGTGGACTAGCGGTAGAGGCCGAACACTTGGGCGGCTCTATGCAGAACTACTCTCCTTAGACGGTCAAAGCGTCGATCTTTTAGATCAACCAAGGTAACCACCGTCTACTAGCTTATTTTCTTGTTACTTAAACGAAGTCGATCTTGGATAAAATGAAATCAAATGTTTAAATTTCGCTGCGTTCCTGCGTAGATTTCCCAACATAATCGGGGTCAATATAATCATATTACATCAATCACAATATCTAATCCATACAATAAAAATCTTATGAAAAAGAAAAAATCTAAAAGTACCAACTTGCGTCTTAATTAATCGATTAACGTTTAATCAATTAAATAATTTTATCAAATCAATTAACTAATTAACATTTATTTAAATAAATGATTATAATCAAAATAAAATTAACAATTAATTTTAAAACGATTTCTATTTTAAATTTTATTAATTATAACTATTCTAAAATAAAAAAAAAATAAAACATGTCTCTTTTGTTTCATTTCCTTTTGGTTCCTAACCAAAAGGGATGCATTTGGTTTCCAAAACTAAAAGACATCAACCTTGGCTCTTTTCAAAATCAAAAATTTGAAAAAGGCCTAGGTCTATTCTAAACAAAATTTGGAATGTCCTAGGTTAACTTTATGTCCACAATTGTAGACCATAAACAAACCCTTTTACTCAACAAATTGAGTGGTGCCATGTGGCATCCCAATTTTCAGAAGTATTTAAACCATTGGTTAGCCACATTACATTAACTAAACAAGATATTTCAATTAATGTACCATAAAAATTCACAAACGATAAAACAAAAATTCGAGGTCCACCCTATTACCAGCAGCCGACGTCGGCAGCCCTAGTGGCACCGATGCCGGCGGCGGCTACGGTGTGGGCGCCGCCACTATCGGCCGAGCTGCCCCTACCCGAATCATTTTTTTTTCGTTTCGCAAATTTAAATCATGCATCTAGAAATAATTACTACGC
Source organism: Gentiana straminea (assembly GCA_036785695.1). Lineage (NCBI taxonomy): Eukaryota > Viridiplantae > Streptophyta > Magnoliopsida > Gentianales > Gentianaceae > Gentiana > Gentiana straminea. The sequence continues at coordinate 10,140,649 of JAVUPR010000207.1, forward strand.
AAATTAACTAATGCTTATTGCTTAAGATCGAAGACCGCTCTGATACCAATATTAGGAAATCTATGCGGGAACGCAGTGGAATTTAAAATTTATTTCCTTTTACCAGGACCGACTCCGTTTAATCAACAAACATATAAGTAGTAAACGAGAAAGTTACCTTAGATGATCTAAAAGATCGAAGTTTTATCGTCTACGAAGGAGTAGTGCTGCACGGAGCCGCCCAAGCGTTTGGACTCTACCGCTAGTCCACATGAACAGCTCACTGGAATCCCACATTGGATTGCTACTAGAAAAACTCGGTTGCTAGACCGACATTTTCTCTCTCTCAAAACTCTCTCTAGGAAGCTCTCTATTTTTCTAGTAAATTAGGTGAAAGAAAACATTTTACTAGTAAAATAAGGAAAATATTTTTGATTGATTTATCTCATTAATATCTAATATCTTACATTAAATATTTCTAAGATATATATTGTCAATATCTAATATTGAATATATCTTTAATATATTACCATAAATAAATTTACACATGTAATATATATATATATATATATATATATATATATATATATATATATATATATATATATATATATATATATATATATATATATATATATATTACACGTATAAATCCATATATATACATACTACTAAATATATCTCTTAGACATGTGAATATATACATATCATATATATAACATATACCTACATATATTTGTACATATACATTAATAATTAATATTAATATAATACTATAATTAATTAATTTGCAAAAATCCATGTGTATATAATACACATAGAAACATGCGCCCCATACATTATAAATGTATATTTAATTAATCAACATAATTAATATCTTGTATTATATTTGTTCATTATAAATAAATACCACCATATTAATTTATCACTATAACACTTTATAGTCGAGATAAAACATTCCTTATTTGGTTATCACTATAACCATATTTTAATCCGGCTAGATATTTTATGTGTGTGGCCCGATAGGCTTCCAATATGTTTGCCGTAGGCACAAACTGCATTTACTGAAATACCCTTCATGCCTAACGATCATGGATAGTGTCTAGCAACACGACATGACCCCCAATCATTGGAAAAGTCAAATGCAATGACTACTACCTTTCATGTGAAACGGTTACCGTGTAAATAGAATGCTATCGCTATAATAATATCCATACGGTCGTACGTCGAGTGTCAAACATCAATGACCGTATCTTATAATCTGGATGTCTTGCTCTCTCGAAGTAACCCATTTACTCCCACTTTAAATAGATTCACAAGAGTAAGATAATCCTTATAAGAAGGCCCTTTCGGATATTTACTCCTATTAATAGGATACGCGATTTCCGGATGAACAACAAGAATCCTACGCATGCTTCAGTATCATAACCAATCACTACCGCATGATCGCCCCATGGCTAGGGAAAACCTCAATAGTGTCAAAGCAAGACAATCCACACCGTGATGTCATGAAGAATCCAGTCTTAGGATAATTACACAACCGCCATATAGTGCGAAACTTAGTAAAGTAAGTGGGTCAGTCTAACGTACGTATTATCTAATACACGTCCACGTACAGTCCAAATGTCTATATACTTCGATAGACGAGATCTATCCATATCTTCAAAAGATAGAAGACATCTAATACTTCCTAGTCTAATCATACTATTAATGTCATATATAATAGTACATACGACTAGAGACATTTATGTATAAAACCATTAAAGTGACTCGAGATCTAATCAACCATAACCACTATCATGGTTTCTCTGTCACTGTTTAATAATAAGGACGTTATCATATAACAATATCGTAATCGGTCCGTTAAACGAACAAATATATAATAACAGAAAAGTCATTTATTATATGTATAAACGTAAAGAAATAGTAGAAATGATCCGATCCGGTCCAACCCGATTGGGTTTCGGACACTATTTCAACAATTTGTACAGATATGCAGGCACTAAAAAGGACTACAGATCTGAGGAAAGAAGAATGGGACCCGCGCATTGGGAATGGAGGAAGTGTTGCTGCCCTAGTCGTTGGAGTTTATTTTCTTTCATTGCCCAGTGGGCTAGTACTAGAATTAAATAGCTGTTATTTTGTTCTTGCTCATATGAAGAGCATTATTTTGATTTCTGCATTGGATGTTGAAGGATTTTCTTTTTCGTTTAAGAATAATTGTTGTTCTTTTTCACGCGATGGAATGTTTTATGGTACTGGCAAACTTGACAATGGTCTCTATATATTAGATATGAATGTTGATATACTTAATATGAACAACAAGAAAGCTAAAACAAGTGACTTGAATGAATCCTACTTGTGGCATTGTGGACTTGGTCATATAAATAAGAATCGCATTTCTAAACTCCATAAATATGGATTGTTGGATCACTTTGATTATGAATCATTTGATACATGCGAAGCTTGTTTACTTGGAAAGATGACAAAGTCACCATTTAGTGGCAAATGGATAAGATCCAATGAATTACTTGAGCTCATACCTACAGATGTTTGCGGCCCAATGTCGATTCAAGCCAAATAAGGATACTCTTATTTTACCACCTTCTCAAGTGATCATTCTCGTTATGGTTATGTATACTTAATGAAGTATAAGTCTGAAGCCTTTGAAAATTTCAAGGAATTCAGAAGTGAAGTGGAGAAACAACTAGGTAAAGAAATCAAGACACTTCGATCCGATCGAGGTGAAGAATACCTAGATGGAGAGTTTCAAGATTAATTAAAGGATAATGGGATTCTACCTGAATAGAGCCCTCCCGAAACGCCTCAGAATGACGTATCTGAGATGAGGAACCGCACCTTGTTGGACATGGTGCGATCCATGATGAGCTACGTAGTTCTTCCAAAACCGTTTTTGAGGTATGCTCTAGAATCAACATCCTACACATTTAAATGAGTTCCATCAAATACCGTTGAGTCGACTCCCTATGAAGTGTTCAAAGGGAAAAGACCGGGTCTGGGTCATCTTAAACCTTGGGGTTTTCCGACTTATGTGAAGCGGATGATGCCCGGTAAACTAGAGGCCAAATTCGACAAATGTCTGTTTGTGGGATGTCTTAAGGAAACTAAAGGATACCAGTTTTACCATCCAGGGGAACAAAAGGTGTTCGTTTCCAGGACTGGCCATTTTCTGGAGAAAGAGTTTATTTTGGAAAGGGTCAGTTGGAGTAAGATTGATCTTGAAGAATTCAAGACCACTTGCAGATGACAGTCAGTTGATGGAAGTAGAGCAGACACCACATACAGATGATGTGTAAACACCTGCTCTAGAAACACCTCAATGATCTAATAAGGAACGCCATGAACCCGAAAGGTACACTGCGTATACCTCATGGAAGATGATGACCCTAAAAGTTACGAGGAGGTGTTGATGAGGCATGACAAAGAGAAATGGTTAGAAGCCATGAACTCTGAAATGGAATCCATGAAAGACAACCAGGTTTGGAACCTAGTTGATACACCTGAAGGAATAGTTCCTATAGGGTGTAAATGGGTCTTTAAGAGAAAGACCGACATGGATGGTAATGTAGTTACCTACAAAGCAAGGTTGGTGGCAAAATGTTATAAGCAAAGACAATGAGTTGACTATGATGAAACCTTTTCTCCAGTAGCTATGCTGAAGTCCATTAGAATTCTGCTTGCTATTGAAGCATACTATGATTATGTCTGGCAGATGGATGTGAAAACAACTTTCCTTAACATGAATCTACCTAAGGAAATGTAAATGACACAACCTGAGGATTTCACAACCGATGATGCTAGGATGGTGTGCAAACTGCAAAGGCCCATTTATGGACTGGAGCAAGCTTCTCAGAGTTGGAATCTTTGCTTTGATGAGACGTCAAACATTTTGATTTCATCAAGAACGAAGATGAGCCATGTGTTTACAAGAAGGTTAGTGGGAGTTCCGTAGTTTTCTTAGTGCTTTATGTAGATGACATATAGCTCACATGGAATGATATTCCTATGTTACAGTCAGTAAAAGTTTGGTTATCCAAGAACTTCTCTATGAAGGACTTCGGTGATGAAGCCTATATTCTAGGAATTAAGATCTATAGAGATAAATCTAAGAGGTAGCTTGGTCTGTCATAATCCACCTACATAGACGAGATGCTGAATAGATTCAACATGGAGCAATCCTAGAGAGGGTTGTTGCCCATTTCACATGGGGTCTATATGTCAAAGGAAATGTGTCCTAAGGTTGAGGAGGAAATGGCACATATGAGTAGGATCCCTTATGCCTCGGCTATTGGGTCGATCACGTATGCCATGTTGTGTACTAGACCAGATGTCTTGTACCGTCTGAGTATGACTAGTAGGTACCAGGCAAATCCAGCTAATGGTCACTGGATTGCAGTCAAGAATATTCTCAAGTACATGAGACGTACTAGGGATATGTTTCTGGTTTTCGGAAACTCTGACTTGGTATTACGAGGTTACACATATGCCAATTTTCAAACTAACAAGGATGACTTTAAGTCAAAGTATGGATTTGTTTTCACGCTTAATGGCGGAGTGGTTAGCTGGAAGAGTTCTAAGCAGGGGACTACTGCAGACTCTACAATGGAAGCCGAGTATATAGTAGCCTCGGAGGCAGCAAAGAAAGCGGTTTGGATGAAGAATTTCAGTACTAAACTTGGTGTGGTTCCCACCATTGAAGGTCTAGTCCCACTGTACTTTGATAACAATGGAGCAATTGCTCAGTCAAAGGAACCAAAGTCTCATCAGAAGTCCAAACATGTGTTACGGTGATATGACTTGATAAAAGAGATATTAGATAGAGTAGATGTAAAGATAGAGAAAGTCCACATGGATGATAACATAGCTGATCCGTTAACCAAGACATTGTCGCAGGCTAAGCATGAGAAACATGTTCACATGCATGGGCTCGGCTTTAGGCCAAGTGGGAGATTGTTGAAATGGTGTTCCAAACCCAATCGGGTCGGACCGGAACCGACCGGGTCGGGTCATTTACAGTCTATTTAGTTCATGTAATAAGTTAATTTTGAAGACCCAAAATACATAAAATTTTCGAAAAAACGTGGCTTCAAAATACACACGAGTTTTGCGGGACTTGCCAGGTCTATGGGCCGGCTCTCTCGGTCCGGCATTCAACAACACCTTTTGTTTCATTAGTTGTTGGAAGCCTTCAAACAAATTGATTCAAACGGCTTTTTTGGTTTGCTTATAAGGCAAGTATTCGAATTGTCGACCGTGTTATCTAATTATAATACTCCACCTGTCTGGTAAATATAAGATTTTCTAACTTTTTTATGCAGTTCTAAAATATGAGTCTTTCCCACGAAAATATGCACCATTAAATGTTTTGTTTTAGCTAAATAATACAATATTATGAGGCCCTTTTAAAAAGTAATGCAATAATTTATCTTTAAATATTTAAAGTATGATTAATTATGATGTTTGTTAAAGCGTATACAAAAAATAAAAACCCTTATTATACAGGAGTACTAGGGCAGTAGGGCTCATATCTATATAATATATCTTCTATATTTTTCAATTGACGTAGGATCTTTGATAAGAGAGCAATAAAAATTTTAAAGACACATAAGAAAATTAAGGGATGCAAACTAAATACATACTACATATATTAGTATTTTTATTTAGATGAAGGAAGGCAGTTGTCCCCCTTAGTTGTATGTAAATCCGACATTGCATGCTTAGTTTTATTCTGTGCATTTAATTAATAGTTCGTGTTTCGTTTTACAATTTTTTGCTGATAGCTGCTCATAGTTGTTGTTGTTTTTGTTTTTTCGGAAACAAAATATGCGCTCGCACACACTTTTTGTATGTACTGCAACTCGACCCCGGATACTTTGGATCAGGGGGCACAGTGATTACCATTAGACCAATGCCTCATTCGCACCTCTGAAGATCGAGCATTAAAACATCTTCCTGCTGTGAAATGAAACCAAACCGCCCCTGCCCGATCAAGTACCAGTTGCTTCGCTGGCGGGACCACTTAGGGAGGCATTTCCCCTCAGTTCTTACCAACCTCCGGTGTGTGTACTCGGCATGCTAGTAGCTAGAACTCGGTCGAATAAGAATCCGATGTTTACCTCTGCTGTAAATTTCTTATTCATTCAAGGCGCTTGGGCTGCTCATAGTTTGACTAGTTATTTTTATTCTAAGATATAGATCTGAATTATGTATGTCTGTCTAATGTTTTAATTTTGATTGAAATTTTTTTTAATTGAATAAATTTTTAAAAAGAAATACTTTTATATTCTCATCCAACCTAATAATGTGTAACACTTGTTTTTAGGGTAATGTTAAAAACTTTTAGGAGCACTTGTAGTTAGCAGGGGAAAGGGGCCAGAAGGACAATGAAGGTCATAAATGGTATAGAATGACCAACTTTCATATTGTGTGATTAAAAATGATAAATTTAAAATAAATAGACCGAAATACCCATGAATAAATTATTTTTTTTGGAAAAGTTGGAGTAAATGACATGTCATAAATTGTGGAGAGTGAATCTGCCAAATCAATTAATTCAATTTAGTTACACAGTAATATAAAAAGAAATAGTAACAATCAATAAAATATAGTTACAATAAAAAATGTAGTAACACAAGAAAAATATAGTAACATATAAAAAGAAGTTGTTACAACCAATGAAAAGGTACAATAAAAAAATGTAGTAACACTCGAAAAACAAGTAGTAATAGCTAATAAAATATATATACTTACAGGAAAAAAAATGTAGTAACTTGAAAAAAACAGTAGTAACAACCGATAAAATAGATATACTTACAACAACAAAAAAATGCAGTAACACTGACATGGATCGAGTAACATAGGTGAAATGATTTTGCATCAAAATTGTAGATAAAATGAGTATTTTGTTTCACATTAAAAAAATGTGTAGTGATAATTGATCCATAAATAATGAATAATTAATTGTGGTTGTAATAAATGATGAATGAGCATTAAATGCATTAATTGGCAGTTTTTTTGATAGAAAATCATTAAATGTCAGATTTTTAAGAATCGTAACCGAATGTGAAAGATATTAGCGCATATCAAGACTTTTTGTTTAAAAAAAATAAAAAAAAGGGTATTGTAGGAAATTTACACTATTTTAGTTCTGATTAAACATCAGTTTCCTTGAATCATGATATATTAGTAAATCTATCATTCTTGGCAAAAATCATTATAATTATCATAAATCATTTGAAAACTGTATTTTAGAGATTTTAATATTTAAATTTAAAAAAAATATTCTCTGTTTTTATTATAAAATACTTGACAATTTCATATATCATGTTGTATTTAGTGAAGACCAGCTATTCATGTCCCCTTGCCAAAAAGAGAAAATAATATTTGCAAGTACGTACAAGGAGCTTAAGTTTCTGTTTCAACAAAATTGACAATTTCATATATCTGAGGTTGGACAATGTTTTAGTTTTTTTCAATTTGCATACTACCATCGTCCCAAAACATAAATCGGTTTGGATTTTTCCATACAGATTAAAAAATTTGTTAAATTTGTTATGTGTCATTAATTTTGATGAAAAATTTAAAATGATATTTCATTGGCATTAATACAAAGTAGTGAAAAATGGATGAGTATATAACAAATGAGGGGTGAAAGGAGAAAAATGTAATAAATATTTTATTGATTTTCTAAATAGACTTACATTTGATAATATCGAAATAATCACGGTGAGTTTAACGGTGTTTGTCGTGGATATCTGGCTAAAAAAGTGAGTGTTTGCAGGTGGTGCATGGCGGCATAAAGGAAAATACGATGGACTGAAAGTGTAAAACTAGTGGTGCTTTGCTATAGAGAAATTGGCAAAGTTTGCCTACTCTTTGTAATATTGTGGATATGTAAACGATTACATTGAGCCTCTAATTATAGGTAAGCAACCAGTTAGGGTTAAACTAATGAGAATTAGATATAATTAAATACAAGGCGGTCCTAATTCATGTGCAGGCTGCCTGGCCGACCGATATGTGGCGGTCCCAACACTTAGCCATTCGTTGTCTTTGCCTTGTCTCCCTTGGGTTGTATCTTGCTCTTAACATTGCGGGCTCTGGTCGCTAGCAGACCTAATAGCCTGAGAGAGTCGCGGACCGCCCCTTGCCTTTCTTCGCACCGTATATGGCTATCAGAAGGTTTGGGGCGGGGCCGAAAGTTCGCGATCCCTATTTGGCTTGTATGTGCGCGAACTATGGTGGCCAAAGGCCTTGTCCATTGTTTAGGCTACCGGACAGACCCGAATAAGGATCCACGGGCCTATTTTACGGTTTAGGCATATCAATGGCCCCCCTATTCCGTGCCTTAAGCATTTTTTCAAAATGTTAGGTGGGGAGTAAATTATGTTCACGGATCAACTACCTTGAAATACCGCGATGGCTTGCTATTGTGGCGGAACACCTGTTAGCATGGCATGGATGCCCTAATTAGAGTAGGGTTTTTTCATGGCTTTATGTCATAGATCGACTTCTCCTTTAGAATCACGTTATGAAGTGGATGAATTTGGGTGACGCGCTACGAAGCAGACGGTCTTATGGTGCCGCGCTATGAAGCGGGCGGTCTTTTGGTTGGTGAAAAAAATGCCTCTTTATAGGACCGCATAGGCCGTTAACTATCATGACGGTTGAGTGCGAGATTTGAGGGGTCGTTTCCACTACTCGTCAGGCGTGCCCGTTGAGGTGAAAGGTCGTGGCCTATGAGTGTCTAGGCAGTTTCGGTAACAGTCCCATAATGATGGCGGTTTCGATAACCATCCCCATAATGAGGGTAGTTTCGAAATTCAAAGTTATAAATACCGTGCCCGAATCTGAGCCGTTAGATCTTTCCAATCTTGACCGTCGGATCCCATCGACCTTGGCCTATATAAAGGGGATTACCCCAACCCTCAAACACTTTTAGCAATCTGAACTTTCATAGCAAGAGTTTTCTGGTGTGCGTCAGAGATTTTCAGCTACAGTTTGAAGGTCTCGATCACTTTCCCAGATTCTGACGTCCGTTTCTGCACATTTCAAGGTAATGCTCTGATCGTTTCTCCGATTCTTGAAATTTTCTTACCTTTCTTCTTCAAAATATGCTCCGTTTCATGTTATGTTACTTCCCAAGTTGTACTAGTACCTTCTGAATCAATTATGAGATCATAGATAAGATCTTTTCCTTGAAGTGTCTGAGATTCCGAGGTTTGGGTTTGTATGCTTGAACTCTGATATTGTGACTATGCTCATAATTTCCCGTTTGTGTGTTATTTCATCTGTTGATTTTATGATTTTGTGAGTACACTCACCCGGTTGCATACCGTTCACCTTTGAGATTCTAGGTAGAGAATCTTGATGTTTGTGGCTTCTAGTATTCATTGTTAGACATAATTTAGTTTTAATGATGAGTTCCAGACTAGCTGTTATAGGGCAATGCAAAAAGATGTTAAGATTTAGTGTATAGGTTTACTAGAGTTTGATCTTTGTATAGGATTGATCAAACAAGCAATGTATATAGGTCAGCTGACTAGCTCAGCGGGCCTATCTAGGTTGGGTTTTAGTAGAGTGTCAAGGACTTGCTGAAGACTAAAGGCTAATGGTTCAAACTCAGTGATGAAGACTGAAATCTGAGGGTTCAAGCTCAGTGTTGAATATTGAATGCTGAGGGTTCAAACTCAATAACGAAGATTGAAGTCTAAGGGTTCAAACTTAGTAATGAAGGTTTAAAGCCAAGGGTATGAGATCAGAATTTAAGTAAGTCTGTGATGGCCTAAACTGATCTTGTATACCTTGTACTGAAGGTCTAAGTTCCCAAAAAGGAAATGTGATCAATGGGACTTAGTTAGGTTAAAATGGTGTACTCTGAACTCACAATCAAAAGTTAGATGAAAAGCAGTCAACTGAGTGTTCAGTCAAGAACACAGCAGACCAAGAGTCAGCTGACTCAATGTATTACTCAGCAGACACATAAACAAGACATCATCTGAGTACACATGAATCAACTTAATCTGTTGCAAGGATTATTCTGGAATATTAAATGGATAATTATGGATATCAAGCATTGGATTATTTGGTCAATCAATGGTAGATATCAAAAGAACGTTACAAGGATCTCAGAGCCAAATCAAATAGGGAAAAACCATTGGTTGACAGTCTATCTGTCAGAAGGACACTGACAAGGGATGTACAGCAGAGGATTTTCAAGGGAATATTCAGAAAAATCCAATAACGGTTTGATTCAAATTTCAAATTCAAATATTGGATTTCCACCTATAAATAGAGGACCCCTAGAACCAGAACATACACGAATTTACAAGTAACCAAGAGCTTAATACCCTGCTGAATTACTTACTGCATCCTGCTGAGCATACACTACTGATCCAGAATTTCTTGAAGTGTTCCTGCATTCAAGTATCATCTAGTATACACACTTGAAGAACCTGATCAAAGGCTTGATTGAGAAGAATCACTTTTTTGATTTTACTCTTTGTTTATCAAAGAAACCTAAAGACAGAGAAGGACTGCTGAGTGTCAATGATTGTTGTTGTTAGGAACATTTTGTTTGTTTTGATGTTTTGATGATGTCCAGATTAGCTGTTATAGCAAGCCTAAAATAAGTTAAAAATCCCTGTATAAGTCTTTACTTAGAGTCTGACATGTTGTATAAGTTCAGTCAGACAAGTATTATACTAGATGGTAGGATGGCTAAGTGAAACAGAAAATCAGCAGAGTGGAGAAAGCCAAGTACCAGTAGAGAAGCATGAAGACATATGGACTGACTTGTAACCAGGGAAGTCTGTGATGACCTTGTATAAGGGTAAGTTATATTACATATGATGAAACTCATTGTTTTAATATGGTGTACACTGATCTCACACAAATCAAGAATTAGTGAAGTGCAAGCACTCTTGGAAAATCAAAGAAATGAAGAAAGCAGGAACCGGCAAAGTAAACATTCTACCGGGTGAGTAAGGAATAGCAGTGAAGAAAGATCCCAACAGATAAATGAGCAGATTCACTTAACCGGTCAAGAAACGGTCAAGTAAAGGCTCAACAGAGTAATATATACCTGCCATACTTATTTTCCACTTTCTGAAAATAAGAAGATCAAGCATTAAATGCAGAATCAATCAAGGATGGATTTTATGGTGGACGTTTGAATAAATTCCGGATCACTAAAGTTAAGGAGAATAAAATCAAGGAGGAATCAAGAATTAATTCAGGATTATTCTCCACGTTAAATAGCCAATGGACATAAATTCAAATCAATGAAAATCAATGCTATAAATAGAATGCATTGACAAAGCAACAACAAAAACGACACTGAGAAGAAAAATCACAGAAAATCTGTCAATTTCATAAGCCTTCATTTTGAATCTAAAAGAACACATCTAGTGATCAACTCAGTAATCAGAGCATAAAGTCATATCAAGCACTGAGATTGATCAATACTCTATGAATTCCATTCACACTAGTTTGCAGCAATTGAATCAGAGAAGTTTGAGAAGGAATTGCACCCTTTGTGATAGCTGCTGAAGGATTTGTTCCTAATGAGCAGTGTGTTGAATACTGAGTCACTGAAGCTGTTGTAGCCAGGGAGTGATAGTCTTGGAGATTGTGAAGCTTGTGTAGCCAAGGACAATCTTACTATTGTATTGGTGAAAGACAATAGTGAATTCCTTCAATCATCACAGGAGAAGGGTGGATTAAGGGATTACACTACCCTGAACCACTATAAACCTTAGTGTTTATTTACTTTCAGCACTTTACTTTAAAGCATTTATTTACTGCATTATATTCATAATCTGTGTGTGCATAATCTACTTTGAAATAGTTTTTAAGAATGGACTTATCCGCTGCTTAAAAGCTTTTAAAACAAGAAAAGTTTTTGAAACTCCGTTATAGTCATCACCCTCACTCTGACTATACTTTTACCCTTCTTTGGGACCAACAATTGGTATCGGAGCAGCGTTCCTTGTATCCAAACCTGTTTAGATCTGATTTCTGGTAACAAGGAGATCTTATATTTTCAAAGTAGTTTTTAAATCTGTGTCTTCTATATCTATATACATTTTTATCTGTGACTATAGACCCCTCAAATTTCATGTCTAAAGTACCTGTATTCAATGTTAATAATTTTGATGAATATAAAATAAGGATGTTGTCTCATCTTGCAGCCACTCATGAGGAAATGCTGGATGTTATCAATGATGGACCAATCCAGATAGAAAGGATAAAAAAGGATTGGACCAAGGATGACAGAAGGAGAGAAAATCTTGATTATGTTGCCAAAGATATCATCTTGAAGACTCTGGACAGTAACATGTTTGTTAGGATCCAAGATTGCAAAATAGCAAAGGAGATGTGGGACAAACTGGCACTCATCAACGAAGGATTAGAAGCAGTCAAAGAGAATAGATTTTCTGTTGCCAAACAGAAATTTGAGAATTTCAAGATGAAGAATGGTGAATCCATTGATCAGATGGATAACAGGTTTTCAAGCATCATCAGTGAACTGCAAACACTTGGCCACAAATATCCATAGAGAGATGTTTGCTTGAAGATCTTGAGAAGTCTACCAGAAAGATGGAGGATTATCACATCAGTGCTCAAGGGGACAATAGATCTGCAAAAACTGACACCTTGACCATGATGTCTCATTTAAAAGCTATTGAATTAGAATTGAACAATGAAGACGGTGCACCAGCAGAGGCACACAAGGCCAATGCACTGGTAGCACCCCATCAAAGCAAAGCGGCTGACACAAGTAGCAAAGAGACATAAGAGATAAAAGAACAAATTTCTTTACTAATCAAACGTTTTTACAGGTTTAGCAAGAACCAATTCGAAGGAAAAAAGATGATGAAGAAAAAAGATGATGAATACAGATGTTTCAACTGTAAAAAGAAAGGACACTTCAAGGCTGATTGTCCTGAAGAGAAAGATAAAGATGAAGACAAGAAGAAATACAAGTCTTCAGACAGAAGAAGGAGCAAGAAAGCACTAAAAGCTGAAACCAGCAGTGAAAATGATGAAGATTCCTCAGACAATGACTCAGCTGATGAAGAAGACACCAGCTCAGACAATGATAATGCATGTCTATGCTTAATGGAAAAAGAAATTGAAGAAACAGAGATAATAGCTAGTTCATGCTCATCTAAAGCATCCACATATGACAATGCACAATCTTCTATTTCTCCATTAGATTTTGCAAACTTAATCCAAAATATCATGACCAAATTTGAAGAAATTCAAACAATTCATGAAATTTTGTAACAAGAATGTGAGAATCTAAGAAAAGAAAAGAAAAGATTGAAGGAAGAACTGGATAAGATACAAGCTGAATCAACTTGTAAGGAAGTACACTTAGCAGGTCAACAAATGACATATGATCACTCATCTAGTGCCAACAGACCGGCTGAGAACACCTCCCTACCAGTTAAGACCACCACTGCACCACTTGATAAACCAAATTACAAACCCCCAAAAAGGTTTGGATCTGATCTGGTCTTGGCTATAATAGTCAAGATAAGAGTAGAAACAATGGACAATCCAAATCTGAACTTAGGACCAAAACTGGACCGAATTTCAGAAAAGGACATACCATGGTTTCCATCACTCATCCTGCACCAGTGAAGCCAAAGACCAGTGCAGTGAAATAGCACAATAAATCATCTTACCAGCCTAGTAAAGGCAAAAGCTTACTGAAAGGTAAAATGAGACTTTACCCTTCAGAGGATGATTGGAATGTTGCACCCCCAAAATACAAGAATAAACCCTTTCATGCCATGCAACATGTGTTTAGGAAAAGCCAACCCAGGCATGTTCCTGAATACAAGAAGCAATATGAAAACAGGTTTCCTCTTGCATATTGGAGAGTGAAAAAGGATGCGAATGCACCTAAAGGTAGAGAATTGTATCAGAATAATTCCATCAAGAAGTATTCTGCCATGCCTTATACATATGAGGTTGATGACTTCAACCATCCAAGAAGAAGATCCTTCGGATTCATAATTGGAGTATGAGGCATGACTGCTAACAGGTATGGACCCAAACAGTGTTGGGTACCTAAACTTGCTTAATTTGTTTTGTAGGATGTCTGGTACATAGACAGTGGATGTTCCAGATATATGATAGGGAACAAATGATGGTTGACTGACTTTAAAGCTTTTGATGGACCCAAAGTTACATTTGAAGGAAAAGAAAACCCCGAAAAAATTAAGGGGAAGGCACTATGTTCAAGAAAAATCTGAAGATTCAAAATGTGGCATATGTTAAAGGATTGAGTTTCAACCTTCTAAGCATCAGTCAGTTTGTGACAAAGGCTACAATGTGCATTTCAACAAAGAAAGATGCAAAGTGATTCACAATCACAGCAGCACAGTTGCACTTGCATGAAAAAGAGAAGACAACATGTATGTGGTAGATTGGAAGCAGCAAAAGCAGAAACTTGTCTGCTTGTCAAAAATAAGCAATCAACCAGCTGGATTTGGTACAGAAGACTGAACCATATGAATTTCAAGACCATCAACATATTGTCAAAGAACAAGCTAGTTGAAGGCCTTCCTGACATCACATTAAAGAAAGTCTCTGTGATGCAAGTCAGAAAGGAAAGCAGATTAAAAGTTCTTTCAAGACAAAGCCACAACAATTAACAACCATCATTCTGCACCTCTTACACATTGATCTTTTTAGACCAGCCACACCAGTAAGTGTAAATGGAAAGAAATACACTGTAGTAGTGGTTGATGACTTCTCCAAGTTTAGTTGGACCATATTCATTAACAAGAAAAGAGAGACACTCAAGAAGCTACCATATTTGCTGAGAAGAATTCAAAATGAAAAGGAGTTGAAGATCATCAAGATAAGATCAGACAGAGGCACATAATTTTTAAATGAAGTGATCAGAACCTACTGTGAAGAAAGTGGAGTATTACATCAACTATCAGCAGTAGGAACTCCACAACAAAATGGTGTAGTAGAAAGAAGAAATAGAACTCTGAAAGAAGCAGTTAGAACCATGATAGCAGAAGCAAGCTTACCAAAGAGATTTTGGGCTGAAGCAACAAACACAATATGCTATACTCAAAATAGATCTATCATCAACAAACATCATGGAAAAACACCATATGATTTGGAATGGAAGAAAACCTAACATTTCACATTTGCATATGTTTGGATCTAAATGTTTTGTTTTGAACATGAATCAGCTACATACTTTTGATGAAAAAGCTGATGAAGCAATTTTCATGGGATACTTAGACACCAGCAAAGCATTCAGAGTGCTCAACAAAAGAACCTTGGTGATTGAAGAATCGATTCATATAGTTTTTGATTAACCAAACACCAATGGTAAAAGCTTACACACCTTTGGAGAAGAAGCTGCACAACAAGTCTATATGAATACAGCAATACCAGCTACTATTATGGACCACACTTTTGGTAATCAAGATGAAGTACCAGTTACTGCAACAGCAGAAGCACCAACATAAGATCATGAAGTTGATACACAAGTAGAAACTGTGGAAGAACCAGATCAAGAGCAACTCCAGCCTGATTCGAATTGGCTGAGAGATCATCCTGAAGAACAAGTCATTGGAGATGTTTATACAGGACTCAGAATCAGAAGACAACTGAAGGGTATGCTAACTTGTTTTCTATCACAGGTGGAACCTAAAACAATGTCTGATGCAATTCAAGATGCTGATTAGATTACAGCCATGCAAGAAGAGCTCAATGAATTTGAGAGAAATGAGGTCTGGGAACTTGTTGACAGACCAGACATGGCAAACGTCATTGGAACAAAATGGGTATTCAGAAACAAGATGGATGAACAAGGAACTATTGTCAGAAACAAGGCAAGGGTAGTTGCAAAGGGATATTCTCAAGCAGAAGGTATAGATTATGATGAAACCTTTGCACCAATAGCAAGATTGGAAGCAATCAGACTCTTCCTAGATTTTGCAGCTCACAAAGATTTCAAAGTATATCAAATGGATGTCAAGAGTGCATTTCTGAATGGACTCTTAGACGAAGATGTATATGTGGAACAATTCCTAGGTTTCCAACTCAAAAGGAAAAATTACAAAGTATACAAGCTCAAAAAGGCACTATATGGACTTAAACAGACACCTAGAGCCTAGTATGAGACACTATCACAATTCTTAATCAACAATGGATTCAGCAAAGGAACAATTCCTCTCTAAAACTTGCTGATGGCTCTTTTACTACTTCATATGACCAGGTGGGAGATGCTTTTGTGGATTTCTATACTGCTCTTTTGGGGACACAGGCTTCTGCTGTACCAGTTGATGAAGATATGGTCAATGCTGGTCCTAAGGTTCCTGTTGATGTTTCTGACCATTTATTGAGGGATGTGACTGTTGTTGAGGTCAAGGATGCCTTGTTTTCCTTCTCTGATGATAAGTCCCCTGGTCCAGATAGATTCTCTGCTGGTTTCTTCAAAAAATCTTGGGATATTGTTGGTGAAGGCTTCACTAATGCTGTGCTGGAATTCTTTCAAAATGATGCTTTGCTCAAACAGATCAATCATGCGGTCATAGCTTTGATACCTAAATCTACTCATGCTTCTTCTTTTGGTGACTTTAGGCCAATCTCCTGTTGTAATGTTACTTATAAGGTGATCTCTAAAATTCTGGCTTCCAGGCTTTCTTCCTGCCTTCTTGATCTTATTGATGAGGCTCAGGCAGGTTTTGTAGATGGAAGGGCTATGTCAGACAACATTTTCCTGTGTCAGGAGTTGATCAGGCATTATGGAGTGAAAAGGGGCCCCCTAGATGTTTGATTAAAGTGGATATCAAGAAGGCTTTTGAATCTGTTCACTGGTTTTTTTTAGAGGCTGTTCTGAGGGGCTTTGGTTTTCCTGACGGGTTTGTGAGATGGATTATGCTTTGTGTCACCACTACTTCTTACTCTCTATCTATCGATGGTGAGTTGAAGGGATTCTTCCCTGGAAAAAGAGGTTTGAGACAAGGTGATCCTATCTCACCCTTTCTGTTTGTTATTGGAATGGAGTACTTTTCTAGAATGCTTAGGATTCTTGGAGAGGATTCTGAGTTTAATTTTCATCCTGGTTGCCATAACTTGAAAATTAATCACCTAGCTTTTGTTGATGACTTGATGCTTTTTGCTAGAGGAGATCCTATATCTATCACCTTATTGATGAGTTGTTTGACTTCCTTTGGTGACTGTTATGGTTTGACTGTTAATCTTTTGAAATTAGAAATGTTCTGTGCTGGTTTAAGTGATGATAATAAGGAAGATCTGCTTGATATCACTGGTTTAAAAGAAGGTTTTTTTTACCTATTAGATACCTTGGTATTCCTTTATGTGCTGTTAGACTGAATGTTGTTCATTATGATCCACTATTTACTTCTTTGAGAAATTATTTTTGTGGTTGGAAAGGGGCTACCCTATCTTATGCTGGGAGGTTGCAGCTTATTCTTTCTGTTATACAAGGGGTACACTGTTTCTGGTTAGGCATTTTCCCCATCATTGGCGGTGTCAAGCAAATTTGGACCGGCTTAGTAGGAGATTCTGTGGGGGGATCTTGTGATTCTGTTAGAAAGTCCTTAGTTGGCTGGGATGAGGTTTGTGTTCCCAAAAATGAAGGTGGCCTGGGGATATTTCAGTTGGATGCTTGGAACTTAGCTCTTCTTTGCAAAATCATGTGGAACTTCCAATGCAAAAAGGACTGTCTGTGGGTCAAATGGATTGGTGAGGAATACTTGAAGGCTACTGATATCTGGGATTATCATGTCAAACAGGGAGATTCTGCCTTGGTCAAGGCTCTTTTTAGAATCAGGGATAGGATTCTGGATGCTTCTGGCTCTTTTGATGCTGTTGTGGATCTGATGAAGTCTTGGTGCACTGGCTCTAGAATTTGCCCTAGGCTAGCTTATGATTTCTTCAGGAGAAAGGGAACAAAAGTTTGGTGGTGCAAGATAGCTTGGAACCCTAGAGCTACTCCTAAACACTGTTTTATGATGTGGATGGCTTTGAAAAACTGCTTACTTACTACTGATATGCTGATGTTTGAAGACAAGACTTGCTCTCTGTGTGGACTGGTGAATGAATCTGTTTCCCATCTGTTTTTCCAGTGCCCTACTTCTTATATGGTTTGGGGAAAAATCAGAATGTGGCTAGGCATTAGTAGGACTTTAGAGACTGTTTTTGGTTCTGTTAGATGGCTTGGGACCAAGTGCAAGGGGACTTCTTTTGGAAATGTGGCCAGATCTGCTTCCATCTCTGTTGTGGTCTATTGGCTTTGGCATATGAGAAACAATAGAAGATTTGAAGGCATTTTGATGAAGATTCCAGATATCCTGCATTGTATTAAGACTCACATCTATTATATAATGCAGGCTGCTTTTCCTTTGTACACTTTTACCCCATGATGTTAGGGTTTTGTACATCTTTTGTGTTGTCTTTTGGTATTTGTTGGTGGCTGTTTGAGATAATTTTATTTCTCTACACACCTAGGGACAAGTCTCTGTGAGTTATGCTCTCATATGACCTCTTTTTGTAGTTTTTGAGTGTTGATAGGGGTTTAGTGGCTGTTGTTTCTGGTAGCATTTAACCTCAGGGGTCTTATGCTGCTTGAAATCAACAAATCTAACCTCTTCTCAACATTTTGTAGATACTAGACTAGTTCTTCTGTTTAGGATGTAGCTCCTGTAGTTTGCATACCTTGGTTTAATATATTTACATTTAACCAAAAAAAAGAAGGGATAAGCACTGTGCTAGTTCAGATCTATGTTGATGATATCATTTTTGGATCAGAAGATGAAAACCTATGTGAGAAATTTGCAAATCTGATGAAAAGTAAATTTCAAATGAGTATGATGGAAGAGCTCAATTATTTTTTTGGTCTACAAGTGAAACAAATAGAGGATGGCATCTTTATCAATCAAGCCAATTACACAAAGGACTTGATACATAAATATGCCATGGATACACGTGGCACATCAAATACTCCAGTGTGTGCAAGAGTTATTCTTGGAAAGGATGAAAATGGAAAAGATGTTGATCAAAAGTTAAATAGAGGAATTATTGGATCTCTACTCTATTTTACTGCAAGCAGACCTGATATAGCATTTGCAGTAGGAGTTTGTGCAAGATTTCAAGCTCAACCAAAGGAACCTCATTTGCTAACAGCTAAGAGAATCATCAAGTATCTGAAACACATAGTTAATGTGGGAATTTGGTATCCAAAAGATGGTGGATTCAAATTGATATCCTATTCAGATTCAAACAATGCTGGATGTAAAATTGATAGGAAAAGCACTTCAGGAACTTGTCAGATGCTAGGCAGCAGACTAGTATCATGGTTTAGTAAAAAGCAAAATTCTATATCCACTTCAACAGCTGAAGCATAATATATAACAGCAGGTAGCTGCTGTGCACAAGTATTGTGGATCAGACACCATCTAAGAGACTATGGCATAGAAGAGAAGACAATTCCAATTATGTGTGACGACACAGCTGTAATATTAATCACAGAAAATCTTGTACTTCACTCAAGAACAAAGCATATTGATGTGTGACATCATTTATCAGAGATCATGTGGAGAAAGGAGATGTTATCTTGAGATACATAACTACTGAAGATCAATTGGCTGATATTTTCACAAAACCACTCAGTCATGAAAGATTTTGTAAGTTGAGAAATGAGTTGGGAATGATTGAAATTGATTAAGTTATTAGGAGCACCTAACTGGAGTAATCAGCGGAGTGACTTAACCAGCTGACTGAACCATTGCCATTTTGGGTGCGCTCACTTGGCAGGTAAGGCACTGGTAACCAGCGAAGTCCACTTCACTGATTGTTAGGAACAATTTTATACAATAGCTCAGTATAGAAGTCACTACACCTGCTTAGTGACCGGCCAAGTCACTTCACCACTGAATACTTTGGAGAAAACAACGAAGTAGAGTGTGAACAAAATCCGTTTTATACATGTGGAAAATCAGAGGATTTATGAAGAATTATTTTATGGAAGATTACCCACATGGATTCTTTTTTATATCGTGGAGGTAATTTTTGAATTGAAGGAATGACGGCAACGCCTCGATTCCCGGGATTGATCATTATATACCTCAATCCACTCCCCCACTACACTCAAAAACCGTGATTTATATACACAAAATCATGCCATTACTCCACAAAAATCCTTCCATATTCAACCGCATTCACACTATCAAAAATCACTCCTATATAAACAATGCTTAGAGGTTTTCAGAAATTTTACGCTCTATAAACCCTATTTTCTCTAAAACAAATCGAAGCTTTTCTCCTCTCAAATTTTCTAAGGCAATGGAATCAACTTCCTCAGCTCAAAAATCCGGCAACCACTTTGAGAAATCAATCATCACTGTATCGTTCTTTCGGTCAGAGCATTATCTCGCTTTGTGCAACAATGAGTCACAAGCACAAAGATTGGTGGATGGATGTACAAATCTAGGGCTAATGACCTTCCTAAACCCCCAATCTCGGATATATGCTATGAACCCCTAATTGCATTCTGGCAAAATGCAAAGTACGTTCCCGGCAAAAAAGGTATCCCGGAAAGCATTACGAGCAACTTTTTTGGCCAAGAACTGGTAATCACTTCTGGTCTCCTCAACATATGTCTCAATCTCTCCAGAACAGGACCAATGGAGATAAAGAAGATGGAGATCTTGGAAAGGTGTCTTAAACCCAATCGGATTGGACCGGATCCGACCGGGTCGGGTCATTTACAGTCTGTTTAGTTCATGTAATAACTTTATTATGATTAATAAAAGCACTTATGTTATTATATATTGTTTGTCTTCATATTATTTGTTGCATATATATATATATAGTAACGTCCCTAGTATCAATCTGTGATAGAGAAACCATGATAGTGATTATGGTTGATAAGATCTCTAATCACTATAACAAGGTTGGTACTTAAATGTCTCTAGTCTTATATATTATCAAATGGGACATTGATAGTATAATCAGACTAGCACGTATTGGATGTCTTCTATCTTTTAGAAGATAGGATAGATCTCGTCTATCAAAGTGTAGGGACACTTGGACTGTACGTGGACGTGTATTAGAGAATGCGTACGTTAGACTGACCAACTTACATTAAGTGTCACACTATGTGGCGGTTGTGTAATTATCCTTTTGACCAGAGTCTTCATGGCATCACGGTGTGGATTTTCATGCTTTGACACTATTGAGATTTCTCCTAACCACAGGGCGATCATGCGGTAGTGATTGGGTATGATATTGAAGCATGCGGAGTATACATGATTGGTCATCCGGGAATCGCGTATCCTAGATTGGGATCGAATATCCGAAATGGCCTTCTTATAAGGAATGTCTAGCTCTCGAGAATCTTTTCAAAGTGGGAGTAAGTGTGTTATTCCGAGAGAGCATGATATCCAGATTATACGATACGATCGTTAATGTATTGACACTCGAGATACGATCGTATGGATATTATTACAGAGATAGGATTGTAAGTTACACGGTAACTGCTTCACATGAAAGGTAGTAGTCATTGCTTTTGACTCTTCCGATGATTGAGGGTCACGGTGTGTTGCTAGACGCTATCCCGTGATCGTTAGGCATGAAGGGTATTTTAGTAATTTGCACTTTGTGCCTACGGACAACATATTCGGAAGCCTATCGGGTCACACACATATGAACATCGAGTCGGATTAAAATGCGGTTATAGTTGATAACCAAATAAGGAAAGTTTATCTCTAGACTATAAAGGTTATAGTGGTAAATTAATATGGTGGTATTTATTTATTATGAATAAATAAAATACAAGATATTAATTATATATAAATTATGTTAATTAAAGAATATTCCGGAAGCCAATTAATTGGCATATGGGGCACACAATTGAGTGTATGAGATACACTTGGATTGTGCACTTTAATTAATAAGATTGCCATAATATTAATATAAGATATTAATTGATTTTGGAAAGATAGATTTATGGTAATAAGATAATTATAATCAATATAAGATATTGGCAAAATAAATTATAATTAAAGAGATAAATCAATCTAGAAGATTTTCTTTATTTTATTGAAAAAAGGTTTTCCTCTCCTCCACACCATATGGGGCGCCCCAACCACTATATATAGGAGGTGGGTGTCAAGCTCTTTTGTACATCACAATTGCAAGAGCTCATAGTTCTTGTGTAAAATAGAGAGCAATTCATAGTGAGTTTGTGAGGGAAGAAAAGGTCCGGTCTAGCAGCCGGAGTTTTTCCGATAGCAATCCAAGGAGGATTCCGGCAAGGGGTTCTTGTGGATTAGCGATAGAGGCCGGACGCGTGGACGGCTTGCGCATTGAACTACTCTCCGTTGGCGGTCAAAGCGATGATCTTATAGATCATCTGAGGTATAACCGTCAAACTACTTAACGTGTTTATTACATTAAACGAAGAACGATCCAGAAAAGGAAATCAAATTTTAAATTCCGCTGCGTTAAACTAGTGATTTCCTAACAGTGGTATCAGAGAAAGGTTTCGAGCTTAAGCAATAAGCATAAATTAATTGCGTAGTATTTAATCGATAGATGCAAGATTTAAATCACGAAACGTTAAAACAAAAAAAACAAAAAAATTAGGGTTCATGGGGGTCGGCCGACTGGCGGCGCCCCCTTCCTCGGCGGCCCTTTTCGTTTTGTGATATTTATTGTGCATAGATATCTCGTTTGTTTAGTTGTGTCATATGGCCAACCAATGGTTCAAATAGTTTGGACCATTGGGAAACCATATGGCACATTGGCCTTTCCAAATTTTGATTTGGAATAGGCCTAGGCCCTTTCCAAATTTTGATTTGGAATAGGCCTAGGCCTAGGCCACTTCCAAAATTTTGATTTTGAAAAGTGGTCAGGCCTAAACTAAAATTAGTTGGCCTTTCCAAATATTTGATTTGGAATAGGCCTAGGCCCTTTTCAAATATTTGATTTGTAAAAGGCCTAGGCCTAGGCCACTTCCAAAATTTTGATTTTGGAAGGTGGCCAGGCCTAAGCTAAATTTAGTTTTGGAAAGGAAACAAATAGGAGACTTTATAATTTTAATTTTATTTTGAATAGTTCAAATTTAATTGAAATTAAAATCGATTTAAAATTAAATGTTAATTTTAATTTTCGATTAAGTCATATAATTATTTAAAAGTTATTTAATTATTTGATGTGATAAAATAAAGACGCATGAGTAGTTAAAAATTAGAATTTGATCTTTTTCGTAAGATAAAAATTGTATGGATTAGATGTGTAGATATAATGTGATTATATGGACCCCGATTGATCATGGACTCGACCAATAGGATAGATGGGAATGTTTTCTTTATGTTGGTTTTTTAAAATAAAATTTTTTTTTGTCCTAGGCCGTTATGAAGAACGTGACCTAGTTTACCTTTTGCATTTATCCCATTCCCGTGAGTCCCCCCCCCCCCCCCCCCCCCCCCCCCCCGTGTGCGGCGGGTGTATTTATTAGATAAATTATAATGTAACAAGAATGGAGCAAGAAGTTGAAGACCAAGGAGAAATAAAGAACCCATTGGCGTACAGCAATAAAGATCCTATTGGCGGTTGCAGATACCCTTGGTTTGTGACCCGCGGTTTCGTCAGTTTGTATTTGAAACCGCACCTAGGAAAAGTCCATGATCATACCGGTTATTTTATGTGCGGAATGTTGTGTATGTTTTACTTTATATGATATCGTAGTAATATGCACATAGTAGATGAGACCATAATTAAACCAAATTAATTAAGTGAATTAATTTAAAATTATTCCCACGCCAAAAATCGAGCCAAAAATTGTCTCCCGATATTATAATGACGGTGAAGAGCCTTTGTTCGGATCCAACTGATCGACCACCGTCGGGAGTTGACCTACCACGGGTATATCGTTATTATCGAGATATGATCGTCACGAGATCTCATGAATATTGGGTTATGAATCGACTAAAGTCTTTCGATGATTGGCCACCGTCAGGGCCGTCTGACTTTAGAGACAAGGGGTTGATTACCACATAGAGATACGGACTGTCAAAGAGTTGACTAGTCAACCACTGGGAGTCGCATATGATGCGACTGGTAGGAGTACCTACTTTTCAAAATTGCCTAGATTGATCGACCACCGTCGGGGATTAAGGTGATTAGATTGGATCCCAGCCACTAAAGAATTAATTAAATTCTTGAAAGCCAATTGGGAATAGTTGGCTAGTAAAAGTAAAACCTTAGGAAAATTTTAAGTGCAAATTTAGGGTTTTACATACATGAAGTTTACTTATTCTATCTTTATTTATTGTTGTAGAAAATGTCAAACAAATTGAACCTTCGTTTTATCATCGAAAACAAGCTTGACGAAACTAATTTTCTCGATTGGGAAAGGAACCTCAAAATCGTTTTGAGGCACGAGAAAATGGGCTATGTCTTGGACGAGGCCCTACCGGAAAAGCCCGCTGAGGGTTCGGCTGCCGATGCTGTCGAGAAGTATAACAAGCATTGTTCGACGATCGATGCTACATGTATCATGCTTGCTTCTATGACACGAAGCCGCGAAACGACATGAGTCTATGGACGCCTACTCTATCATGGTCCACCTAAAGGAACTCTATGCTTCTCAGTCTCGCACTGAGAGGTACAAGGTCTCAAAGGCCCTGTTTAGTTGTAAGATGGCATCTGGGACTGTTGTGGGGTCACACGTGCTTAAAATGATCGGGTATATAGAGAGGCTTGGGAAGCTGGGCCACAAGTTGGAACGAGAGTTGAGTATTGAATTGATTCTGCAATCTCTACCTGATTCATTCTCACGGTTCGTGATGAACTATCACATGAACAAGATAGATTGCTCCCTAGCGGAGTTATTGAACATGTTGAAAACTGCTGAGGGCACTATGGGGAAGGGAAAGCAAGTGTTGCTAGTCACTTCAAGCAAGGGCAAGGAAAAAGCCCAGAAGAAGTCCAAGAAGGCGAAGGCTGCACCTAAGCCAACGCCTAAGATAGCAAAAGACAAATCCAAGGATGCTTGCTTCCATTGCGGTGAGACCGGACATTGGAGGAGAAACTGCAAAGGCTTCTTGAGTACCAAGAAGAAGCATTCTGATGCTTCGATTTCAGGTATATTTATGATTGAGATCAACATTACTTCTTCTAAGTCTAACCACTTTGGGTATTAGATGCGGTTGTGGTTCTCATATTTGTATGAATATGCGAGGCACTAAGAAGAACTAGAGATCGAAGAAAGGAGAGGTGGACCTACGCGTTGGGAATGGAGCAAGTGTTCTTTGCACTAGCCGTAGGAGTTTATTTTCTTTCATTGCCCGGTGGGCTAGTACTAGAACTCAATAACAGTTATTTTGTTCCTGCTCTTACGAAGAGCATTATTTCTATTTCTGCATTAGATGTTGATGGTTTTTCATTTACGTTTGAGAATAAATGTTGATCTTTTTCACGTGATGGAATCTTTTATTGTACTGGCATGCTTAGCAATGGTCTCTACATATTAGATATGAATGTTGACGTACTTAATATAAATAACAAGAAAGCCAAAACAAATGACTTGAATGAATCCTACTTATGGCATTGTAGACTTGGCCATATAAACAAGAATCGCATTTCCAAACTCCATAAAGATGGAATGTTGGATCAATTCGATTACGAATCGTTTGATACATGCGAAGCTTGTTTACTTGGCAAGATGACAAAGTCACCTTTTTGTGGCAAAGGGATAAGATCCAATGAATTGCTTGAGCTCATACATACTGATGTATGCGGCCCAATGTCAATCCAAGCCAAAGGAGGATACTTTTATTTTATCACTTTCACTGATGACCATTCTCGCTATGGTTATATATACTTAATGAAGTATAAGTCTGAAGCCTTTGAAAAGTTCAAGGAGTTCAGAAGTGAAGTGGAGAAACAACTAGGTAAAGAAATCAAAACGCTTCGATCCGATCGAGGTGGAGAATACCTAGATGGAGAGTTTCAAGACTATTTGAAGGAGAATGGGATTCTACCTGAATGGACCCCTCCAGGTATGCCTCAAATGAATGGCATATCTGAGAGGAGGAACCGTACTTTGTTAGACATGGTACGATCCATGATGAACTACGCAGTTTTTCCAAAATCGTTTTGGGGGTATGCTCTAGAAACCGCATCCTATACACTGAACCGAGTTCCATCAAAGACGGTTGAGTCCACTCCCTATGAAGTGTTCAAAGGGAAGAAACCAACACTAGGTTACATGAAACCTTGGGGATGTCCCGTTTATGTGAAACGGACCATGCCTGACAAATTGGAAGCTAGATCTGACAAATGTCTATTTGTGGGTTATCCTAGGGAAACCGAAGGGTACCAATTTTACCACCCTGAGGAACAAAAGGTGTTTGTTGCCAGGACTGGCCACTTTCTGGAGAAAGAGTTTATTCTGGATAGGGTCAGTGGGAGTAAAATTGATCTTGAAGAAATTCGAGAACCACTTAAGGACAACAGTCCGTTGATGGAAGTAGAGGAGACACCACATACAAATGTAACGCCACCCTCTACCGTAGACACACTAGCACCTCGAAGATCCACCAGGGAACGCCATGAACCCGAAAGGTACACTGGCGTGTATCTCATGGAAGATGAGGACCTTAGAACTTATGAGGAAGTGCTATTAAGGCATGACAAAGAGAAATGGCTGGAAGCCATGAATTCTGAAATGGAATCCATGAAAGACAACCAAGTTTGGAACTTAGTTGATCCACCTGAGGGAATAGTTCCCATAGGGTGCTAATGGGTCTTTAAGAGAAAGACCGACATGGACAGTAACGTGACTACCTACAAGGCTAGGTTAGTGGCAAAAGGTTATAAGCAAAGACAAGGAGTTGACTATGACGAGACCTTCTCGCTTGTTGCCATGTTAAAATCCATTAGAATTTTGCTCGCTATTGCAGCATACCATGATTACGAAATCTGGCAGATGGATGTGAAAACAGCTTTCCTTAACGGGAACCTGTATATGACACAGCCTGAGGGTTTCACAACCAATGTCGCCAGGATGGTGTGTAAACTGCAAAGGTCCATGTATGGATTAAAGCAAGCTTCTCGGAGTTGGAATCTTCACTTTGATGAGATAATCAAACAGATTGATTTCATCAAGAACGAAGATGAGCCCTGTGTTTACAAGAAGGTTAGTAGGAGTGCCATTGTGTTCTTAGTGCTTTATGTAGATGACATACTGCTCATAGGGAATGATGTGCCTATGTTACAATCAGTCAAAGCTTGGTTATCCAAGAACTTCTCAATGAAGGACTTGGGTGATGCAGCCTATATTCTAGGAATAAAGATCTATAGAGATAGATCTAAAAGGTTGCTTGGTCTATCGCAATCCACCTATATAGACAAGATGCTGAAGAGATTCAGCATGGAGCAGTCCAAGAAAGGATTGCTTCCCATGTCACATGGGGTCTACTTGTCGAAGGGAATGAGTCCTAAGACAGAGGAGGAAAGGGCACAAATGAGTAAAGTCCCTTATGCTTCGGCAATCGGGTCTATCATGTATGCCATGTTATGCACAAGACCAGATGTCTCGTACCCTCTTAGTATGACTAGTAGGTACCAGTCCAATCCAGGTGATGGTCACCGGATTGTTTGTCAAGAATATCCTCAAGTACTTGAGACGTACTAGGGATATGTTCTTGGTTTTCAGGAATGATGATTTAGTATTACGAGGTTACACAGATGCCAGTTTCCAAACTGACAAGGATGACTTTAAATCACAATCTGGATTTGTTTTCACGCTTAATGGCGGAGCAGTGAGCTGGAAGAGTTCCAAGCAGGAGACTACTGCGGACTCTACAACGGAAGCCGAATACATAGCAGCCTCGGAGGCGGCGAAGGAAGCGATTTGGATGAAGAAGTTCATTGCGAACTTGGTGTGGTTCCCTCCATTGAAGGTCCAGTGCCTCTGTACTGTGATAATAATGGAGCGATATCTCAGTCAAAGGAACCAAGGTCTCATCAGAAATCCAAACATGTGCTACGGCGCTATCACTTGATAAGAGAGATAGTAGATAGAGGAGATGTAAAGATAGAGAAAGTCCACACGGATCATAACATAGCTGATTGATGAGAGTCAACTTTACATGATTCCGGTGCATCTTTTACCCCCATTTATCCCACTTTTAGCACGTTTCTTGGTGATTTAGACCGTTTTAGGGGCAATATCGTGAATTATTAGCACGGGGGATAAATCCGTCACTTTGACGGTTTATTACCTCTTTTTATTGATATTAACCTCATTCCGAGCACTTTTACCCTCCGGAATCGTTTGTGTGTCTTGTTCGTTCATGAGATTGTAGGGTATAGGTGTCAAGAGAACCCGAAAGGCAAAGATTTATGATGATAAGTGTGATCAAGGTGCAAGAATGAGCCAAAGAAGAAGAAAGATGAAGAAAAGGGGGGAGAAGTTTTAGTATCTCAACCCCTATGTTCTGTTCAGAAGCATTTCGACCTATGATGGAGGCATTTTCTGGTCATGGTTTCTTCATGAAAGTTGTAGACAATTGAAAGAGCTTTCCAACGCATCTTGAATCACCCAAATCGGAGCTCGGATGAAGAAGTTATGAAGGTTTTACTGCAGCAGAAAAATACATCATGCGAAACGCACGTTTGGATCTTTA
The DNA here is from genome assembly GCA_036785695.1 of Gentiana straminea. Taxonomy (NCBI): domain Eukaryota; kingdom Viridiplantae; phylum Streptophyta; class Magnoliopsida; order Gentianales; family Gentianaceae; genus Gentiana; species Gentiana straminea. The sequence goes on from JAVUPR010000207.1 coordinate 10,169,352, forward strand.
AACGTGCGTTTGAAACCGTTTTTTGCTGTACTGAGAGTAAAGGGATGAAACGCACGCTTGGGAACCTTCCAAACGTGCGTTTGGGTCGTTTTCTGCACATTTTGACCTATAAAAACACACCGAACGGGGGAAGAAGATAGCGACCGCGAAATGGAGTAGTTTTAGGTTAATTTGGGCGATTTTCTTCATCCTTAGGAGTTAGAATTAGTGTAATATACCGTTAGAAAGCTCTTTCAATCCTCTCTTTGATTCTCTAACTCTTAGCTTCGGTCTATAACATTTCATTGGGAAAAATTCGATCTTTTGTATTCAACTTTTGTGCTCTTCTTCTCCAAACTCGAATTTCTGCACTTTAATGGTAAATTTCTTCTCTCTTTTACTTGTTATGTCTCTTATTTACTACTTTCATTGCATTTCAACTAGTATAATGTGTAGCTAATTCCTCCCCATAGTCGAATCATGTGATATGTGGTGAAATCACCCCTTGGGTGATGAAATTGGGAGTGGGTAGTGCTTTTTATTGTTGTATCTTGCTCGTTTCACGTCTTAGAACTTGTTATAACGGATTTGGGCTAGATTGATCACCTAGGTCAAACATCACACACACCACTCTTGAGAGTTGTTCGAGAGAGGGGTGTGGGAAAAGGGTTCTAGGATTGTGGTGTAGTCTCGGTTTAGTTGTTAAACCGAGCACATCGTGAGGTTACTCGTTTATACGTTTAAGCGGCTCGAGTGCAAAACATGACTTGTGAGGAGAGAGTTGTTCAGACCTTAACATGGCATAAGGTGTTAGAAGAGAGTTGTTCAGACGCTAGCACCGGGTTTAGGAGTTCGCACCCGTGAAATTGAATGCAAGAGCTCGTTTGTTATATTGCACACTCCCGGTTTTGTCTATCCTCGGGGTTGAAATTAGTCATTTTAATCATGGTTCGGCTATGTCCCTTTCTCCCTTTAGACTTGTTAGTTTAATTTACTTTATTTTAATTGAAGTGTACAAACATTCCAACAACTTGTTTGCCTAGACTAAGCAATAAGTTCACTTTGGTACTTACAAGCACATCTTCTCTGTGGGATCGACCTCGGACTCCTGTAGCTTTACTCGCAATCGACCCGGTACACTGCCGGTTAGAGAGCTTGTTTAGTCACCGTTGTCTTGAGTATTTTATAAATTTGTTTGGTGAAAAACACGCTCATCAAAATGGCGCCGTTGCCGGGGAAGATGTGTGCTATTTGTGATATCTTGCAAGTGAACCGAAGGCTTGGGCCTAGGTTTTATTTTATTGTTTTCTTGTTGTTTGGTGTTTTGTAGTGCATTGCCCGGAGTTTTTGAGAACCGCTTGAACCTTACATTGCTAGAATGGAGACCTTTGCTAAACAAAGAGGAATGGGCCTTCTAGTTGGGAATTTGATTGCTAGATTTGAAGGTTTGAGTCCGGAACAAACGGAAATGGACCAAGACACTATTCAAGTTGGTCGTGGAGGCCAAGTTTTTGTGGAACACCCTTCTATCAGGGGAGGTCAGACCAAACCGTATGTAACAATGTTCAAAAAGGAGCAAACCGTCAATGGAAAGGACAAGGTGGAGCAATTCCACCGATGGACCCGAATGCTATGAATTGGCTCATGAATCAAGTACAAGAGCAATTTCAAGCATTAATGCAAGCTCATATGCAAACTCCCAATCCGGCACCGAATCAAGGAGATGTGCGGACTTGTAGAGATTTGGTCATGCCACGGCCCGATTTGGTGGGGCATAGTCCGATAAGGTTGCCCCCGATCACCGCCAACACTATGAGTATTGGGCAAAATATTATCAATATGATTAGGGACAACTCAACCTTTAGAGGGACGGCAATCGAAAATCCTTACTTCTTCTTGGATCATTATCTCGAGGTGTGTCGGACTATAAGGATGGAAGGTGTTAGTGAAGAGGCAATCAAGCTACTTTTGTTCCCATTCACTCTAAAAGACCAAGCAAGGGCGTGGTATGACTCCTTAAGGCATGACTCCCTACACACTTGGACCGAGGTGGTGCGCACATTTTTGCTTAAATACTATCCACCGGGAAAAGTTTTGATTTGAAAGAGGCAATCATGACCTTTGATGTTTATGAAGACGAGTCACTACTCGAGGCATGGGAACGGTATAAGGCCTTGTTGCGCCAATGTCCCGTACATGGAGTCACTCTTGGGGACCAAGTCCATTGTTTCTTGCGGGGACTTGATCAAGATATGCAAAACCGACTTCATGCTTCAAGCGGTGGTGATATAATGATGTTACAACCTTTGATCAAGCGTTTGACCAAATTGAACGGATTGCGGAAACTTCAAGACTTTATGTTTCCGAGACAAGAAGAGGGCCAAGACGCAAGAAACCGAGTGAGATGAAGTCGGTAGGGGAAAAGATTGAAGATGCACACCATGAGAAATTGTTGGACCAACAAGAGGAATCTTTTCAAAATCTTGAAGATCGAGTAGTGCAACTAAATGAAAAGAGGAGGTTTGAGAAAGAAGAAGAAACAAGAAAGGAGCTAGAAGCCGTGGGAAAAGAGCGAGAAGAGGCTCATTCAAGGAAAACGGAGAGAGAGGATGATGATTTTTATCTTGATGAAGCGTTTCCCGAGCTAGAGATTGAGTTGGGATCGCCCATGTCAATAGAGGGTCCCCCTGTGGAGCTTGATTATGGTAGGTTTCACGTTCTTCCGATTACACCCTCACTTCCCCATGTGAACATTGATGATGCCTTGGTGGAATGTATGGTGGAACCAACCATTGTTAAGACTCAACATGAAATCTTTGGTGATGAAAGTAGCTCGTTTTGGGATGAAGAAGAGATGGAAGAGGTGCAATGTTTGTCTATTACACCGCCTCCCGAAGAAATGCAAGACGATGACTTGGAGGAGTGTATGATAGATTTGAGCACACTTTTTGAAGAACCGGATTACGAGTTTGAAGAGAAGACGGGATCGCCCATTTCACCATCACTCCCGATTGAATTGTATGATGATGCAATTTTGGAGTGTGTGATGAAATCTCATGAGCTTGATATGACATCCGTGGTAGAGCTACCGGAAAGGTTGGAGGTGATTAGCATACCGGTCCCGGACTACTACACTCTTTACTCCCCGGTAGATGAAGCTCACAAGATTTATGAAAGGGAACAACTACCATGGGATGGTAATTTCAAGAAGAGGATGATGGCGGATTTCAACGAAAGGGGATTCCCAAGAGCCATGTGCGGTAAGTTCTAGTGAACTCGTTTTCCCTATGCTTGCTATGCTCATTCTCCTTGAATTGTTGATATTCTTGAGTTCGGATTTCGGTTGATGGTTTTTGGTGATTTTTGATTGAATTAAAAATGTTGTCTTGAGTTGTTTTGAGTCTTTTGTGGTATGAGTCCGTATAGCGCCACTACGTCGATGCTAACGACGTTAAACAAAGCACTTCTACTTTTTCTACTTTGTGCCAATAGTATAACTTTGAAAAAATTGGCACCGTATAAGTCATTTTGTCGAGCCAAAGACATAAAACAAAGGCGCTTTGTGGGAGGCAACCCACCTTTTTGGTAATAATTATGTTTTTGAAGTAGTTTTTGGTTGTAAGAGGGGAGAGTTTTGCTTAAAAGAGAGTGTGGGATGAGAATTTCCTTTTGGTTCTGGCCTTTGTACATAGACGGGGATGTTTTTATGTGCGCCTCTGTGGCCTTATTTTATGCGTGGATGCTCTGTGTTTCTTTTGATTATCTTTACATCCAGTGCACTTCCCGTCTAGTATAGTTGATATGCTTTGATACCTTGATTGTGGCATGGCTTCTATTTTTATATATCTCGTATCTATCACCATCTTTTGGCACGTGGATTTTTTTTCCCGTGCATGTGTTTGCCTTGTTTTCTGTCTACATGGTGTTCAGGTACTCGAGATGGAGCTTAATAGAAGATGTCACGTGGGCTAAAGTGCGCCTTTTACGCCGGGTTTTGGTCAAACAGCTAAGTCTTTTTACTCTTTTTATCTCTCACACACCGAGGACGAGTGTTTCGTTTAAGTGTGGGGTGGGAGACTTAGCTGTTTTCTTGTTTTCGTTGTTAAATGTGCTATAAATGTGGTATGCTTAGCCTATGATCGGGCTCGAGTCGATTTTTGGGTAATTTTTAAAAAAATTTCAAGGGTCTTAACACCGTGTTGTATGTGTTATTTTCACATTTGAGTGGTGATCACCTTAGTCGGGATCCCGAACATGTACATTGTGGTTTGATATTATCTTGAGAATGGAGTCTTATTAATTTCACGAAAGCTACATTTTGTGCACAATTTGATTGCTACCACCTTTCATATCACTAGCCTTGAGACGAAATGTCATAGGTTTACCTAAGTAGGACATGGGATGACGGTTTTGGCGTTCTCTTGACCCTACCATAGCCAAATAAGCCTTAACCGGAACATTTACCCTTCGTAGCCCCTCTCGGCCTTGATAGAATGGTCGACCACCATTCGCTTATAGCCGTTTTGTTACTTAGTCGAAACCTACCCTTGAGCCTTATTATGGTCACATTTCCTTCATTTTATACCCTACGAGTGGACTTAGTCTTGTTAGACCACACTTGCTAAGGCAAGTGTGGGGTGGGGAGATAATGTTTTTGATTGGGTTGTTGTTTCTCGTTTTGAGCTATAAAGTGTTGAGGAGCTCGTTTGGGCTTGGTGTTCGGCTCTTGGGCCAAAAGAAAAGAAAATCTCTTCTTCTATCTCTTCCTTAAAAAAAAAAAAAAAAAAAAAAAAGAAGAAGAAAAAAAAAAAAAAGAGGATGTACATAGAAATAAAGGCGTGGAGTCAAAGTAAGGAGCTCAATGATAAATTTTTATGATGTTAGAGTTGGGATAGTGAGATAGGTGCTAGTGTGCTTGAACTCACCTCACGACACTTGAAACATAGTCGAGTTTGGCAATGAGTTCGGGTGCACTGGTAACCTATGGTTCCCAAAATGTCAAAGTTGATCAAAAAGGAGTTTTGGGTGGTTTGCATGATAAAGATGAGTTGGTACTTGGTTGATTAGGTTCACTCGTACTTTTTTCTCCAGTTCCCAAAATACCCCTTTCGACTAACCGAAATCACCCTAGCCTAACGTTATAACCCTTCAAGTCCTACCCGATCGTGTCCAAACTTAGTGACCTTGATAAGTGGAGAGGCTAGTGTCCATGAGACGGTTGGTAGACTTTTGGTTGGGATTCAAGCCCCGACAATCATTTTGAGCACTTGGTTTTAGCTTGGCACCACACACACTCCGTTTTCTTGATAATGTTGTATCGGTATGTTTATGTTCGTGTTTCTTACTTTGTGGTCACCTCCAGAGTGTGAATATTAGCACCTTCATCATAAAGTTGAATCCCTTGGTTTGATTTAAAACGCCTATTTCACTCGAGGACGAGCAAAGGCTAAGTGTGGGGTGGTTGATGAGAGTCAACTTTACATGATTCCGGTGCATCTTTTACCCCCATTTATCCCACTTTTAGCACGTTTCTTGGTGATTTAGACCGTTTTAGGGGCAATATCGTGAATTATTAGCACGGGGGATAAATCCGTCACTTTGACGGTTTATTACCTCTTTTTATTGATATTAACCTCATTCCGAGCACTTTTACCCTCCGGAATCGTTTGTGTGTCTTATTCGTTCATGAGATTGTAGGGTATAGGTGTCAAGAGAACCCGAAAGGCAAAGATTTATGATGATAAGTGTGATCAAGGTGCAAGAATGAGCCAAAGAAGAAGAAAGATGAAGAAAAGGGGGGAGAAGTTTTAGTATCTCAACCCCTATGTTCTGTTCAGCAGCATTTTGACCTATGATGGAGGCATTTTCTGGTCATGGTTTCTTCATGAAAGTTGTAGACAATTGAAAGAGCTTTCCAACGCATCTTGAATCACCCAAATCGGAGCTCGGATGAAGAAGTTATGAAGGTTTTACTGCAGCAGAAAAATACATCATGCGAAACGCACGTTTGGAGCTTTAAACGTTCGTTTGGAACCGTTTCTTGCTGTACTGAGAGTAAAGGGATGAAACGCACGTTTGGGAACCTTCCAAACGTGCGTTTGGGTCATTTTCTGCACATTTTGACCTATAAAAACACACCAGAACGGGGGAAGAAGATAGCGGCCGCGAAATGGAGTAGTTTTAGGTTAATTTGGGCGATTTTCTTCATCCTTAGGAGTTAGAATTAGTGTAATATACCGTTAGAAAGCTCTTTCAATCCTCTCTTTGATTCTCTAACTCTTAGCTTCGGTCTATAACATTTCATTGGGAAAAATTCGATCTTTTGTATTCAACTTTTGTGCTCTTCTTCTCCAAACTCGAATTTCTGCACTTTAATGGTAAATTTCTTCTCTCTTTTACTTGTTATGTCTCTTATTTACTACTTTCATTGCATTTCAACTAGTATAATGTGTAGCTAATTCCTCCCCATAGTCGAATCATGTGATATGTGGTGAAATCACCCCTTGGGTGATGAAATTGGGAGTGGGTAGTGCTTTTTATTGTTGTATCTTGCTCGTTTCACGTCTTAGAACTTGTTATAACGGATTTGGGCTAGATTGATCACCTAGGTCAAACATCACACACACCACTCTTGAGAGTTGTTCAGAGAGAGGGGTGTGGGAAAAGGGTTATAGGATCGTGGTGTAGTCTCGGTTTAGTTGTTAAACCGAGCACATCGTGAGGTTACTCGTTTATACGTTTAAGCGGCTCGAGTGCAAAACATGACTTGTGAGGAGAGAGTTGTTCAGACCTTAACATGGCATAAGGTGTTAGAAGAGAGTTGTTCAGACGCTAGCACCGGGTTTAGGAGTTCGCACCCGTGAAATTGAATGCAAGAGCTCGTTTGTTATATTGTACACTCCCGGTTTTGTCTATCCTCGGGGTTGAAATTAGTCATTTTAATCATGGTTCGGCTATGTCCCTTTCTCCCTTTAGACTTGTTAGTTTAATTTACTTTAGTTTAATTGAAGTGTACAAACATTCCAACAACTTGTTTGCCTAGACTAAGCAATAAGTTCACTTTGGTACTTACAAGCACATCTTCTCTGTGGGATCGACCTCGGACTCCTGTAGCTTTACTCGCAATCGACCCGGTACACTGCCGGTTAGAGAGCTTGTTTAGTCACCGTTGTCTTGAGTATTTTATAAATTTGTTTGGTGAAAAAACACGCTCATCACTGATCCGTTAACCAAGGCATTGTCTCAAGCTAAGCATGAGAATAATGTTCACTTGCACGGGCTTAGGCATATGGGTGATTGGCTTTAGGCCAAGTGGGAGATTGTTGGAAAGGTGTCCTAAACCCAATCGGGTTGGACAGGATCCGACCGGGTCTGGTCATTTACAGTCTGTTTAGTTCATGTAATAACTTTATTATGATTAATAAAAGCACTTATGTTATTATATATTGTTTGTCTTCATATTATTTGTTGCATATATATATAGTAACGTCCCTAGTATCAATCTGTGATAGAGAAACCATGATAGTGATTATGGTTGATGAGATCTCTAATCACTATAACAAGGTTGGTACTTAAATGTCTCTAGTCTTATATATTATCAAATGGGACATTGATAGTATAATCAGACTAGCACGTATTGGATGTCTTCTATCTTTTAGAAGATAGGGATAGATCTCGTCTATCGAAGTGTAGGGACACTTGGACTGTACATGGACGTGTATTAGAGAATGCGTACGTTAGACTGACCCACTTACATTAAGTGTCACACTATGTGGCGGTTGTGTAATTATCCTTTTGACCGGAGTCTTCATGACATCACGGTGTGGATTGTCATGCTTTGACACTATTGAGATTTCTCCTAACCACGGGGCGATCATGCGGTAGTGATTGGGTATGATATTGAAGCATGCGGAGTATACATGATTGGTCATCCGGGAATCGTGTATCCTATGATTGGGATCGAATATCCGAAATGGCCTTCTTATAAGGAATGTCTAGCTCTCGAGAATCTTTGGAAAGTGGGAGTAAGTGTGTTATTCCGAGAGAACTTGATATCCAGATTATAAGATACGATCGTTAATGTATTGACACTCGAGATACGATCGTATGGATATTATTACAGTGATAGGATTGTAAGTTACACGGTAACTGCTTCACATGAAAGGTAGTAGTCATTGCTTTTGACTCTTTCGATGATTGGGGGTCACGGTGTGTTGCTAGACGCTATCCCGTGATCGTTAGGCATGAAGGGTATTTTAGTAATTTTCACTTTGTGTCTACGGCCAACATATTCGGAAGCCTATCGGGTCACACACATATGAACATCGAGTCGGATTAAAATGCGGTTATAGTTGATAACCAAATAAGGAAAGTTTATCTCTAGACTATAAAGGTTATAGTGGTAAATTAATATGGTGGTATTTATTTATTATGAATAAATAAAATACAAGATATTAATTATAAATAGATTATGTTAATTAAAGAATATTCCGGAAACCAATTAATTGGCATATGGGGCGCCACAATTGAGTGTATGAGATACACTTGTATTGTGCACTTTAATTAATAAGATTGCCATAATATTAATATAAGATATTAATTGATTTTGGAAAAATAGATTTATGGTAATAAGATAATTATAATCAATATAAGATATTGGCAAAATAAATTATAATTAAAGAGATAAATCAATCTAGAAGATTTTCATTATTTTATTGGAAAAAGGTTTTCTTCTCCTCAACACCATATGGGACGCCCCAACCACTATATATAGGAGGTGGGTGTCAAGCTCTTTTGTACATCACAATTGCAAGAGCTCATAGTTCTTGTGTAAAATAGAGAGCAATCCATAGTGAGTTTGTGAGGGAAGAAAATGTCCGGTCTAGCAGCCGGAGTTTTTCCGATAGCAATCCAAGGAGGATTCCGGCAAGGGGTTCGTGTGGATTAGCGATAGAGGCCGGACGCGTGGACGGCTTGCGCATTGAACTACTCTCCATTGGCGGTCAAAGCAACGATCTTATAGATCATCTAAGGTATAACCGTCAAACTACTTAACGTGTTTATTGCATTAAACGAAGAACGATCTAGAAAAAGAAATCAAATTTTAAATTCCGCTGCGTTAAACTAGTGATTTCCTAACAGGAGATCAATCTCAATACCTTCTGGACTGAGATTGCAAAAGACCCGAGACGGATAGAAAAGAAACTCAATTACTCCAGATCGGTGCTAAAACAGCCTTTTGCCGAGTTTGCTCACTTGATCACAAAGAGCATTGAAGGAAAGAAAGGATCTATGCACGGCATGACCGAGGTCAGGACCAAACTGATGGCCATTATCTATCAAGGTCTTCAGTTCAACTGGGCAGCCTACTTTTTCAACCGGCTGAAAGAGCAACTTCAAAGAGAGATTGATCTGGGAAAGTTGGCGGCACAGAGAGGCCAGCAGAAACAGACCATTTTCTGGGAGAGGAAATCGTATGGGATTCCTCTTCAATTTCTATTTGATCAAGCTAAAGTGAAACCCATTCACCTGTACAAACTTCATAAGGCAAATGTGATGTTCACTTATGTTAAGCCTTGGCAAAAATAGCAAACACTATCCGGAAGGAAAAGAAAGCAATCAGCAAGAAGCAGTTCAGTGATTGGCAGATGAACCAAATCTCAAACTGCCAAAGCTCAACAAGGGAGTCTACCAATAAATGAAGATAGACCCCTTGTAATCAGTGATGATGAAGAAGATCCAAAGGAAGAAATCCTTCTGGAAGAAGAGGCAGAAGGTGAGGAAGCATATTATCTGACCCCAACAGAAGATTAAGATGAAGATGAAGAAGAGGAAGAGAATGATGAGGACATTCATCTTACAGAAGATGAAGAATTAGAGAAAGAAGGTGATCATCACAGTGATGATCAAGACAAATAAAAGGACTCTGATGATGATTTAATGCTCCAAGATATCATTCGAAGGAGCTCCACTTATGAAGGAAAGCAGCTGAGTGGATCAGCTGAGGAAATCCAACCAGCTAGCTCTGACAGGACCCCCAACACTGATCAAAGGGGAATATCAGCTGAAGAAGTTGAAGATGCAGTACCAGAGGAAGCATCACCATCCCAACCAGGACTGGTGATGAAGGACACCTTCTACAATCTCTATTCGACAAAGAGATTGAAGAAGAAGAAGAGCCAGCTGATGCATCTGCACCAGCACAAGAAGATCCAGACAGAGCCTTTTATCTGGATATCAATCCACTGATAGTGGACATGGAGAGACAGAATCTTAGCAGAGAGAATCTCAAAACTGCTTTGAGAAGCAAATACACCTCCATTGATCACAAGATTGAGGCCTTGATCAGGCATATCAAGGTTTCAAGATGCTGTGATGAAGAGACAAGGAGATATGCTATGTTGTCTTCTCTTATCCCCCAACATGTCCAAGAAAATTTGGAGTTCTTAGCAGGAGCAGTTAATACAAAGCCCAATCCCATGGTTGACACCCTGAATGATCACTCTGACAGAATTCAAACTATTGACACCATTCTGGATGACAACCGCTCACAACTTGACAAACTCATCCAAGTTTCTGAAGCTATAAATCAAATCCTGGAAGATAAGTTTGATGCTACCAAAAAGGGGAAAGGTAGCAATAAGCCTGGAAGCTCTAAAGGCAAAGGTAGTGAAGGGACAAGCAAAGGCACCAGGTTTGAAGAGAAGAAGTAGCTTTGTAATATTTGCCCTTAATTATCTTGTCGAGTTTTATTCTTTATCATATGAATTATGTTTACTTATGTTCAGGCTTATGACGGTTTTGACATCATCAAAAAAGGGGAAATTCTTAGGAATATTTTGTTTGTTTTGATGTTTTGATGATGGCCAGACAAGCTGTTATAGCAAGCCTGAAATAAGTTAGAAATCTCTGTATAAGTGTTTACTTAGATTCTGACATGTTTTATCAGTTCATTCAGACAAATATTGTACTAGTTGGTAGGATGGCTAAGTGAAACAGAAAATCAGCTGAGCGGAGAAAGCCAAGTACCAGTAGAGAAGCATGAAGACATATGGACTGACTTATAACCAGGGAAGTCTGTGATGACCTTGGATAAGTCTAAGTTATATTACAAGTGATGAAACTCATTGTTTAAATATAGTGTACACTGATCTCACACAAATCAAGGATCAGTGAAGTGCAAGCACTCTTGGAAAATCAAAGAAGTGAAGAAAGCAGTAAACCGGAAAAGTAAACATTCTACCGGCTGAGTAAGGAATAGCAGTGAAGAAAGATCTCAATAGATAAGTGGGCAGATTCACTTAACCGGTCAAGCAACGGTCAAGTAAAGGCTCAGTAGAGTAATATATACATGCCATACTTATTTTCCACGTTCTGAAAATAAGAAGATCAAGCATTAAATGCAGAATCAATCAAGGCCGGATTTTATGGTGGACGTTTGAATAAAATCCGGATCACTGAAGTTAAGGAGAATAAAATCAAGGAGGAATCCATAATTAATTCAGGATTATTCTCCACATTAAATAGCCAAATGACAGAAATTCAAATCAAGGAAAATCAAAGCTATAAATAGAAGGCAATGACAGAACAACAACAAAAACGACACAGAGAAGAAAAAGAGCAGAAACTCTGTCAATTTCCTAAGCCTTATTTTTGAATCTAAAAGAACACATCTAGTGATCAACTCAGCATTCAGAGCATAAAGTCATATCAAGCACTAAGATTGATCAAGACTCTGTGAATTCCGTTCACACCAGTTTGCAGCAATTGAATCAGAGAAGTCTGAGAAGGAATTGCACCCTTTGTGATAGCTACTGAAGGATTTGTTTCCAAGGAGCATTGTGTTGAAGACTGAGTCACTGAAGCTTTTGTAGCCAGGGAGTGATAGTCATGGAGATTGTGAAGCTTGTGTAGCCAAGGACAATCTTACAATTGTATTGGTGAAAGACAATAGTGAATTCCTCCAATCATCACAGGAGAAGAGTGGATTAAGGGATTACACCACCCTGAACCACTATAAACCTTTGTGTTTTACTATACATCATTTATTTACTGCATTATATTCATAATATGTGTGTGCATAATCTACTTTGAAACAATTTTTAAGAAGGGACTTACCCGCTGCCCAAAAGATTTTAAAATAAGAAAAGTATTTGAAACTCCAGTATAGTCATTCACCACCACTCTAACTATACTTTTACCCTTCTCTGGGACCAATAGTTGTCTTGTGGTGGAGCTGGTGAAGAGGAAATCCTACCCTTCAAGGACCAGTGAAATACTTAGGAGCATCAATCTTACTTGTTTCTTAGTGTTCAGATTGTGAAGCCATAGTTATTGGTCAAGGATAAACAAATTAGGGCTTTTGTATCTACAAACTCAACAGAATCTAGTGAGTTTCCTCCAACATCACAAGAGAAGAGTGAACTAACAGGATTACACCACCTGGAACCATTATAATTCTTGCCTTACTTTATTTATTGCACTTTCTTTCTACATTTATATTTACCGCATGTATATCAACATCAATCTACTGAAGTAGGTACTGAATTCACACAGTACACTGCTGAGTATCCAATTCTTGGTATCATTGTTTCAACAACAAGTAAAAAGGCTTAAGTTATATTCCGCTACACCAGACTCAGCATACACTATAGTCAGCAAACTATAGATCAACTGATCTGTTCAAACTCCAAAAAGTTTTAAGTGTTAAGTTTATTCACCCCCCTCTAAACTTAATCAAAGCCTTTCAAGGGACCAACGATAGGCATCGGAGCAGATCTTCTCACTTGTTGTTCTTGTGAAAAACTTTGAAAACTTTTTCAAGTTTTTGTTTTCCAAAAAATTTGCATTATGGACAAAAATCATTATGCTAGAACGATGTTGATGTGAAGCATGGATAGATTTAATGAGTATAAGTGTCGTATGCAGGCTTATCTAGCTGCTACACACGATGATATGATGGATGTGCTGGCTGATGGACCACTCCAGATCACTCAAGTGATAATTGTAAGGGAGTCAACACCAGAATTCCTAAACCTAAGGAAGATTGGGGTCTTGAAGATAGAAAAAGAGCCAATCTGAACAATATTTCTATTGATATCATTTACAGAACACTTGATAGAAATATGTACATGAAGGTGAAGGATTGCAAGAATGCCAAGGAATTATGGGAGAAATTGCAACTAATCTATGAAGGTTCTTACTCAATCAAAAAGAACAAAGTCATTGTGGACAAGTAGAAGTTTCAAGAGTACAAAATGAAATCACGTGAAACCATTGTGCAGATGGAATCAAGATTCAATGTTATTCTGGATGAACTCACCCTGCTGAATGTGATCTACACAAAAGAAGATATCAATACCAGAGTTTTGAAGGCCTTGCCAGGAACTTGGAAATGAATGTAACTGCTGTGGAAGAATCTGGAAATCTTTAAGATGAAGATACATTCAAGATATTCTCAGATCTAAAAGCTTATGAATTCAGTGAAGATCTCATTGCAACTATTGAAAAGAAAATTCCAAAGACTACTGCATTGGCTGCTGCACATAAAGAAAAATCAACCAACACTCATATTGATGTACTAGAGGACATGGAACAAAATATTTTAATGACAAAAAGGCTCAGAATGTTGAAAGCAGGCAAGTAATTCCCAAAGAACTATGTCAAAAGGACACCTGAGAAAAATTAGGAACCAAAGAAGGACCTTGAGTATCTGTGCTTTAACTGCAAGAAGCCTGGACACTTTAAGGCTGATTGTCCAGACCTGCTGAAACAAAGAACTCAGCAGTGGATACCTACTAGGAGAGCACTAGTTGTTAGTGATGAATCTGGTTATGAAGTAGACTGAAAAGGTTCTATCTGGAAATGAATCAGATGAAACTACTCTCATGGCACAAATGGTGGATATGGAGGAGGTATTTAACACTATCTCTAAGAACACTCCTACCGTGAGTGAATGTTCTTCAACTGGTGGTTCCAATCCTAAATATTATGATACGGAAGAACCTCTAGATGCCCTCCTTAATCAACTGAGGATAATAAAATATGGATATGAGATTGTGAAGGCTGAAAGAGAAACACTCCAAGAAGGAATCCAAAGATAGCATCCTGAATTTATCTCAAGGGTAAGAAAACTGATTATGTCAGGATTTAGCAGAGGCCTGATGCATCAGCAATAGAAGCTGGATCTATGGCACAATCTAGTTCCTCAACTGTATTCAGATCTGGGAAGCCTTATGGTGATAGAACAAGCCTCGGATATGACACTCAACAACCTTCTAAGGATGGATTTAGTAAAGCTGCTGAACCTATTACCAGGATTGGTCCTAAGTTCGTAGCTGCACAAAAATTTGTACCTGCTAAGACAGTCAACCCTACTGAGAATGTCTCAAGGAAGCAAAATCAAAGTTCTAAAAGGACACCAGCACTTAACAACAATGGTAGATCCAAAGGTAGGTCTGCTTCACCCTCTAGAACTGCTGATGGCAGATCTGCTACCAGATCTATTGAGCCACAAAGACTAATCCAAGATCAGCAAAGAACCAGAGATATCCCAAGGATAATAATGCAAAACCCAAGAATTTTAATCATTCAAAGGACAACTATCTCAGGGGGAAAGCCAGATTTTTCCCTGCTGATGAGGATTGGGATATTCTTGCACCTGCTGTTAGAAACACAAGGTTTAACTATAATGCTAAGGCTAGACCTTAGCAGTGGAATCAACAAAGGACACAGTAGAGACCTCAACCGAGAACTCGGCAAAGACCTCAGCTGAGACCATAATACAGGGTTGTTCCTAACAGACAACAACCTTATGGTTACCCTGCTACATCTAACAACAGAGCTCACTTTGCACAACAATATTTACCAAAAGGCCAGAAATCATAAGTGAAGGCATCACAACCCAACAAAGATATTATGGGAATATGGGATACATATATGAACAATAGTGCTACTCTTATTAGAGAAGACCTTAAGGAAACTTACCAAGGGTTGTGCTTACCACTAACCACCATGGATCCAAACAGGTTTAGGCACCTAAAAAAGCATTAATTAGTTTTGTAGGGTGTCTGGTACTTTGACAGTGGGAGTTCCAGACATATGACAAAAAAAAACAAGCATTGATTGGTGGATTATGTCACCAATGATGGACCAAAAGTCAATTTTTGAAGTAAAGACGGACTTGGATATACAAGAGGATATGGTCTTTCATTCAAGAATGTTTCCTATGTTGAAGGAATAGAGTACAACCTGCTGAGCACAAGCCAATTCTGTGATATGGGTTATGTAGTCAATTTTAACAAAGATCATTGCATTGTCTTATGTAAATGGCACATCAAGTGGTACTAGATGGAAGAAGAAAACAAAACATGTACATTGTAGACTGGACAACTGTTGTACAAGAAACCTGTCTCATTGTACACACAAAATCAGAACTCAACTGTTTTGGCACAAGAAACTCAACCATCTGAATTTTGATGATATCAACATGTTAGTCAAGAAGAAGCTGGTGGTTGGATTACCTGAAGTTACATACATGAAGGACAGCATTTGTGATGCTTGTCGGAAAAGAAAACAGATAAAATCAAGTTTCAAGTCCAAGACTCAGCAGTCCACAAACAGAGTTTTGGATCTGTTGTATAAAGATCTTTTTGGACCAGTTACACCTACAAGTGTCAGTGGAAAAAGTATACTTTGGTAGTTATGGATGATTATTCAAGATATACTTAGGTAATCTTCATGAACAAGAAAAGTGAGACATTACAAAAGTTGCTTGGACTTTTGAAGAGATTACAAAATGAGAAAAGTGTATCAGTAGTGAAGATCAGATCAGATAAGGGTACTGAATTCCTAAACAAAGTCAGCAAAGATTTTTGTGATAAAAATTGTGTGCTGCATCAATTGGCAGCTTCTGGAACCCCTCAAGAGGATGGGGTTGCCGAATGCAAAAACAGGACTTTGAAGGAAGCAGGCAATTAAATGATTAGTGAAGCAAAGCTACCAAAAAGGTATTGGGTAGAAGCTACCAATATAACTTGTTACACACAGAACATATCTTCAATGAATAGAAAGCTTGAGAAGACACCTTATGAAGTTTGGAATGGAAGAAAGCCAAATATATCTTACTTTCATCATTTTGGAAGCAAATGTTTTATCCTAAATCATAAGGAGCCGCTGAAGACTTTTCAAAAAAAATCTGATGAAGGCATATTTTTGGGATATTCTTCAGTTAGCAAAGCTTTTAGGGTACTAAACAAAATGACAGTCAAACATGAAGAATCCATACATGTTGCATTTGATGAACCAAATTTTACTGGTGTTCCAGATAAGGTTCCAGACCCTGCTGTTAATCTGGAGGATACTGAACCTGTATATGTGGATATCTTAAGAAAGTTTAGTGACATAAAGGTATCTGAAGATACAATTGAATGTGAAGCAAGACCTAATGAAGGTACTGCTGATGGCACTGATGAACCTGTTGATGGAGCTGCTGATCCCCCTACAGAAACTGTAACAGATCCTCCAGTAGAACAAGTTACATTAAATCAAGGAAACAATGATTTACAATGGCTAAAAGATCACCCTGTTGAACTAGTCATTGGTGATGTACAACAAGGTGTCAAGACTAAAAGTCAACTGGATGCAATGCTCACTTGTTTTCTTTCTCAGTTGGAACCTAAGGTCATAGAAGAGGCAATTGCTGATCCTGACTGGATAATTTCCATGCAAGAAGAACTGAATGAGTTTGAAAGAAATCAAGTATAAACACTAGTTGACGGGCCTGATCATGCAAATATCATTGGTACTAAGTGGGTTTACAGAAACAAGTTGGATGAATCTGGTACCATTGTTAGAAATAAGGTCAGGCTAGTTGCAAATGGCTATTCACAAGCTGAAGGAATAGACTTTGATGAAACATATGCCCCTGTTGCAAAGCAATCAGACTGTTTTTGGCATATGTTGCATACAAGAACTTCAAAGTTTACCAGATGGATGTCAAAAGTGCATTTCAGAATGGCATTCTAGAATAGCAGGTTTATGTACAGCAGCCTCCTGGATTTGAAGTTAATGGTCAAGAAAATAAAGTGTACATACTAAATAAGGCACTTTATGGTTTGAAACAGACACCAAGTGCTTGATATGAGACTTTATCTTAATTTTTGGTGAACAGTGGATTCACAAAAGAAACCATTGAATCCGTGAAAGAAATAACACCCTGCTGGTACAAATCTATGTGGATGACATTATCTTTGGTTCTGAAAATGAGATGCTATTTGAAAAGTTTGCTAATCTCATTAAAAGTAAATTTTAGATGAGTATGATGGGTGAAATGAACTACTTTCTAGGATTCTAAGTGAGGCAAATGAAAGATGGAATCTTCATTCATCAAACCAAATACACCAAGGAGCTGTTGAAGAAGTTTGGGATGGAAAATAGCACCAAAATTACAACTCCAATGGGCACTAATCTCAAAATTACAACTCCAATCATGAATCTTTCCTATGGGCACTAATCTCATGAATATTTCATAGTAGCTTCAGCTCGACTCGCCCTCTCATTGGCGGATATCATACAGATCCTCGATCTTCTTTTTCGGTCTGCCCGCCGATTCGAACTCTGGCAAGAACTTGCTCATCAAATCTTCCCAACTTTGGGTGGACTTAATCGGCGTTGCTAGTATGATACGACTATGGAAAGATGTGAGCTAATCATAAGGGTGAGTTGTCCCCTGATAGTAGTTGTAGGTGGAATAGTGGACATATCCCTATCGTACCGACTTTAGAATCTCGTCGGACAGAACACTGATTCCCAAGGTTGGCTTGGCCTTCTCTGTTGGCCTCGTTCTTTTCAGATTCTCAATCTTTTTCTGCATCTGTTCTATCTTCTCTTCCACAACAAGATTGGCGCGGCACACCTCGATACATTTCCGGAGTCCACATGATTGCGAGAATTGTCCTGACATTCGCTCTGCCTATCCTTTGCATTGTGGCAAGCGACCTAGTCACTTCCAACCTCTCGTCTTAGGACACCATTTCTTTTCTGAGGGTTAAGACCCAAACGATGTAGAGACGATCTTTTCTTATTCTTTCACAATCGCAGTAGAGCTGATTTCCTTTCATCGCTTCTTTCAAGACCTCTTTAGTGGGCCTGGTTTCCTGAGGAGTGAATACTCTCATCTATCTCAATACGTTTCAGTCATCCCTGCTGGCTCCGCTGTGGATTCTCAATGTTTGCTCCGACACTTACAGTGGGTGGATCTAGGATAGGTTTTGGTGGTTGTGTCATGTGGCTAACCAATGGTTCAATGTTTTAGTTGTGTCATGTGGCTAACCAATGTTTTAGTTGTGTCATGTGGCTAACCAATGGTTCAAATAGTTTGGGCCATTGGGATGCCACATGGCATTAAAATAATATTGGCCTTTCCAAATATTTGATTTGGAATAGGCCTAGGCCCTTTCCAAATATTTGATTTGGGAAAAGGCCTAGGCCTAGGCCACTTCCAAAATTTTGATTTTGGAAAGTGGCCAGGCCTAAACCAAAATTATTTGGTCTTTCCAAATATTTGATTTGGAATAGACCTAGGCCCTTTTCAAATATTTGATTTGTAAAAGGCCTAGGCCTAGGCCACTTCCAATATTTTGATTTTGGAAAGTGGCCAGGCCTAAACCAAATTTGGTTTACGTAGATGCCTTTTGGTTTAGGAAACCAAAGGCATCCCTTTTGATTAGGAATCAAAATGAAAGAAACAAAAGAGACATAATTTTAATTTTGATTTATTATTAGAATAGTTCTAATTAATTAAAATTAAAATTAAAATCGTTTAAAATTAATCGTTAATTTTATTTCGATTAAAATCATTTAATTAATTAAATGTTAATTAGTTAATTGATTGGATAAAATTATTTAATAGATTAAAGTTAATTGATTAATTAAGACACAAGTAGTTAAATTTTAAATTTTATCTTTTTCATAAGATGTTATTGTATGGATTAGATATAGTAGATATAATATGATTATATGGACCCCGATTGATCATGGACTCGACCGATAGGATAGATGCGAATGATTTAATTTTTCTGTTGGTTTAAAAATTGTCCTAGGCCGTTATGAAGAACGTGACCTAGTTTATTTTCTGTATTTATCCCATTCCCGTTAGCTGCCTCCCGTGTACGGCGGGTGTATTTGTTTTATTAGATAGAATTAAATGTAACAAGAATGGAGCAGAAGATGGTGATGATGACGGTCAAATTATACCCGTAAAAGTCATCAACGTTGACCTTAAATCGAGACTAATAATATATATTTTATGATAAATCACATGTTTATATGGATTATTTAATGTTTTGTGATTTATAAAATATAATTTGGTATTTATCCATTTTTATTGGTATTTATCCATTCTTATTATATAATTTGGTATTTATCTGTTTTTATTTATATTTTGGTATTTATCCGGTTTATTATTTTATTATTTATTTTGGGATAAATATCTATTTTGCAGATTTGGATAATTATGGAGGATAAATACAAATGGAAGAATTAAATATCAAGATAAATATCGGATTAGCACGAAAAGATCGGATAAGCATGGCAAACCACTCAAATATGGCGCCAATGGAGGATATGCATTAGGGGGCGCATTTTATCTTTTGGAGATCGGCCGGGAGTTATCTCTTATTTGTTGTGATATTTTGATGTATATCTCTTAATTAGCTTGAACCCCTATAAATAAAGGCATGTTACACACGCCAAAACACCACACTCGACCATATACACTTCTCGGTTTATAATTAAATCTTCGAGTTTTTCTTAGAGCGAGTTTTTATGCAAGATCTACAATAATGTAAGTTCTTGTATTTATTTGTTCTTAGTTCTTTGTAATTAAGCCCCCAATTATTGTTTATCGTTTGAGGTTGTTCGTTCTTCACCGGACGATGTAGATCTAAGGATACGATATGAGGCCGTGGGGATTCCTTGTCTATGAGGATCCACACGCCCAGATCTGTTATCCGGTGACCTATAGATGACTTTGGTATGATCGACAACCGTGTTTTTAGTAGATCTATATAATTGCTTTATGAATCTCTATTTTATCCAGTACGTATGTAGAAACGCTAAGATTTAGGTTTTCGCCGCGTCAATCTAGCCACGTCTTTATGGTGTGATTGTCCAATTAGAATTTCTTATCTTAGTAGGTATGGCTACGGCTACGTTGCTCGTCTGTTTTTAATTAGCGTATTATTAGGAAATACCAATATAGGGCTCTAGGTCGGCTCATGAATTGATCTTCCGGGACTTTCGGCGAGATCTAGATACGATTCGTATTAGGGAATTGACGTCACCTAGTTATACGTAAATCGTAGATTAACATGATACCTAAAAAGTTAGTGTTAATGGGACGGAGGGCGATGCGATCGTCTAGGAAGTACGCTGTCAAAGGAATGTTGCCTAGGTGAGGAATACGGTTAATATCGGCATCCCTAGTTTTGTAAGCGTGCAAGTCATATGAGATGGAGGCCGAAAAAGCGAAGTCACGTGATGTAGCATAGTGATCTGGATGGCCTAACCGGAGCTAGATCTAGTTTAGGGGATGACTCCCGTAGCCAATATAAAAGAAATACGAATCGGATTAATAGTTGTCGAGTCTAGCTTAATTATATAGAATCTCTAGATCCAGACGATAACATGATAATTGGGGAGGTTAATTACGTTGTTTATGTGTTGTGTCGAGTCGTGTTCTTTACCTTTTCTTGTACTTCGTTGGTCCTAGACCGCCTTCTTGTCCTTGACATGAATAATTAATTGTTTGTATATAAATGACCCACAATTGGTTCCCTGTGGGATCGACCTTGATTCGCTATAGCTATACTACGATGGACCTAGTCCTCTTGCTAGTATTGGTTTATGGTGGTCAAGTATTTTATTATCACTTGATCTACGTGCATCAAGTTTTTGGCGCCGTTGCCGGGGAACCAACGGTCAATTTTATATATAAATAATTTTTTATTCATGTTAAGTTCTCTGTTTTAGGGTCTGTTTTTTATGTTTTTGAGTCCCTCTGGTTGTCTGTAAGTTGTAAAAATTCCAGAATCTGGAACACTGGTTTCACTCCCGGAGAGCGCCTCTCGCGCCGAGCCCGGTTCAGTTTTTTTACGGGACTTCACGTGTATGTTTATCTCCGTATGTTTAATCCGTAGGTCTGATAGCAGCATGGGAAACCATGTTAAAATCAGTCTACGGTCCGTTTTGTTTTTCTTCTGTTTGCAGAAACCAGGGAAGCAATAATCCGAGTCGGTAATTTTTTCGCGGGCGGCGAGAAAATAACCCGGCAACATGTGGAGCTACGAATGCGATGGGAAAAGCGATGGAAGCATAACCTTTAAAGCACCAAGATGGCTCCGAGAAAATAAATATTAAAAGGTTCGAATTATTTGTGGTACAATGTTGAAGGCAAGGTACTACCTTTTTTTGCTTATGTTTTACTATCTTTTGGTTTTTTTGAACATAAGTTAGTCTTTACATGAACTGAATGAGAATCTTAGCCCGGAGTTGGTTTGTAAGATTAATTTATGAGTGTGGAAGGTTCTACGCCCCAAATCTGTCTCATCAGAGGGTGTAGGGAAACATGTAGTAGTTGAAGGAAGCGGTGAATAAAGAGTTCCTCGTAGTTGTCAAAATCTCATTGTCCTATGCATGAGATTGCTTCTACGGCCATAGGAGCAACAATTTGTGTAGTTTAAGCATCCGCAATCTAAAGAAGACGTTGAGTTTTGAGAGAGCATAATGAAGCAAAGCATTATAGAGGATGTTATTAAAATAAGTCCCTAGGACTAAATCTCATAAGAATTCACCGATTCCTAAAACGAGAGCGAGAGGTAAGAGCTTTGTATAAATGGTATGGATAAATGTCGTTTCCTAGGTCTCACAACCAAGGGAAGGGCATTAATCCGCAAAAGCGACGAGCCACCTCATATCGTACTCAAGGGGTCAACATCTGGCGATCCAAGAAGGATGACTGACAAGGATAACTTTTGGAAAGTCAAGCTGAGGACTTTAAACTCAGAACTACTTCTAAAACCCTTAGGATTTCTTTTTAGTTTTTTAGGTTTTGTTTTCTTTGAGTCAAATAAGAGTAACGTGACATATGTTGAGGTTTTTATTTTGCCGTGTTCCGATGGCCATTAGGCTAAGGATGTGCAAAACTTTTTTACTCAATATAGGCCACGTGAAATAGAGTTCCGTAGGAGAGTCGAGAAATTGCTAAAGAAAAGGAAATTTAGCAATCAACCTTAAGATGGAATCATTAAGAGAGCTTGAGAATTACTTGGAAATGTAACGAGAGAATGATTGGTGCGAACAAGAACAATTTTGGTCAACTACCAAAACTTTTTAGAATGGCGATCCGAGTGAAAATCCAAAGTTGTGTGCAATTCGTTCTGCAACTATCCTTATCCTTTCCTTTGTACCTTTTCACCCTTCAACCTTTCTATTCTCTCACCAATCTAGCCCAACAGTTCACATTTGTAACCATTCTTTCATCCCCTCTCTTTCTTTCCATCTATTTCACTCTTCCACCCTAACCCAATCCCTTAACCAGTACCCACCCATAAACGCAATTTCTTACCCACCCTTTATCTTTTCTTACCATCTTTTTGTATATCTTTTTCTAAACCCAACACACTCTAAACCTCCATTTTGTTTACATTATACCCTTGTGTTGCGGAATTTGAAATATTGCTCAGTTTTAATGATTATCTTTTATCATTTTGGTTTTCATGATCCTAGTTGGGGTACGTGTCGCACTGACCCTAGCTAGATTTTACAAGTTTTTGGTTCGATCAAAATACAACTTATCTTTCTACCGGAAGTTTTAAATTTCACAGTTTTACGCCTATTCCGGCATTTCGAGATGATGAGTTTTGTTCTAAAATATCACACCAATCCGACACCAAGAAAATATGTTATACCTTACCAAGTTTCTCTTTTACACTGGATTAAATGCATGGTTAACCTCATGTTTTCCCACGTGGGGTAATGCTTTTGATCTTTGTCTTCTCCACCCGGTTTTAAGAATATTTAAGCGGTGGAGGATATCGATGAAGACTACCATCTTTACTTGATTGTTTATTTTTCTTCCTATTTAGTATTTTTCTTTTTGCGTCTATTTATATCCTTTTTCAGAGTTAACTCTTTGGTTTTCCTTGTCATTGGTGGTATGAAATAAAGTGGCTTAATCTGTTTTTGGATATTTTATATCTAATTACTGCCACATTATTTTGTATCTTCCATTGACATGTTATTAACGGTTTCGTGGAGTTTCTATTTGGTTTGCTTAAACAGGTTTTCACATGCTTCTCCACGACGTGCTTGAATAACTCCGATGTTCTGCATCTACTTGAGAGCCGTTTCCAGAGCTAAGTCTTTTTCTTAAATTCTCATTTTTATTTGTCATTGGGGACAATGCCGAGTTTAAGTGGGGGGTAGGAGACTTAGCCATGATGCTATAATTGAACAATGGAATGAAACGGTGAAAATTGAAAAAATTGAATAAATGCCATATTATTTCTCTCGTACCCTTAGAATTGTGAGTTCCTAGCTAAGAATTGATAGGGAAGGAACCAAGTTGCATGAGTACGTGATCATTTTATACTTATGTGAATGTAAACTTAAGGATATTCATGCCAACTATTGCTAGTAGTTATTTATTATTCGATTACTCAATCTATGAATCGACGAATACCGCACAAATTATAATAACTAAGAAAAATTATGCGTACATTGCGTAGATGATTGGTTATGCAGACCTAGTGTCGAAATTTATCGCTAATGTATTCTTATCTTCTAGCCATCAAAGCGGAGTAATAAGCTTGAGAATTATACGTGTTTTGACAATGAGTTAAACACGGGCTTGTAGTAACATTACCAAAGTAGCCCCACGCTTGTGGTAATATTCAATGCTTCCACTAATCCGTGAGAGGAGGAGTCTTGCAATGCATACTTTACTTTTAAAGCAAGTTTCTTTCTTGAGAGGCGTTAAAGCTTGAAACTACGGAAATGCGAAAAAATTCAAATTTTTAAGAGGCTTCGAGTAATTTTCTCGGTCTCCAAGTCCAAAAACCTTCTGGATGACGCTCTTGCTTATTGCACCATGTCTTTACCCATTGCGAGGCTTAAGAAGTGGGAATGCGATGTTGGTAGGTTGAGATTACGAAGTTAGCATAAACTCTAATCTTGCTTCGATTATATAAAACCGAATGCACATGCACACATCACTTCGGTTCATAGAAAGTAGTGAATAATGGATATCTTATGAGCATGATTTGGTATGAGTTGACTCAAGTTTCTTGTATAAGTATGATTTGACCATGAGAAATGTTGTCTTGGGGAATGACTTATTGATGCTTTGTTCGGGACGATCAAAGTCTAAGTGGGGGTAGTTGATGACGGTCAAATTATACCCGTAAAAGTCATCAACGTTGACCTTAAATCGAGACTAATAATATATATTTTATGATAAATCACATGTTTATATGGATTATTTAATGTTTTGTGATTTATAAAATATAATTTGGTATTTATCCATTTTTATTGGTATTTATCCATTCTTATTATATAATTTGGTATTTATCTGTTTTTATTTATATTTTGGTATTTATCCGGTTTATTATTTTATTATTTATTTTGGGATAAATATCTATTTTGCAGATTTGGATAATTATGGAGGATAAATACAAATGGAAGAATTAAATATCAAGATAAATATCGGATTAGCACGAAAAGATCGGATAAGCATGGCAAACCACTCAAATATGGCGCCAATGGAGGATATGCATTCTAGGGGCGCATTTTATCTTTTGGAGATCGGCCGGGAGTTATCTCTTATTTGTTGTGATATTTTGATGTATATCTCTTAATTAGCTTGAACCCCTATAAATAAAGGCATGTTACACACGCCAAAACACCACACTCGACCATATACACTTCTCAGTTTATAATTAAATCTTCAGCTTTTTCTTAGAGCGCTTTTTATGCAAGATCTACAATAATGTAAGTTCTTGTATTTATTTGTTCTTAGTTCTTTGTAATTAAGCCCCCAATTATTGTTTATCGTTTGAGGTTGTTCGTTCTTCACCGGACGATGTAGATCTAAGGATACGATATGAGGCCGTGGGGATTCCTTGTCTATGAGGATCCACACGCCCGGATCGTTATCCGGTGACCTATAGATGACTTTGGTATGATCGACAACCGTGTTTTTAGTAGATCTATATAATTGCTTTATGAATCTCTATTTTATCCAAAGTACGTATGTAGAAACGCTAAGATTTAGGTTTTCGCCGCGTCAATCTAGCCACGTCTTTATGGTGTGATTGTCCAATTAGAATTTCTTATCTTAGTAGGTATGGCTACGGCTACGTTGCTCGTACGTTTTTAATTAGCGTATTATTAGGAAATACCAATATAGGGCTCTAGGTCGGCTCATGAATTGATCTTCCGGGACTTTCGGCGAGATCTAGATCCGTTCGTATTAGGGAATTGACGTCACCTAGTTATACGTAAATCGTAGATTAACATGATACCTAAAAAGTTAGTGTTAATGGGACGAGAGACCGATGCGATCGTCTAGGAAGTACGTCTGTCAAAGGAATGTTGCCTAGGTGAGGAATACGGTTAATATCGGCATCCCTAGTTTTGTAAGCGTGCAAGTCATATGAGATGGAGGCCGAAAAAAGCGAAGTCACGTGATGTAGCATAGTGATCCGGATGGCCTAACCGGAGCTAGATCTAGTTTAGGGGATGACTCCCGTAGCCAATATAAAAGAAATACGAATCGGATTAATAGTTGTCGAGTCTAGCTTAATTATATAGAATCTCTAGATCCGACGATAACATGATAATTGGGGAGGTTAATTACGTTGTTTATGTGTTGTGTCGAGTCGTGTTCTTTACCTTTTCTTGTACTTCGTTGGTCCTAGACCGCCTTCTTGTCCTTGACATGAATAATTAATTGTTTGTATATAAATGACCCACAATTGGTTCCCCTGTGGGATCGACCTTGATTCGCTATAGCTATACTACGATGGACCTAGTCCTCTTGCTAGTATTGGTTTATGGTGGTCAAGTATTTTATTATCACTTGATCTACGTGCATCAGGTGACCAAAGAAAGAGAAGAAAATAAAGATCCCATTGGAGATGGCGCATTAAAGATCCTATTGGCGGTTGCAGCTACCCTTAGATTGTGACCCGCGGTTTCGTCAGTTTGTATTCGAAACCGCACCTAGGAAAAGTCCATGATCATACCGGTTACTTCACGCATTTATTTATTTTGTGCTTGTATTTATTTTATATGATACGATAGATGCATGACTAGGCACGATCTAGATGAATGTGTAGGATGTATGTCTATAGAGATAGATATACTTGATGAGGCCATAATTAAAATTAATTAAGTGAATTAATTTACATAAATACTTCCACCCCAAAAGAATCAAGTTGAAATTGCCTCCCCATATTATAATGACGGTGAAGAGCCCTTGTTCGGATCCAACTCATCAGCCAAAGCAGGGGGTTGACCTACCTCGGGTATATCGTCATTATCGAGATATGATCGTATGAGATCTCACGAATATTGGGGTTATGACTTGACTAAGAATTCTCTCGGCCACCAGCCAAAGCGGGGTCGTTTGGATTTTAGAGGCAAGGGTTTGACTACTTCATAAGATGAAAATTGTCAAAGAGTTGACTAGTCAAACAACAAGAGTCATATAAGATATGATTGACAAAGAGTTGTCTACCTACTATGCTATTTTCGGCCCACCAGCCAAAGCGGGGGTCGGGGTAGTTTAGTGGGATCTTGTCCACTAAAGAAATTTATAATTCTTGAAAGTCAATTGGAAGTAGTTGACTAGTGGGAGCAAAATCATAAATCAAAAGACCATTTTTGATTTTGCGTGTATAAACAACAACACTCATTTATTTTTATTTTTATGTTGTAGTTTTTAGCAAACTTTTATATTTATGTTTTTCTCGAATAGTAAAACCAAATTATGACTGTTTGAGAAACGTTCTCAAGAATGGTTAAGTAAATTTTAATCATTTTATAATAAGCAATGAGACGAGCAATCCCGTTATAGTAGTTGGAGACAAGGAGACTACATATTCAATGCAGTGCTCCAAGACTTTAATTATTAAAGAAAAGGCGGAAGCTCGTGATATTGGATACGATCCAATATAATCATTCGGTCATACGATGACAAATTATTCAAACGTTAGAAAAGAATGACCACGTCTAATTTTGGAAAGGTTGTTTTCAAAATTGTAAGATTTAAATATCGACTTAATTCTATCATTGCTTAAAGGTTAATTAAATAGTCAATGTTTTGAATACGATTCAAAAGGTTAATAAACTATTTAATAAACTTTAGATTTTCTTTATGAAAGGAAATTGAAAACTTGGCTCTTGTGATTTTTCTTAAGTCTTATGAAGACTACAATAAGAAACATTTCTCAAGTGCTTAAAGGATTAAAAAGGAAAGTTAGGGCATGTGCTTAAATAGAGAACTTATTGAAGTTTCTATTCTAGGCAATTGAGTTGAGATAAATCTATCTAAGTTCAAAGTCAACTCTAAGATATATGATACCTTACGAGTGTGATTAAATTAGAAAGATTGAATACAGATATGGAAAGTGAAACAAACGTTGTGACACTTACCATATTCTGAATCTAGTAAACTGATAAGGGAACTAAATAAATGTTATTATGTTCCGGTTCTTATGAAGAACATACTTTCAGTTATTTGTTAGGATTTAGTAGACATATTCAATTGTAAAGAATAAATGTTATTCCGATAAAGTTGGAAGGTCACTGAATCTAACATACTAGATTGATGTCACTATATAGTTGATATATGTGATGAGATCTCAACTAAATATATGAATGGCTGTTATCCTTGATATTTGTAGTTGTTCTAGACATAGTCTCTCTAGAAGGGAAGCGTGTAATTAAACGTCATTCTGATGATGTTGAACCATATGATTATGAATCATGTGGGTTATACGTATCTTATCCAAAGAGGACTAAAATACCATTTTATGAAAAGGTTATAAAATCTAGAAAGTTGTCCAAAGCCTAAACATACCGATGTTTGTTGGCTTATGACAATTAATG